>OU343225.1:166385869-166422964 GCA_910596185.1 Chrysanthemum makinoi
TTGAGAGATCAAGTGAGGAGTACCTAAATGACCAACGCTAAATTTCGTGAAAGGGCACTTGCTAACTCTCGGTTTATAAAAGAAACAAAGGTTTTTCAATCAAGTAAAGCAAATCAAGACACCGAATGCTTTAAGTGTCATAAAAGAGGCCATTTTGCAAAAGATCTGTTTTTCAAAACAATTGTAACCCTCTACAAAACCATCGTGGTCTAATCGGCCGTGCTTTTAGCAAATTTCAACCAAAGATTTATCAGCCTCATCAAAATTTTCAAAAAACAAATTTGATCAAAACAAAACTGCGGATTTTGATGCTAAATATAAGAAAGCAAAGCTAAGCTTGCATTGCTGAGGCCACCCTCGTAAACAACAAAAAGTGTTCAATCCGTGCAGGTAAAACAACGGCCTGCTTGTCAAACCTTCGACGGGATGAAGAGCCGGGCTCATCTCGATGATGAAATGGTGCAATTCGTAGCAATCGATGGCCCTTCTCGAAGAGGACAAGCTTGCTGTTGGAAAGAATCATGCCAGGAATGGAGAATGGCTCAATATCACAATGAAGAAGGTAAATATCTTACTTTCTATGGATGATGACTCTGATTGGCAGTCCTATATGAATTATCTTAATGTTGACCTTAAGTTCGTAGAAGAGCAAAGACTGAATCTTTTTCAAAATACAACAAGCTAAGTTTTGAATTGAACAAGTGTAGGGACGAACCGCTTTTTAAAACAAGCTAAGCTTGAGGTCGCCACTTTGCAAATTCAAAACACCGAATTAGTTAAAATAAATCGCTCTTCAAGACGAACCAAAAAGGTTCAAGATATCCTAATAGTTGGACTGCTAAGAATCCCAGTGGTCTTTGATGTGGGAGCCCCAGTAGCAAAAGAGAGTCTTAGGTGAAGATCATCTTCCCGACTCTCTCAACAAAGACCGGGTCCAAAACCATTTGTGTCTGGTGGCATGACACCAATATGTTGACTATTCCCAAACCCAGTGATTGGATTGAACGGGTTAATCCCGAGAGTAAGCTTCCAAATTTCGACTGAAGGATTCTTGAGCTGGAGAGTCAAGCCTTAAGAGCATGCTAGGACTCCCTAATGTGCCCAGTGGTACTCACACATCTCCGAGTTTGAAGCAGAATCTCAAACACCGCCTAACCACCGAAACCTCTTCGGTGCCGCCAAGCTCGAGCTTCTCTCTACAATTCAATCTCACTCACCAAAAATAAATGTCTGGACTTGTAGAACCATCCCTAAAAGACCAACAAAACCAATTCAACAAGAGTCTACTCCTACTGAGACTTCAACATCCTCTGTCCCCACTCAAGCGAACCAAATATAGCAATCGATGAGCTTGTGAGGAAGCTGACTGAAAAGATGGAATCCATCAAAAGCTCCGATTCAATCAAGGAAACTAAGTCAACCTCATCTAGCTCATCAAAGTCAAAATCCACCAACAAACCAAGCAGTATGTGAACTGTGTCATTACACCAGCCATACCACTAACAATCGCTATAGAATCCTTTTGCATGATCCGCAAAAAGGATGATCACAGAACTACAGACCACTTACAGTATGTAAGTTCTGTCAGTCAAGCAAACTATACCAAAGTTGGTCATCCGTATGCTTCATCCTCCAAAACTGCTCCCAAGAATAGAGCAAAACCTTTTCCTCTTTGCCCTCACCGGTTTAAATATCATCATCAGGATGATTGTCTCATGAACACATGCTGTGATATATGCGTAATCCACTCATGAGACATCCCAACATGATGCAGTGTCATTCATGCAAGAAGAGGTACAAAACAACCCCAGTCACCGAGTCATCCTCGGCTCCAAATGCAAAACCTGCGGTAGCACAATGCACTCAACCACTGACCATGAGTCAATTGCCAAATTCAAAGAGACCTTGAGACCCAAGCCCACTGGTGTGTGGGTCACTAAGAGAAACTAATTCAGTTTACGACTTGTGCAGACACTGTGGGAGCCTATTTGGCATCTAGACAGTGGATGCTCAAGAAGCATGACTGGTGTGAAGGAGTATCTACACAAGTATGTAGAGGAACCAGGACCCAAGGTAGTATTTGGTGATAACTCATCATGTCCCACTGAAGGTTATGGTTCAGTAAACTTCAATGGAATAGTTTTCTCTAGAATAGCTTATGTCAATGGTCTAAAATATAATCTCATCAGTGTCATTCAACTATGTGATGCTAAGTACATTGTGCAATTCAATGACAAACAAGGTACCATCTTTAATGCCAACAAGGAAGTTGTGTTGATAGCTCCTAGGAGAGATGATGTTTATGTGTTAGACATGTGAACACTCTCCCAAGATGGAACTTGCCTCTTTGCTAAAGCCACTGAAACTATCAATTGGCTGTGGCATAAGAGACTCTCACACTTAAACTTCAAAACCTCAACAACTTGGCAAAACAAAACAAGGTCCTTGGCTTACCATCACTGGTTTTTGCAAAAGACAAACCATGCTCTACCTGTGAAAAAGGTAAACACCACAGAGCATCATTCAAAACCAAACAAAATTTCTCCATCAAAAGTCTGCTTTACCTCCTGCACATGGATCTTTTGGACCTCGGTACCCAGATCAATCCAAAGATGAGAGGTATACACTTGTCATTGTTGATGAGTTCTCAAGATACACTTAGGTATACTTTCTTTCCAAAAAGAGTGGCACCGATACAATAATGTCATTCATCAGAAGATTGAAAACCAAAATGACATTATCATAAAAAACAAATCAGAACGGCAATGGTAATGAAGTTCGAAATCAAGAGCTTGAGAGTTTGTGATGAAAAGGAATTTCTCAAAATTTCTCATCTCCTTATACCCTGAACAAAATGGGGTCGCTGAAAGGAAAAACAGAACTCTCATTAAGGCTGCTAGAACCATGTTAAATGGCTCAGCCCTCTCAAAACATTTCTCGATATAGTAGCAAAAAAACTGCTACACTCAAACAGTCAATCATTGTCAAAAGACATAATAAAACCCCATATGAGCTCTTCGGGTAGACTTCCGACATCAACTATTTTCCGTGTTTGGATGTCCCTGTGTTCATTCATAACCACAAGGATCATCTAGGCAAGTTTGATGCAAAAGTTGATGATGGATACTTTTTAGGCTACTCACTGATCTCCAAAGCCTTCAGGGTTTTTAACACAAGAAGAAAACAAGTTGGGGAAACCTTTCATGTCACCTTTGATGAAAGTTCTGAAAGCATCGTGTTCACCAACACCTCTGTGGAGGAAATAGGAATTGATGACTCATCAAGATATTCTCCTGATGAGTACAACACTAAATTCAATTCCTCATATCAAGCTGATGTGACATCTCATTATGTCTTACCTCACAACCTTCCCAACCAACTATCGTGAATCATTGATAATCAACCGTCCTACCGATAGGTAATACTAAACCAAATGCTCAGGAACCTGTGATTCAAGAACCCCAACTGAATGGACATCTCAACAGATGCTCTAAATGACTCTGTTGCTCAAATGAACTCACCTGAGTCTCTAGTGACCTCTTCAAGCTTAGATCCTAGACCACAAAGTAAGTGGACAAAATCTTAGGACATTGAGCTTGTAAACATTATTGGTGAACCCACTAAGGGCATGCTCACTAGAAGCATGGCTACTAAATTAACTGCAGCTTTAGCCAATGAATGTCTATATGCTGATTACCTATCAGAAATAGAACCCAAAAGTGTCACTGAGGCTCTAAAACACCCAAGCTGGTTCAGGCTATGCAAGAAGAACTGCAACCGTTTGATAAAAACAAGGTCATGAACTTGATCAAATGTCCGCAGGATGTTGTAGTCATAGGAATGAAGTGGGTTTTCAGAAACAAAACGATGAAAAACGGCACTGTCATTAAAAACAAAGCCAGACTTGTAGCCAAAGGTTACAGTCAACAAGAAGGCATTGACTATGATGAGACATTTGCTCCTGTTGCAAGAATGGAAGCCATCAAGATCTTCCTTGCATATGCAACATATATGAACTTCAGGGTCTACCAAATGGATGTTAAAAGTGCATTCTTAAATGGTGATCTCAAGGAAGATGTGTATGTTCAGCAACCTCCCGGCTTTGAGAGTAGTGAATTCCCTGACTATGTTTGCAAGCTTGACAAAGCCCTTTATAGACTTAAACAAGCTCCCAGAGCATGGTATGAAACTCTCTCAGCCTTCCTGATCAAAAACAAGTTTGTCAGAGGAAAGATAGACAACACCTGCTTGTCTGAGGACTAAACAAGATGTGATACTAGTTCAAGTGTATGTTGATGACATCATCTTTGGCTCAACAAATTACAAACTTTGCAAACAGTTTGAAAAACTGATGACAAAGAAGTTTGAAATGAGCATGATGGGTGAACTCACATACTTCCTTGGACTACAAATCAGGAAAACTGATAAAGGAATCTCCATCAGTCAAGAGAAGTACACCAGAAATCTCTTGAAGAAATATTAGATATCTGACTATGCCTTAGTGAAGACACCAATGGTCCCTCCTAACAACCTTGGACCTGATCTCACTGGAAAATTAGTCAATCAAACCCATTTCAGTGGGATTGTTGGCTCAACGATGTATCTAACTGCTACTAGACCGCATAACAATTCTCAGTCTGTCTAATATCAAGATATCAGTCCAATCCCAAAGAATCCCACCTCACTGCAGCCAAAAGAATACTCAAGTACCTGAAGGGAACCCCAAACCTTGGACTCTATTATCTAAAGTGCTCAGGGTTTGATCTCAAAGGTTACACTGATTCTGATTATGCTGGCTGCAACATGGACAAAAGTACTCAGGGTCCTGCAATTTCTTGGAGGAAAACTGGTTTGTTAGAGTGCTAAAAAGCAACAATCAGTGGCTATGTCTTCAGCTGAAGCTGAGTATGTGCTTGTGATGCATGCTGCCATGTTTATGGATGAAAAGTCAACCTGACTATGACATCCATTACAAAATGGTACCCATCTTCTGTGATAACACCAGTGCAATTGCAATCTCCAACAACCCTGTCCTTCATCAAAGAACCAAACACATTGATATCAAATATCACTTCATCAGGGACCACATAATGAAAGGAGACATAGAACTCCATTTCATCCCTACTGAATATCAACTGGCTGATATCTTCACCAAACCCTTGGATGAGCCTACCTTCAGGAGACTGAAAGCTGAATTGGGAATGCTTGACATTGAAAGTCAAGCATCTGAAAACCAATCTCAATAAGTCCTCTGAAATGGTTCCTCCTCCCTGAACAAAACCCACAATACAACCTCTCACTGAATGAGTAAGACTCATTCAGGGACCCTAACAGTTAAAATTGAGCATTGAATGAGTAACTAAATGATTCAAGTGCCAGTTACTTAAATGTCCTAGGTTGGTAACTATGCCAATTTAATATAGGAATATATGTCTCTTTGTCTTACTGTCAACCATATCAAGGGTCCCTCACAAACTTACCTCATCCCCACTTGGCATTAAATGCCTCCTCTCACATGAAATATCTTATTGATATTTTATTACTACAAAAGTGCACTTTTACTGCAATGCAATCAAGCCCTTGAAAACCGGGATTTTACTGCGGGTAGTGGAGTAGTGGCATTAAATGTGGAGATTCAAAACGTTTTCATAAACTGACTTTACAAATTCCCATTTATGCACATTTTACCCCTATCACCACTCTATAAATACCCCCTTCTCAACCACAAACACACACACAAATTGTTTTTGTAACAAAACTCTGCTAAAATCTTTTCTCAAACTCAAAAAATTTGTGTGTGCTTTAAACTCTTCAAATCCCTTTCTGAAAAACCTTCTTTGTAAACATTTACAAAAGTTTTTCATCACAAACTTGAGAGATCTAAAAACTCTTTGATTGTTCTTGTCAAATTATTCTCCTCAAAACCCTAATTTTTTTTTGGAAATGGCAAGTACACAATCTCTCCAGTTTGCTTCTCAGTAGGTAGGGGATCTTAAAAATGTTGAATTTAAAACAAATAATGTCATAGGCAACTTTGAATATCCTGAAACTGGCCCCACCTACAAAGACATTATGAAATTTTGTTTAACTGCCCACTAAAAACGCCTTTGTGAAATGTCCTCAATTCTGTACCAAAACCTCCTCGGGAGTTTTGGGCTACAGCCACGCCTATGACCCGACACCTCAACTAATGAGATGACCTACGACATCTCAGGGAGTATCTCATTAAGTTCAATCTTTTCAATGGGGAACAATCACCAACCCTGGATTATAAAACTTTTTGCACTTCAACAGGGTTAGATTACAACAATGGAGTCTATGTTGCCCATCCTGAACCCTCAACAGTTAAGGATGGGTTAAAACAAATTGCCTTAGATCCAAACTTTTTGGACAGAACCCCAGTCACCAAGAATTCATTTCCTGTGGCTTGGAGGATCCTGTTCACTTTTGTGATTCAGGTCCTCGGCGGGAACCACTCGTCCACTGAACAAGTAAATTCTATTCAGTGATGATGGCTCACTGCTTGATGAATGGGGTCACTGTCGACATAGGAGAGATCATTTACAGTGATCTCGTAACCAAGCTACTGAGCAAAACTAGGGCGAAATACGTTTTGTACCCTAGGTTTGTCTCATGTGCTCTGCAAGGGTTACTGGGTTGTAATTATCCTCAGGAGTACAAATATACTGCTTTACCTAGTACCCTGAGTCAATCTAATTTTCAAAAGGACTCATCCCAAGTCACTGATATTGTATTGACGGCCCATATTGTTTCTGTAAACAACCAGAGGGATTCAGTGTCTCTAACCCCCTGCCTCCTAAAAAGAAAGGGGAAGTCTCAGAATGGGACTAAGACCAAACCCAAGTCTCGGGCCCGAGCTTCAGGAACACTAGCCAAAAGGCAAAGAAAACCCCATACTGATCTGCCACCCACTGGTGACCAATCAAAATCCACCCCCATGACAACGGAGGACATTGATACATCACAGTCAGTGTCCATGGTCACAACTACTACTCCCCAAGATCCAGAGGGAAACATACAACCCGTAGGGTAGGGAGCCTTCCATCACCAATGATGACATTAGCAAATCAAAGCCTTTGTCTGAGGGCACACTGAATGATCCCAAAGACTCAGAGGGAACCAAACAACCCGCTGATAGGGATATCACCTTCACTGACTCTGCTAAAGGCACTGGAAAAAACCCATCAGTGTAACACCGCGACCCGACAAGGGTAAAGATATCACAATACGGTTTCATATCAGAACTTTAAATATTATACAATAGCGAAAACCTTTACAAAATATTCAAAAAGAAAACATAAATAGTTAAGCTTCAAAATAAATCTAAGATCTCTAAAGGTCAAGTCTTGCTCTCAGCTCTAATCTCAACCCGCAGCTATCCCATAAGCTCATCTTGAATGCTTAATACCTGCCGCAGAAAAGAAAATGCGGCTGAGCTTACAAAGCCCAGTGAACAGATATAACGAAACAAAAACTAAACAAAACGAAATATACAAATGACAAAATAAAATGAAATAATGACGAAGGATCTTTCAGGATTCTGCGGAAGCACAAATATACAGAAATCCAAACATTCAACATATCAAGAATAACAATTTACTTATAAGCCAAACGAAAAGTCTAAAGCTAACGAAAACACTTTCTAGAAAATAACATGGCATTCAACAATTTAATTAACCTTCGCTTAACACACTTAAAACATTAAAGCAGCAGCGGAAAATAGCAGTCCAAAACATGGCAGTCTCACAAACAAATAGAAACATAGCAGACAGACTATAATTAAATAGACCAAACAAAACATAGCATAACCATTAGCAATTATCAAAACAACTATCATAAACTAAACCAGTTCTCAGATCAAAATCCTATCATCAGCAGAGTTCAAACATGGCAGGTCACATAGCAATAAAACACTAACGTATAAGCAAAGTTCCCAAAATTAACTAATCAAATTATACATACTAAACTTATAGAATACTCACTTTCATACTAGCACATTCATCTCACAGATTAACGAATCCATATAACGATAAACTAACATAATATCAGATGACAGCATGCGAATCATATTTAACATATTAATCATATCTTAGCATAGCAGACGGTAGTCACATAAACATACAAAAGCATAAACACATATAATAGCATATAATAAGCCTTGCACATAATCATAAACACTTGATCATACCAAATCATAATCAGAACTTAACATAGAAATAACAAATACAGATTTAGTTAACTACCTCGAGCCCAGAACATATCATATCAAAACATCATACATATACAGGAATAATCTTAGCAAATAATTTGGAGTAGCTAGCTCCCAGAAGTTGTGAAGACGTGTATTGCACACGACATCATTCACCAGACAAATCATATCGGATAACAGATCAGATCTAGGATGCATCCATACGCCCCACAGACATATATAGGTAATATAATACCAACTGAGCTCATAACAAATAACAGATAAGGGACGTGGCAGAACATCACTCTACTGCCCTAGAGTCATATCAGAGGTGCATCACTGATACGGACATGGAACCCCCATGACTAGTTAATAATTTGGCTCGGGTGTCAAACTAACTTAGATCAAACAAAAGTTCAATCATAACATAAGTCTTACTCAAACACAAGGTTCAGCAGATAACATATCAGATAACTCATATCATAAGGTCCATATTCATACATAATAAGGTTCATCAGTTACACATTCAAAGTCTTCATAAGCATAAAGTTAAGTCAGGTATCTCATAGTTCCATAAAACATAAGTTCAGATAAGCAACAAATCACACAATCAGGAAAGGGTTCATAGCAATGGCATTGGAAACCCTAATAAGTAAAATGGAAAGACTAACGAAAGAACATCATAAGGAACCTTTACTAAGGAAGGCAGAATATATGTACGATAACATAAGTGTCTTAAGGTAAGACAAAATATCCGTACCTTAAAGCAATTGAGAGAAAAGTAACGAATGAACGAATAAGAAGATGTAACGTCGCGTCTCCTCAAACGAATCTACACGGATTATGATTTATTTAATACTTATTAGAATCATTAATATTATAACGGATTTATCGCATTAATACTTTTAGAGTTGTCAGAATATTCTCATTTTAGTGACAGACGAAATTACAATATTTTAGGGTATTCCTCATTAATTCACCAACTTCCTATTTAGGTTCTAGGGTTTCCCATACTCTTTAAATATCACTAAATACGCATTAAATTCACATATTACTACTTTTAATGATTTCCCAATTTAACCTAGAACGTAAATGATAACAAACCGAAATTAACTTAACTCATGCGTGTCTCTACAAAAATCAATTTACACTTGTTGAACCCATAATTACTCAGAATTACAAATTACACCCTTGACATCTTTATCTTCACAATCTAACCTTACTTTATCAGATTTTACTATTTTGGCCCAAAGGTTTTAGAATTTACAAAACGTACCCTAATAAATTAAATACAACTCGAATAGCCCTTTAAATATCCAAAATTACATGTTTAACCCCCACACTTATTTTTATACGTTTAGGACCTTTATTTTACTGTTCCCAAAAATCACCTTTAAGTTTCATAATTTACAAAACCAACCCGAAACTTTTATTTAGGACCGAAAAGACATAATTCAAGTACAAACCCTAAACCTAAGTTTAACCAATCATTAGCTCATCATTACTACTTCATTAATTACCTTTAATTATTACAAGAAAACCCTAGTTCATGCAAAACCCTAATCGGTCCTTTTAAAAACCTTCCTTTTTCCATGTTTAACCGAACCCTAAAACTCAAAACAATTCATACAAGCTTCGAATTCATAAATATGTATTTTTTTCAGGTCTTATAACATATAATAGCTTCTGTAAAAATCAATTCATGATCTCTAAAAATATTATACGCCCATTCGTTATATTCATACGCTTTTAGGGTTTTAGATTCCAAATAATTTCATACGACATATTAAACATGCATGGCCAATTTTTATGTGTTATATATGACTTATAGGACTGAAATCAACATTAGGAACTTACCCTTGATGAGCTTGGATCGTTAAAACAAAAGAAGCACAAAAACCTCACTAAACCCTAATTCACTCAAAACTCACCAACTCTAAAACAGCAACTTAGGAACTCGAACACTATTTTTCCCACCTTCTTTATCTTCAAACTTTTCCAAGAAAATTGGTCTCAAGCTCGAAATGGAAATCGATTTGTTTAGGGTTTTGAAGTCGGTTTATGGTTAATCGGCAATAAGGGATTTTATGGGAACCGAATTTTGTATATATACTTGATTTACTATTTTTCTTGTGGGCTTCATAATGTATTGGACTTAAAATAAATGGACTCTTAGTTTTGTAAATTTATATTGGGCTTTTATTAATTAATTTCTTTTATAAAACTATTTAATATATTCGGATAATTATTAAAGTACATAATTGATTTTATAAAATTTAATCTATAAAATTAACTTTACCAAGTCATTCAAGATTTATTTGGATCATATGTGATTTTCTTATAAGTTTTCTGAATTTACATAGCTCATTTGGTATTCTGTTTATTTAATTATTCTTACTTTTGATCATAAGGGTATTTTGGTCTTTTTGTGAATTTTATAAATTCAGGTATTACAATTTCTTCCTCTAAAAGAAATTTCGCCCCTCGAAATTGAGCAAGACGGAATAGTACGGCGACAAATGTGGATTACGAAACTTCATGGAATATATGACGAATGCTAATCATATACTTATTAAAGTATTAGCAGTAAAAGATGAGATAAAGAAAATTCAAAAACACGCTCTATCATATGCATAGATGGAACGAACCCTAACGGTTTACTAAACGCAGGAGTATGTGGAAACATACAGATCTAAGGCAGGCATAACAATCTATAGGTTAACGCAGATAATAACAACTTCGGATCCCAATGGTACAAAACTTATACGAAACAGATATCGACGAAAATCTCTCAATTAGGTACAGAATTCAAACGAACATGAGAAGCACCAAATAACAGATACAAGTCAAAGTCCATACACACATCAATCACGGCATTTCCCAGACGTCATATAATTTCAATAAGTTCAAATTATATGATCTCGGTATTATCACGTTGATCAGGCGTCATAATACTTGCATCACATAACAAGTTCTTATTGTCATCATATTTTGTCCCGGGTCATGGCAAACACATAACTAATATCAGAACAAAACATATCATATACAGATAACATACAGATAGCAAGTAACATACTATAACAGACCAGATCACATACATACAAAGATATACGACATCAAAACAACTTACCATACCATAAAAGAAAAGAAGGCCACCAATGCACAAAACAGTTCCTCATGACTCATTACTGTCGGTTCCAAAAAGAAAAGCTGAGTTATACCAGAATGCTAAACGATAAAACTTCACGATGCAAACCGAGTTCTGAACGAATCAAAGAAAAGTAATGCCGATCAAAATCGCGTAGCAAGATATCAAACCGCCAACACGCGCGGACAAACAAATCGAGTAACACACGTCGCGCCCAAATCATATGAAGTAGATGAACCTTCTCACCACCGTTGAATCTTATCTCCGGCCCTTTGCTTTGGTTGGTCCGTCCAACTTCCTCTAAAGCATCCTGAAGTCTCCAACAGACGGGCCGTCGAGTGTGGCTTCTGCTTCACGAACCTCTCCACCAGGATCGTTGCAGCAACGAGGGTCCACCATCTTCTTTGGCTTCACGGGTAGTCTCCATCTAACGATCGACAAACGGACGAGCGAAAACAAAAGAACAAAATTCAATGCGAACGAGGAGGGCCATTCAGTGAAGGCAAAAGGATATCGAAGTCAAATCTGAATGACCATCAAAAGGAATCGAAAGATGTCCGAACAGACGAAACCTAATGTCTACCCAATTCTCACAGGTCATAGCCTAAGCTCTAAGGGTCCTAAAACCTAGGTCTCGATACCATAAATTGTAACACCCGACCCGACAAGGGTAAAGATATCACAATACGGTTTCATATCAGAACTTTAAATATTATACAATAGCGAAAACCTTTACAAAATATTCAAAAAGAAAACATAAATAGTTAAGCTTCAAAATAAATCTAAGATCTCTAAAGGTCAAGTCTTGCTCTCACTCTAATCTCAACCAGATCAGCTATCCCATAAGCTCGTCTTGAATGCTTATACACCGCCCGGAAAAGAAAATGCGGCTGAGCTTACAAAGCCCAGTGAACAGATATAACGAAACAAAAACTAAACAAAACGAAATATACAAATGACAAAATACAATGAAATAATGACGGGATCTTTCAGGATTCTGCGGAAGCACAAATATACAGAAATCCAAACATTCAACATATCAAGAATAACAATTTACTTATAAGCCAAACGAAAAGTCTAAAGCTAACGAAAACACTTTCTAGAAAATAACATGGCATTCAACAATTTAATTAACCTTCGCTTAACACACTTAAAACATTAAAGCAAAGAGCGGAAAATAGCAGTCCAAAACATGGCAGTCTCACAAACAAAAATAGAAACATAAAGACAGACTATAATTAAATAGACCAAACAAAACATAGCATAACCATTAGCAATTATCAAAACAGCTATCATAAACTAAACCAGTCTCCAGATCAAATCCTATCATCAGCAGAGTTCAAACATGGCAGGTCACATAGCAATAAAACACTAACGTATAAGCAAAGTTCCCAAAATTAACTGAACAAATTATACATATTAAACTTATAGAATACTCACTTTCATACTAGCACATTCATCTCACAGATTAACGAATCCATATAACGATAAACTAACATAATATCAGATGACAGCATGCGAATCATATTTAACATATTAATCATATCTTAGCATAGCAGACGGTAGTCACATAAACATACAAAAGCATAAACACATATAATAGCATATAATAAGCCTTGCACATAATCATAAACACTTGATCATACCAAATCATAATCAGAACTTAACATAGAAATAACAAATACAGATTTAGTTAACTACCTCGACCGTAACATATCATATCAAAACATCATACATATACAGGAATAATCTTAGCAAATAATTTGGAGTAGCTAGCCTAAGTTGTGAAGACGCGATTGCACACGACATCATTCACCGACAAATCATATCGGATAACAGATCGATCTAGGATGCATCCATATGCCCCAGCATATATATAGGATATAATACCAACTGAGCTCATAACAAATAACAGATGGGACGGCGTAACATCACTCTATGCCCTAGAGTCATATCGAGGTGCATCGATACCGGACATGGAACCCCATGACTAGTTAATAATTTGGCCTGTGTCAAACTAACTTAGATCAAACAAAAGTTCAATCATAACATAAGTCTTACTCAAACACAAGGTTCAGCAGATAACATATCAGATAACTCATATCATAAGGTCCATATTCATACATAATAAGGTTCATCAGTTACACATTCAAAGTCTTCATAAGCATAAAGTTAAGTCAGGTATCTCATAGTTCCATAAAACATAAGTTCAGATAAGCAACAAATCACACAATCAGGAAAGGGTTCATAGCAATGGCATTGGAAACCCTAATAAGTAAAATGGAAAGACTAACGAAAGAACATCATAAGGAACCTTTACTAAGAAGGTCAGAATATATGTACGATAACATAAGTGTCTTAAGGTAAGACAGAATATCCGTACCTTAAAGCAATTGAGAGAAAAGTAACGAATGAACGAATACGAAGATGTAACGTCGCGTGTCCTCCAACGAATCTACACGGATTATGATTTATTTAATACTTATTAGAATCATTAATATTATAACGGATTTATCGCATTAATACTTTTAGAGTTGTCAGAATATTCTCATTTTAGTGACAGACGAAATTACAATATTTTAGGGTATTCCTCATTAATTCACCAACTTCCTATTTAGGTTCTAGGGTTTCCCATACTCTTTAAATATATAAATACGCATTAAATTCACATATTACTACTTTTAATGATTTCCCAATTTAACCTAGAACGTAAATGATAACAAACCGAAATTAACTTAACTCATGCGTGTCTCTACAAAAATCAATTTACACTTGTTGAACCCATAATTACTCAGAATTACAAATTACACCCTTGACATCTTTATCTTCACAATCTAACCTTACTTTATCGATTTACTATTTTGGCCCAAAGGTTTTAGAATTTACAAAACGTACCCTAATAAATTAAATACAACTCGAATAGCCCTTAAATATCCAAAATTACATGTTTAACCCCCACACTTATTTTTATACGTTTAGGACCTTTATTTTACTGTTCCCAAAAATCACCTTTAAGTTTCATAATTTACAAAACCAACCCGAAACTTTTATTTAGGACCGAATAGACATAATTCAAGTACAAGCCCTAAACCTAGGTTAAACCAATCATTAGCTCATCATTATTACTTCATTTATTACCCTTAATGATAACAAGAAAACCCTAGTTCATGCAAAACCCTAATCGGTCCTTTTAAAAACCTTCCTTTTTCCATGTTTAACCGAACCCTAAAACTCAAAACAATTCATACAAGCTTCGAATTCATAAATATGTATTTTTTTCAGGTCTTATAACATATAATAGCTTCTGTAAAAATCAATTCATGATCTCTAAAAATATTATACGCCCATTCGTTATATTCATACGCTTTTAGGGTTTTAGATTCCAAATAATTTCATACGACATATTAAACATGCATGGCCAATTTTTATGTGTTATATATGACTTATAGGACTGAAATCAACATTAGGAACTTACCCTTGATGAGCTTGGATCGTTAAAACAAAAGAAGCACAAAAACCTCACTCGCCGAAACCCTAATTCACTCAAAACTCACCACCGACTAAAACAGCAACTTAGGAACTCGAACACTATTTTTCCCACCTTCTTTACCTTCAAACTTGTCCAATAAAATTGGTCTCAAGCTCTGGAAACTGGAAATCGATTTGTTTAGGGTTTTGAAGTCGGTTTATGGTTAATCGGCAATAAGGGATTTTATGGGAACCGAATTTTGTATATATACTTGATTTACTATTTTTCTTGTGGGCTTTATAATGTATTGGACTTAAAATAAATGGACTCTTAGTTTTGTAAATTTTATATTGGGCTTTTATTAATTAATTTCTTTTATAAAACTATTTAATATATTCGGCTAATTATTAAAGTACATAATTGATTTTATAAAATTTTTAATCTATAAAATTAACTTTACCAAGTCATTCAAGATTTATTTGGATCATATGTGATTTTCTTATAAGTTTTCTGAATTTACATAGCTCATTTGGTATTCTGTTTATTTAATTATTCTTACTTTTGATCATAAGGGTATTTTGGTTTTTTTTTGAATTTTAGAAATTCAGGTATTACAATCAGTGTCTCAGGGGTCTCAGGGGGACAAAGACCTCGAGGGACAGGAACAACCCACGATACGGAACCCAAACCAATCCCCGACTCCAGAGAAGGCACTGGGAAATGCCCACCAGTGTCTGAGGGGTCAAAGGGGGACAAAGACTCAGAGGGATTAATACCACCCGCTGATATGGAACCCATCACCAACCCCTTTGCCTGATCAAGGTGTATGTTACCGATACTATTTTCTGAAGATGAACTTGCCGACAAAGTGATGATGAAATTTTATCAGCAGGGAAGAAGGACGCTGAGATTCAATCCAAGGACCTCGCCTGACCACAGGAGCATACTGAATCACTATTATCTGCTCGAAAGTAATGACTCTCAATTCTCTTCTCCACTGATGAGTTCAAAAGATTTGATAATGTTCTTCCACTCTCCGAGAGGAAACTTGTTCAGTGGATCACCAAAGCTTCAAGGAAGCTATACCCCGGGTCACTGAAACATTGTGGAACAACACACTGAGGCTTCTGCCAGTTATGCTGATCTGAAGTGAGGTACAAGCTTTGATGAAACGTTCATGAGGACAGGGATCTGATGTATGACAATCTTCACAGACTGGACGACAACTTGGCTAAATTTCTCAGGCACCTTCAGGGTGTAGGCACAAAGATAAATGAAATCGTGAATTTGTCAAAGAAGACCCATCACTAACTCTAAAGTGCCAAGGCTACTGAGGCGACTTTTGAAACAATCCTCCACCACTGGACTGATCGAAATGCTCCACTGCAAATGTTCGGGTCTTCAATCTTCAATCGAGTCTATTCAAGCTACATTGGGCTTTGTGAATAATCGGTGGTGCTTTGGCTCGCCTCGTTTCTATGGCCTGGAATTTGGGCCCGAATGAATGCTTTGGAAATATCTTACCAAATTTGAAGCTAAGGTCACGGCATTCAAACATATACTTCCGATATCAAGGCAATGATCACTGAAATTTATCGGCCTTCGGGTCAAGCTGCTCAGCCCCCTCGAAGACCAACACCAATCTTGCCCTCAATGACCCCAAGAACAGCTTGAGGGGGGAGAATATCAAGAAACTCCTCTTCACACTGAGGAGCCAACACCACCAAGATCTGTAGCTCCAATATCATCATCACCACCAAGGCCAGTACCTATCTCATCAGTACCACCAACAACATCAACAACAACAACAACAACAACAACACTGGGCAGCATAACACCTATCATGACAACAACACCACCCTTGATTGCATCATCTTCCTCAGGCTAGGACAAAGGAAAAGGCAAAATGACAACTCAAAGCCTTGAAGATTCCCTACAAAATCGGCGACATGAATACCTTCACACCTCAACAAATTTAAGTAAATATCTTGCTAAAGAAGAAAGGAGATTGAAACAAGCTGAAGAAGATGAGAAGAATAGAGAAGACCGCAATTGTAGTCACGAAATTAAGCTAAGAACATGGAATAGATCCAAAGAAACTCCAAAAGGTCAGCAGACAAAAGTTCAAGGATGTCAGCCTGAGATGGATAAAATGAGAAAACAAATAAAGAAGTTAAGAAGAAAGCATAGTTTCCCAGACAAAGAGCATTAGAGCATTACAACTAGACAATGACAAGCCGAAGGCTACCTAAGAAGATCACTGATGTCAAAATCATCCCCAGATCCAAACCACTAGCAATGAACGTCTACTGTGGGGATGATAAAGACATTTCGATGTTCATGATCCCCTAAAATTTACGACTTTGATCACTGAACTCGATGAACTCGGTCCAATAATAGAAAAGAAGCAAAACGCGGTGGTTAAGGAGTTGATGAAGCCGCCAGTAAAAGATATGAAAGACTGGGGATGCACCAAAGACAACTAGATTCAAATTGCACTTAATATGCGCCTCAAGGATCTCAACCACAATCATCCACTGGCAAAAGGAAGAGAGTTGAGTTATAGCATGAGATAAAAGTGCATGGTTTCAAATGCAACAGGGAGCCGCCTGAAGGTGTTAAGTTTGTAAACTGTTTGGTGATTGAAAAGCCTAAAAGAGGGCTATTTTTCATTGATGAATATGCAAACCCAGCGTTCCAAAGGTGGAGCGATATTGATAAGGGTGGATGGCAACAATGCTGAGCTACATACCAGTGGCCTCTCAAATTCGCATCTCGCAAATATCAAGTTTTGTGCTGACTTAAATACCAAGATAAGAGAACATCCTGACAGGGAAACACTGATCACAAAGAAAGTCAAGCTTGAAGCAATGGGAATCCATCCGACTGACATCATTTTGATTTATGATTTTGTACTAGTGATAGGAGCCATGTAATCTGATCAATAAAAGATGTATGTTTTTAAATTACCTGTTCCTGATTGTATCATTAGTACATTCGTGTAAGAAGAAGCCATTTGCTCACTTACACTGATCAAATACTTAGGCTATTTGTATATACAAATAGGGGGAGACCTGGGTTCAGAAATGCCCAAACCCATCTAGGATTTGAATAGAATAATAGCCCAAGTGTTTAGTTCGTTAAACAACAAGTCACTGAGTGCATAGTCTCCTCAGTGAGTCATCAGATACTCAGATGAGGCGATGAAGAAGTCTTCCACTCAAGAAGACGAACTTAAAAGGGTGAAGACTGAGTTAAGAAGAAGATGATGGATTCAGGAGTGATGACAACTCACTAAATCCCTAAGACTCCTCTCCAACTACTTACACTGGCCAAACTCAAGTAGAAGACTGAAGGATAAAGATGAAGAATGAGCGGGACGCGCAGATAAGTTTGAATCAGATAAGACGAAGTCCTTATCAACCAAAGTCAACGCTCTAATGGCAAAAGATCGTGCCTGTCATCATCAATCTTTAAAAGTAGTCTTGTCTCTTACCTAGAATAAAGTTTTGTAAACAGAGACAAAATGCACGTATTTTGTCTTCGTAAGATGTCAGTTTGTCACTTAGGAAAGAGTTAAAACTCATACATGTATAAATAGCATAAGAGATGGAGTAAACAGGTTAAGCTTGTGAATTGTAAAAACACAATACACACGCAAGCCATCTTTTTCACCTCCAAATATAAACTTAATCCCTGAGATAGCTCAGTGGGTTCTAAGAGTTGTGCTCAGACTTAGCCTGAACTTAGAGAGGAGTCACCAAACTTTGTTATTTCAATCCCAAGTAATCCTCAAGTACTTGGGCAACGATTCTTTTGGTTGATTTCTACAAAAGAATATGATGTTGAAAATTACTTTGTGTGTTTTATTTATGTTAATTTCAGTCATTGTTCACTATTAACTTGTTTTATATTCTTAAACTATTTTTAAACGATAGAGAAACGGGAACAACACCCATATTTTCAATATCTGATTCAATAATTTCAGTTGATTGTACTTTGTCGTGCATCTTTTGCACATCAACATCCTCGTATAGTTTTAATACCTCTGAGATGATAGATTCCCTGGAAGAAGTGGCCTGTTTAGGTGAAGAAGCCCTTGGAGTTATCATTGGTGAGATATTAGCCATGAAGATGGCCTGGGCAGTTGGTTCATCATCAACATCTGAATCAAATGCATCATAGTCTGCGACTTGAAATGCATTGGGATTGTTCTGACCCATACCCTGCACTGGCTGTTCATCCACATCAGCATCATAAGTTATGGCATTTCCCTCAGCAAGAAATAGCAATTCTTCCTCATTCAGCATTGCTCCACTGCTTGAGCCAACCAGCAGTTGATCTTATCCTTGAAGTACTCACATTTTGTGGACGTTGGAAGAGTACAATTTTGCGATGTGTCCTTCTCCACCACAGTTGTAACATTTAATGGGCTTTACTGGACCTTGAGCCATGTTCCTTCCATTTATTCTGTTTACCCATATATCCACCACCACTGCCAACATTCCCATATCCAGCACCAGCATTCCCATATCTAGCTCCAACGTTCCCTTGCTCATTATGAGGAAGATATGCATTTTGTCTTCCTTGCACATTTTGTACAACTATCTTTCCTTCTTTAATAGTAGCATGATTGTAAAGATTTGACGCAGTTCTGAGATGATTGTTGGTGTGTGGGGTGAGATTCAAGTTTTGCTTGACCATAAGAGCCAGTTGATTGACAAAGTGTTCCATGACTGCTTCAACATCAGAAGGCTTATATCCTGGATCAGGAATGAGCTTGTGGTTACCATTTCCAGAGAGGTATGACTTGTGATGCTTTGGTAGTAATCCCTACATTGGTGTAGAATGCAATTGAGTCATTTGAAGAGCTTGTATCTCCACCATTGGTCTTGAACTTTTCCATGATCATCGCTCAAGCCAAACGCAAAGATGTTTCTCATTTTGTAGTAAATAAGCATACATTTGCTCATAATTGGTGTTCCTCAATCCTTTGTTAAGTTTGAATGCAGTGACAAATTTGTGCCATTCGATCATGTTGTTCACAAACTTTGAATTTAATGGGATATTTAGCATTGTTATTTTGATATTCCTCATGTCATTCACGAGCTTGTGGAACCTCACATAGTATTCAGTGACATTTTCCCCTGGGTTCATCTTAAAGTTCTCAAAATCATCATACAGTTGAAACTCTCTGTCTTCTTTAGTCAATTCTGAACCGGAAAGAAGCATCTTGACATTGTCCCAAACTGCTTTGGCTTCAGTGTTGTGATTGATTATTTTGTAGATGTCCTTTGTAGACCCCTGGTACAATGTTTGAGGCCCTAATATCGCATCGTATCTTTTTTCTCCTTATCAATAAGTTCATCATATGTCTTTGGTCTATCCAATCCTAATGTCACTGAGCCATCAACAGCAGTTTCAAGTATGTCTCTAGTAGTCTCAACTTGGTATGGTCCTTCATCAATTGATTTGAGAATGTTAACCCCATTATCCTTACCCAAGCAGACAACCTATTTCGTTGAGCCCATGAGTCATAATCGGTCCTATCTAAGATGGGTGGATTGAAAGATCTGATCCTCGCTTCTTGAACGTCCTCAAATTACAAGAAGAGATGATTGTAGGCACATTGGTAGACATGATTACAGATTCTAAGGGATTTTATAAACTTTGATAAACCGAAATAGATTCTTTCACAGGATTTTACTAAATCAAGAGAAAACCATAAAATGTAACACTAAGAAGTGACAAGCTTCAAATGACAAGTAGTGTATAAGACAAGTCGCACTTTACCAAACCCGCTTTGAGGTTAACTCGCTTAATCAACTCGCTTGGTAGACAACTCGCTTAATAGACAAGTCGCTTAAAACCAACTCGCTTAGAACACAACTCGCTTAAGCAATCAACTCGCTTCCAAGACAACTCGCTTAAGATATAACTCGCTTAAAAGGCAACTCGCAGAAACATAACTCGCCTAAAGCAACTTACTTAAGCGACAACCCGCTTATGACAACTCGCCTCTAGTGACAACTCGCTCAAAGTACAAACCAACTCGCTTCCAAGAACAAGCATCACGAGGCTTAACTCGCCGCATAATATTCAAAACTACCACTTTTCAAATCAAAAATGCCCAACCAACGATGATTCAAGCCTTCCAAATCAAAACCTAAACACTTATGATGATTCAAAACACAAAAGTACAATCAAAATCAAAACTTTAACACTAGAAATAGTCCAAATGATGCAAATATCACTAAACTTTTTCAAACCCAAAAACCATATAAAACCACTAGAAATCCAAGAACATGTAAGTGGAATGATCAAACCATGGCTATTGATACCATTTGTAACATATTGGATTTCACAAACACATCAAACCATAGTGTAAAGAGGCGTATGACTTAAGGGTTTTAGTGAGAGAAAGTTTAAAGGTTTAGGGAACTTAGAGAGAGAAAGAAAAATCTTATTATAAGCTCCAACCCTCTACCTTAGGAGGTAGAGGGTATTTATAGTATCTTACAAAATAAGCCTCCTAATGGCTGTGATCGCATACAAGGGTAAAGACCCGGGTCTCGTCTCCACTGTTGTTACTTAACTAAATACTAACTAACATTAAATAACTACGACTACGAGCTTTCTAACGATTACATATACTTGAGGTGACCGACACTTTAACAATTGGATTTTCTAAATCCTAACAGCTCAATGGGTTGTGGTTTTTACCCATCCTAATAAACTATTACAACAAATGATTTATTACAAAAATTTGTATTAAATGACTATATGTAAATGCTTTACAAAAATAACATGTATCCTTATAATTTTACTTATGATAACATTATATTTGTTATCAAAAAAACACAAAGAGATCGCTAAATATTAATAAACGTTTTTATGGTTTATTTGTATTAACAATATCCCCCTTTTTGTTGATGACAAAACATAATGTTATGATGAGTAAAACTTAAGATTAGATGTATGTTTTGAAAGCCTAAGTTTTACTTCTTCTCCCCTTTTTTGTCGAAACAAAAAGTTACCCTAAACGAAGAGATAAAATGTGGAAAAATAGTCCATGATCGCTAACCCCCCTTGACGGTAGCTCCCCCTAGAATGGGACGTCAAGTGAGAAAAAATAAAACATCCTACAAAGAAAGGGTTAGTAGTAACATGCATAAATAATCTTGTGATTGACGAGAATCAAGATTGGGAGCCAAGGTATGTAAACAAGGCCTTGTAATAAAACAACAAAATGTAGTGGTATTTATGCCACATACAAGCATGTAAAAGTAAGAACAAGACTTGTTCTTAAAAAATGACTCAAAAGAAAAATACTAAAAGTAATAAAAATGATTCCTTCCATGCTTGCATAAGGTTATGGATGAAAGTGTTGATGAGTAATGATGTTGATGCGATCAAGGATGAGGTTAAGTATGACTCGCATTTCTTCCCTAATCTCTATTACAATATCCCTAGTGGATTGGCAATGTTCACAATGTAAGGGATGTGGGTAATGAGTGCGGAAGTTTTCCGGGTGACTTTGATTTGTGAGATGCGGAAGTTGTGGTGGAAAAGTTGGAAAATGCGGATCAAAGTCCGGAATGTTTGGAAGTGGTGGTGGAAAAGAACCTAGATGTTCTTGTAACACAATGGGAGCTAAAGGTGGTGAGGTTTCAAGGTCTTTGAAAATTGTGTTTGGAGAAGTGGGAGGTGTCAAAAAGACTAGTTCTTTTTGCTTTGTTTGTTGAGATCTTGTTGGAGTATTAAGGAGTTCCAAAAGAGTGACCTTAGGTGGTGATTTGATGGGTGATGAAGTTGGTGTACTTGTTGGTAATGAAGGAGGTGCTATAATGGAAGCATCTTTTGGTGAATGAGTAGTTGGTGATGAACCATTTGATGATGGTTTTGCTAAGCAACAAGGCCGGATGCTAATCCGTGCGGATTTCCTAGATTTTGGTTGTGGTATTTTGGAAGGTGGGAGGACAAAATTTTGGATTTCTTGAAAGGGATTGTTTGCACTAGGTGATTCATCTATGTTGGAAGATCTTTTGGATGACATGATGATGTTTGTTTGTGAAGTTGAGATTTGATGAATATGCAAGCATTTTGGGAATCCTATTTATAGAAAAAATAATGCATTGCAATGAATGTTTGACCCAAAATGTGGATTAAAATCTAATGATTAGATATGAATTTAAGGCATGTGATCATGAGAACACAAGCATTAAATAGCATACTCCAAAAAAAAATTAAAATAAATGATGAAAATATTGCACTTTTCATCCAAAGTGAGAAAAATAGAAGATAAAATTAGCTTCTGTCTCACGGATCCTTCCCTTGAGGGATCCGTCCAGCATTAAGGCTGGGATCCGTGGTACTGGTGATTCAGGTAGCTCAAAATTTTCCTTTTGGAAACATTTGTGCCTAGTGTGTGCCTATATGAAAACCATTTGGAGTTGCGGTTATCTCGACTCCTAAAAAAGAAAAGAAAAATAAACTAGAAGTGAAAAAGCACATTATTATATGAGATAACCCGAGTGCTCCTAATTCATTGTTGCTTAAATGAATGTACCTGAAAACAAATATTAGTTATGTGTCCTCTTTAGCATTCAAAAGACATGAGATGCAATGAAAACGGGTTTTTACTTTGTGTTAATAATGAAAAAGCGATTTGTCCTAGACTTGAGAAATGGCTTTTATGAAAGTGATACGGGAAGAGGTATCCTTTTAGAAAGCATTTTGAAAAGAGATTTCTATGTGTGAATAAACCATTTATTCAAAAAAAATTATGTATGCAATTATGTGTTTTGTAAAAAGGTACTTATCTTGAGAAATAAGAGAAAACTATGAATTATAAGTAAAAACTTATCTTGGGTTTTGAAAATTCCCGTATTGCTTGTGAGTTGTGCGTGAAATAGAAATCCTAGACTCAGAAAGAAGAAGGCTAGTGTTTACATACCTTGTAGACTTTAAAAGCTAATTACGACGATTGTTCCATGAGACCAAGACCAAGACGAAGTAGGTTGAATTGTTCCCGCTTCAACGGTTTGGTGAGGACGTCGGCTATGTTGTCTTCGGATGCTACCTTCTCAATAGAGATGTTCCCCTTTTGAACATTGTCTCTTAAGATGTGATGACGAATCTCTATATGCTTTGTGCGAGAATGCAATACCGGATTCTTGCTTAAGTCGATGACACCTTTGTTGTCACATAGAATGGCTATGTCACTTAGATGAATGTCTTAGTCAACTAACGCTTGTTTCATCCATAGTGCTTGTTGGCATGCTTTGCGCGGAGACATTATATTAAACTTCGGTTGTTGATATGGCCAATGTCGTTTGCTTCTTTGAGAACCAAGATGTTAAACAACATCCCGTAAAAGTACATACCCACTTGTACTTTTTCGGTCAACATACTCACCGCATGGTCGAACTGCATATACAATTGTTTCTACCCCCGTACCCTTAGGATACCACAATCCTAATTGAGTTGTACCCTTAATGTATCTAAATATCCTTTTGACGGCTTCTAGATGTGATGTTTTAGGATCTTCTTGAAACGTAGCACATAGACAAACACTAAACATGATATGCGGCCGACTAGCCATGAGGTAGAGATGACTACCAATCATGCCACGATATTTTGCGTTATCAACGGATTCGCCGTCTTCATCTTTTGTTAGTTTAGTGTCGGATGACATTGGTGTCCTAATTGGTTTTGACTCTTCTAAACCGAATTTCTTTAACATCTCCTTTATGTATTTAGATTGATTAAAGAAGATACCATCTTCTACTTGTTTGATTTGTAGACCAAGAAAGAAACTAAGTTCTCCTATCATACTCATCTCGAACTCGTCATGTATGATTTTAGAGAAATCATCACACATGTCTTGACAAGTAGATCCGAATATAATATCATCTACATATATTTGAACAGTGATTATAAGTGACTCTCTTTTATTAGTAAAAAGTGTGTTATCAACTAACCCCATGGTGTAGTTGTGTTTGATTAAGAATGACTTGAGTCTATCATACCAAGCTTTTGGAGCTTGTTTAAGACCATAAAGGGCTTTCTTTAGCTTATACACATGTTTAGGTTTTTCAAAATCGATGAAGCCCGGAGGTTGAGCTACATATACTTCTTCATTAATAAAACCATTTAGAAAAGCACTTTTGACATCCATTTGATAAAGCTTAAGATAATTAGCACAAGCATAAGCAAGAAGTATTCTTATAGACTCTAATCTAGCCACGGGGGCATAAGTCTAATCAAAGTCTATTCCTTCTTGTTGATTATACCCTTGGGCAACGAGTCTAGCTATGTTTCTAGACACTATACCGTTTGCATCTAACTTGTTTTTATATACCCATTTGGTTCCTATTATGGTTTGATTACTAGGTGGGGGGACGAGTGTCCAAACATCGTTAGAAACAAATTTGTTAATACAAATATCGTCATTAAACGTTATTTATATTTTTGATCTTTACCAAAGTTTTGTTAACGACAAAAGTAAATTTATTTTTTATAAAGCTTAAAGCTTGTCAAGTTTAATAGATATTATAACAAGCTTTTTCAAACAATATATTCATCATTTAAACATTTACATTTATGATTAGTAACATCTTGATATGACTCTAATCATTATGTATGATAGTAGTTTTTAGAATGTGTTAGGTTCTTAAAACCAAACACTACTTAAGTACTTGCATATTTCTAAATATAGAAATACAACATATGACATCATGTGTTGCATCATGGAAATCATTGGAAGATTTCATTAGATATTTTGTGTGGATTTGTACTCTTCATATCTTGCACAATCTCACTTAGATAGAGTTGACTTTAGGTAAGATTTGATATCTTGTTGTCGGACCACGGTACCAAAATGGTACACGCGGAACCCTTTTAGGGTTCGTGGTCCGTGGACGCTCCTGTCCATTTTGGCTATAAATAGCAATGCCAAACCAAGTAGTTTTTCATCCCTTTCTATCATACTCTCATACATATCTTCTCTCTAACCTTTCTAACCTAGTTTCATATCATATTAGTGATCTCTTTTGTAGCAAAGAAGATCAAGTCACATTCAAGCTTCAACAAGAAGTTGGAAGTCTTGTTTGTTTAGTGTTGTATGATCTAGTGTTGATTCATACTTCATTGTTGTATTAAACCATCATAATCTTGTGAGTGTGAGTGGTTAGTATTTTAGTCCTCAAAATACATTGTGTGTGGGAGTAGTTGTACCCTTGGAAAGAACTCGACATCTAGCTTAGTGTCGGAAATAGTGTAAGCGAAGTGTAAAGGTTTTCTCCGCCGGTGAAAGGAGCTTGTTGACTAGTGAAGTTAAACTCTCGAGTGTGAGACTCGGGGAGTGGAGTAGGGCAAGGAAAAAGAGTCCTTGTAGACCGAACCACTATAAACAACTTGTTGTGGTTTGATCATTTCTTTCCTTATTTACTCTTTACATATTGCTTGCATATTTCATTAACATATCTAAGATCAATATCAATTGATCTTTTCAATAAGTTTCAAAACAAAGTTTTAATTGGTAAACTATTCAACCCCCTTCTAGTTTTCTACAATTGGTACGAGCCTCGTTGCTCAAGAATTTCTAAAATATATTGTATTTTATAAACTTGAAACGATCCATGGATTCGAAAACTTTAAAGAAGGGCAATCTATGCAAAGACCACCACTCTTTGAAACCAATGGATTTATCTATTGGAAAAACCGTTTTGAAACATATGTAAAATCAAAAGATATAGATCTTTGGTTTATTATTGTTAAAGGGATTTTAGTTCTACAACAAAGGATATTTTCGTTGATGAACAAAAGAAATTAGTTGCTAAAAATAATGAAGCTAAAATGATGCTTTATAATGCTTTACCTAGAAAAGAATATGAAAGAATTTTTATGTGTGAAACCGCCAAAGATATTTGGGAATCTTTAATTGTTACACATCAAGGTAATTCACAAGTCAAGGATAACAAAATTGATCTTCTTGTTCAACAATATGAACAATTTGTTATCCTGAAGATGAAACCATTGATTGTGGCTTTGCTCGCTTTAATACTATTATTACATCACTTAAAGCACTTGATGAATCTTTTCGTAGTAAGAACTTTGTCCGGAAATTTCTTAGAGCACTCCATCCCAAATGGAGAGCTAAAGTGACCGCCATTGAGGAATCAAAAGATCTCTCAATAATGTCACTAGACGAGTTAATCGGTAACCTCAAAGTACACGAAATGGTGATGGAGAAAGATTCGGAGATCATCAAAGGAAAAAGGGAGAAGATCAAATCCGTTGCTCTAAAAGCAAAAGCGGAATCAAGTGATGATGACGAATCTTGCTCCCGTAGTGAAGATGAGGAATATGCCATGGCCGTTAGAGATTTTAAGAAGTTCTTTAGAAGAAGAGGAAAGTTCGTAAGACAACCTCGAGAAGAAAAGAAGCCATTTCGAAAAGATCGGGATGACAAGAAGGGTAAAGGTGAAAGAAAATGTTTTAGATGTGGTGATGCAAGTCACCTCATAGGAGAATGTCCCAAGCCACCTAAAAGCAAAACTCAACGAGCTTTTGTAAGTGGTGCTTGGAGTGATAGTGAAGACGATGAAGAATCAAGCAAGGAAGAGATCGCTCTAATGGCACATGAGTCAAATGAGGTACTTTCCGACTCTTCTTATTCTTCTATTGATGATGACACTTTGCAAAAACAATATAATCAATTGTGTGAGCTAAGTCTAAAAATCATAACTAAAAATAAATTTTTAAAAACCAAAAGGAATTTTTGGAAAATGAAGTTTATGAGTTAAAAGAAAAAGCAAAGCGACTTGAAAAAGGAAAAGCAAATGACGATGATTGTAAATCATGTCAAGAGCTTAAACTTGAAATAGAAAAACTAAAGCTCACACAAGATGTTTTAATCGAAAACAATTCTAAATTTAAAAGGTTTAACAAGAACATCGCTCTTGCCGATGAAATAGTTAAAATTCATAAAACACCACGAGACATGAATGGGCTAGGTTTTAATGAAGTATTAATTCCAAAGAGTCAAAACAAAACGGCCAAAAAGGGCGAACAATCATCAAATCTGCTGCAGATGCAACACGGACGAACGGAACCAAAATAAGGGTTCCGTCCGTTGAACAAATGGTGCCGTGGGTACTTGAGACAGAAATGTTTAATACGGACCGTCTTGAATTTGTTAAAAGTAACAAAGAAAACCAAGGATAATGTTAAACTAAAACCAGTATTACATCGGAGTAGGACTTGCTAAAATGAATTTAGATCAAAAACTACTCAACAACGATATAAAACACCTTTTGCCAAACGCCCCTTTCCTAAGAGCAACCACAACGTACAACCCAACTACCAACACAATGGTTGGAATCAAAACTTTCCTAGACCATGTCAAACTCCAGTTTACATGTCATGGAACTCTTACCCATCATTTCCATACATGAATCAAATAAATGGTATGTTTAACCCAAACGGACCCATGAGATATTGGGGACCAAATGCTTGAGTTATTTGCTTCTTAGGTATGCTTGAAAGTTGGATTGGAACCCGATGAATGGATAAAAGATAGTGGATGCTCACGACACATGACGGGCAACAAAGTCTCTTCTCATCATACCAAGAGTATGACGGAGGTAATGTCACCTTTGGTAGCAATCTCAAAAGCAAAATCATTGGCAAAGGTACGATCGCTCATAACTTCCTAACTATTGAAAATGTTGCTCATGTGGATAGGTTAGGATTTAATCTACTTAGTATTAGCCAATTATGTGATAAAAAGTATAAAGTACTATTTGATGAAAATGGTAGTAAAATACTAAAAGATGGTATCACCATAGCTAAAGGAGTTAGGAAAAATAACATATACGTCATGAAAATAGATAAAACATATAATGACAAACTTTGCCTAACAACATTAGACGATAGCTCATCTCTTTGGCATAGACGCTTAGGTCACGCTAATATGAGACTTATACAAAACCTATCTTCAAAAGAGCTAGTTAGGAATTTACCAAAACTAAAATATGACCAACACTTTTGCGACGCTTGCAAAATTGGTAAACAAACCCATAGTAGTCACAAATCTAAAAATATGGTGTCCACATCTAAGTGTCTAGAATTATTGCATATGGACTTGTTTGGTCCATCCGCTATAAGAAGCTATGGAGGCAACTTATACACTTTGGTCATAGTAGATGATTACTCAAGGTTTACTTGGACGTTGTTTTTGAAAACCAAAAATGAAGCTTTTGATAAATTTGAAATTCTTAGCAAGAAAATTCAAAATCAACTAGGTGTTAAAATTGTGTCGATCCGAACGGATCATGGTCGTGAATTTGACAACGAAACTCAATTTGGAAACTTTTGTGATACAAATGGTATAACACATAACTTCTCCGCTCCACGAACACCTCAATCAAATGGAGTAGTAGAACGTAAAAATAGAACAATTCAAGAAATGAGTAGAACAATGCTTAATGAACAAAACATTCCTCAAAAGTTTTGGTGTAACGCCGTTGACACTTCTACATATATTTTGAATAGAGTCTTAATACGTCCTTTCTTAAACAAAACACCATATGAACTCTATAAAGGTAAAAAGCCTTAGGATATTTTAGAGTCTTTGGTTGTAAATGCTTTATTCTTAATACTAAAGATTATCTCACCAAGTTTGACCCAAAGTCTTATGAAGGTGTATTTCTTGGTTATTCTCAAACTAGTAAAGCTTACATTGTCCTAAACAAAGAAACAATGATAGTCGAGGAATCGTTGAACATAACATTCGACGAAAGTCCACCTCCCTCTAAGACATCACCTTTGGTAGATGATGACTTAGTTGAAAGTCAAATGATAGAAGGTCAAGAAATAATTAATAATAACAAAGAAGATGAACCATTAAATAAAGAAATTGTAAACATCAAAGAATCTAAAAGTCATCCTTTAGAAAAAGTCATAGGACAACTAAATCAAAGAACCTTAAGGTCACAAGCCCAAAATCAAAGTAATTATTTTTGTTTTGTATCCACCATTGAACCGAAAAACATAAATGTAGCAATAAAAGATGAATCATGGGTAATTGCCATGCAAGAAGAGTTAAACCAATTAGTTAGAAATGATGTTTGGAAATTAGTTCCAAAACCTAAAGATCAAACTATAATTGGAACAAAATGGGTTTTCGAAATAAAATGGATGAAAATGGGATAGTATCTAGAAACAAAGCTAGGCTTGTAGCGCAAGGTTATAATCAACAAGAGGGATTGATTATGATGAAACTTATGCACCGGTAGCTAGGCTTGAGTCTATTAGAATATTACTTGCTTATGCATGTGCCTATGATTTTAAATTATTTCAAATGGATGTTAAAAGTGCTTTTCTTAATGGGTTTATTAACGAAGAAGTGTATGTTGCTCAACCTCTCGGTTTCACCGACTTTGAGAAACCACATCATGTCTTCAAACTCAAGAAAGCATTGTATGGTCTTAAGCAAGCACCAAAAGCTTGGTACGACCGACTTAAGACTTTTCTTATTGATAACAAATATACTATGGGATTAGTAGATAATACTCTTTTTACCAAGAAAAAGGAATCACATATTATCATTGTTCAAATATACGTTGATGACATTATATTCGGATCAACTTGTCAAGAATTATGTGATGATTTCTCTAAAATCATGCACGACGAGTTTGAAATGAGTATGATGGGTGAGTTAAATTTCTTTCTAGGACTTCAAATTAAACAACTAGAAGATGGCATATTTTTAACCAATCTAAATATATAAAAGACATGCTTAAGAAATTTGGTCTTGAAGATTCCAAACCAACTAAGACACCCATGTCCTCGGACACTAAACTAACCAAGGATGAGGAAGGTGAATCCGTAGATAACACTAAATATAGAGGAATGATTGGTAGCCTACTCTATCTTACGGCTAGTAGACCCGACATTATGTTTAGTGTTTGTCTATGTGCTCGCTTTCAAGAAAACCCAAAGGCATCACACTTAGAAGCCTTAAAAGGATTTTTAGATACATTAAGGGAACAACGTGTTTAGGATTATGGTATCCCAAAGGAACGGGTGTAGAAACCATAGTGTATGCCGCTTCGGATCATGCCGGTGACTATGTCGATAGAAAAAGTACAAGTGGTATTTGCACTTTTGTTGGACATTGTCTCACCTCATGGTTTGCAAAGAAGCAAACGACCTTAGCCATCTCAACTCTGAAGCCGAGTGCGTCTCGGCCGGAAAAGCATGTCAACAAGCTCTTTGGATGAAGCAAGCTCTCGTAGATTACCGAATTCATCTCAACGACATTGTGATACTTTGCGACAACAAAGGAGCCATCGATCTCAGCAAGAATCCCGTTCAACATGCTCGTACAAAGCATATTGAAATCCGTCATCACTTTCTTCGCGACAATGTTCAAAAGGGAAACATTTCAATCGAGAAAGTATCCTTCGAAGACAACATTGCCGACATCTTAACTAAGCCTCTTAAACGAGAACCTTTTAATCTTCTTAGACTTGGTTTAGGGTTAATGGAACCAAACATGTAGGATAAACATAGCCTAAAACATTAGAATAGTCAAAACAAAAGAAATTTGTCTTGTATACTCTGTACGGCACAAAGCGATAACAAGGACGGAACCAAAATTTGGTACCGTGCGGTCCGTGGTGTCTCTGAAGCAAAAGCTACCTACAAAACATCTTCTTCCTCAAAACCCACTTTACCAAAACGTGTAAACATTAAACCAAGCTCATTATTGTCACCTTCCCACTCACTAATCAATGAAGATAACATCATTGTAAGTATCCTAACTACATTTTATCTCTTAATTTTGAGTCTAGGATTCTTATTTATGCACAAAACTATCACAAATCATTACATGGGGTTTTATGTATGCTTTTATACCAAATATGAATTCAATTGGCAAAATGCATAACTAGTCATTGAAATTAGGTACTACATTATCATATTGCATAAACAAATCATGCTTCCCACTAATTGATAGATAATGAATATAAGGCCTTATTCAAATAACCAAACACCCCATGTCAAAAGTTTTGAAAAGCTTCTCACTTGTAGGAAAACAATTTTTTCATTGCTAATACAAATAGAAACGTTAAATTTTCATCACTTGCATGCTCTTGAATACTAAAGGTATTGCATAACTAATATGCATTCCGGGTATATTCAAATGAAGCCACATTGAATTAGGAGCATTTGGGTTATCTCATGGTATTTGCCAAACACCCCACTAAAACCATTTTTGTGCATAAAATGAGTCGAGATAACCGCAACTCCAAATTGTTTTCATATAGGCACACACTAGAACCAAAAGCGTTAAAGTTTATTCTCATTTTAACATATTAATTCTTGTCCTTAGGAATAACCATGGTAGCCGCAAGATTCTATGATCACAAAGACACCCTTAACTACATTCCCAAACATCACAAAACCAAAGGACTTTCCAAGGAACAAGTAGAAATATTTAGGGGTCTAGAATCAAGGTATTTCCATGAGGGTAGAACCATTCACTCATCCTTCCTTGAAAATACCAATCTCCGTGAAGAACTAGCAGCCATTCAATTCGATTGTCTTCTTGACATCGATGAACCAATTTGTCCTAGGTTTGTGTTAGAATTCTATGCTAGTGTGACCGGCTTTAGTGATGAAGACGATGATGAATTTTGTCTTAGGTTTAGAATCAATCAAAACGACTACACCATCACCTTAGCCAACTTTGCTCAAGTGCTAGGAATTCCCAACCGAGGAACTTGTCTCTACTCGGATAAATGGTCACTCACCGCTCTTGATGCAATCAATGACCGCACTCTTCCCTACCAAACCCGTTTGGCCGATAAGGATGTTATCCGTGAACACCTATTTAATCCTAAGGGTGATACAACCCGAGTTACCCGAAAGGGAAAGGAGGTAAACCGAGATCCATATGGAATGGAGCTAAATGAACTTAAGCCGAATTTAAGAAATGGGAGGAGCTACTTAGAGCCAACGTCATTAGCACCATAGGAAATAGGGATCACATCAACGCTTGTCTTTGTCACATGCTCTACAACTTGTCCACCCGTCAACCATTCAATTTAGCTTACTACATCGCTAGGAGAATGATTGATATTCCAACTCAAGGATCGGTTGCTCTTCCATACGGGATGCTCCTCACCCGTCTCTATAGAAACTTTGCACCAATTCCACCAAGTCCAAAAGGGATGCACCTTCACTATGAGCTCATCCCTCACATCTTTGTACCTTTGAGTGATGCACGAGTTGCTAAGACAAAAGGCAAGAGAGCAAAACCTCCAACTCCATCATCATCATCATCAAATAGCTCCCAGGATGGTCTTCCAAGCTCTCGTCTTCCGCCTCATGAGTATTATGCGTCTCTTCCCGAGATAGAGAATGAATCAGCTGAATTCAAGCAAACTAAGGGAATGTTCAAGTGCCTTGGTAGGATGATGAACAAGATCTACAAGAAGTTGGACAAATAAGGGTCCATTAAGGAGTGTTTGGAACAATACATTATCGTTAATGTTTGATACAATTTAGTTGTTTTTATTATGTAGGATGATAATATAACTTGAAACAATGGTGAATGCTAACAATCTTATGCAGGGGGATAGCACAAGTATGCTATCAAATTTTACTCATTTTCACTATAATGTGAAAATCAAAAGCCTTGCTCAAAATACATGCTCCACTATGTTTATATATGTGTTATTTACTTTTCCTAACTAGAAATGTTTAGTATCACATGTTTTGAGAAAAATTTCAGGTTTCGGAAAAGTCCCCGACACCTAAAAACATACTCTGTCCAAATTTTTACGCCTTCACGGATCGAGGCGGCACCAACGATTTGGTACCGTCCGTTATGTAAAATGGTACCGCCCGCACATGCAGGCGGACGGGCGGCACCCTTTTTGGGTTCCGTCGTGTAAATTTTGGTGCCGTGGATCCTTGGTAACTTTCGAATTTCGACTCTTTCGTGATTCCAAATTACCATCCAATGCTTATAAGTCAATCCTAACTTGCTTATACTCTTATTAGAACTAGTATAATTCACTTAGGAATATAAGAAATCCATTTCCACCAAAATTCAAAAATTTGAAAAATCCACCCAAGGAGCCCTTTTGCATAAAGGAAGGAACCAAATTTTTGGTACCTTCAAATCCGTGGGTGATCTGAATATTAGGAAATTCCACTCATTAGAACACATTTATTGCAAATCTTTTCTTCTTCACTCCATCTCTCTTGAATGGCTTGACTTGGGTGATATGACTAGCATTCAACCCACTTCCAAATCATTAGGAACCTCATCTCTTCAATGGTTTAACATCAAATCAAACACATTTCTCCATAATTTTTCACTTCTATAAATTGAGAGGTTTTACCATGATCATCCTCACACCTTCTTCATTCTTACCATTATCTAGCAAAGAAAACCCAAGTCAAAAATGACAAAATCATCTCCTAAACCTTGCAAGAAAACCGCTAGAATTAGTGTGAGGCCTTGTTGCTTCGTTAACCTTAGCTCCTCATCCGAGTCTTCTCCACTCACAATCTCATCTCCCATCAGAGATGATACAAGCCTTACCTTGGGCACACCTACTCAATCACACATTGTGATCACCACTCCACCACCAACAAAAACACCAACTTCACCTCCACCGGCACCCATCCAAACATCCAAAACACCCTCACCACCTTCACTAAGGTCTCCAACTCTCATTCCTATGGAGTTATTTTCCACTCCACCAACTTCACCAAATACTTTCTTGGAGGACTTGGATGACTTGCCTCCTAGGCCAAATCATCCACCACCATTGCCATCCTTTGGCACAATTGAGCGGATTGCTCATGAGTCACCTCGGTCATCTTTTGACCCAAACGCCCCATTAGGGCCTAAACCTCTTCTCTTCCACCCCATTCACAAAGACATTCATGGTCCTTTGTATGGGGATCATTCACTCACCACATCAATGTCCCTCATCTTGAGGACATTGAGGAGTGCATGTGGGATGCCAATCCCACTAGAGAGGAGATTCAAGCGGAACTCCACAACCTCCACCAATTCAAAGGCATGGTGGATTCTCACTTGAGTGAGACAATGCAAATGCAAAATGCTTTGCTTGCATCCATCATGACCACCCCAAACATTTCCACCAACACCAACACATCTACCATTCCACCACCACAACCTCCCCAAACATACTACCCCCTAGGCATGGTTGCTCAACTTGTGAGCAAACGGCCCAAACCGTTGATAGGACACGGGTTATGGTCCTTGACTTTCAAGAAGAAATGAGGTTCATCCTCAATCATATCCTTGAGCGCCTCAGCGCTCTTTCTCATCCACCATCTAATTAGGATGGTCATAGTTTAGCATTTCTAGTTCTTCTTTTCTTAGGATTATTTTCTTTTTCTTGTACTAAAACACATCATTGTGTTCCCATTTCATGATCTTTATTCATGAAAATTTTAACTAATGAATGGTGTTTTTATTATAGTGTTGGTGCTTTTACATAGTGTTTGTAAATGCTTGTGAATGATTATTATTACTAACATTTTTTTGTAGCTTTATTTTCACAAATCCATGTATCTTCCCATTAAGCACCCAATTTAGGGGGAGCTTTGATCAAGGGGTAGATAATGGCTCGAGCTCATTACATTCGCAAGCCTCTACTTTTTGTTGAGACAAAAAAGGGGGAGAAAATATAGAACTTGTTTATATTTGACTTTTGAAAAAGTCAAGCGACATTGACTTTAAAAAGTGATACATCATTGGTAATACTTGACTTTTCAAAAAGTCATACTGCATTGACTTTCGAAAAAGTCAACATCATGCATCAACTAGTGAATACTTTGACTTTCATAAAAAGTCAAACATCATACACTTACATTATCATTTCCTTTTCAAGTTCTAAAACTAATATTTTTATAACTCTTGCACAAACTTTGTATCTTTTATAAAAATAAAATTTATATTTTGTCCTCAACAAAAAGGGGAGATTGTTAATACAAATATCGTCATTAAGCGTTATTTATATTTTTGATCTTTACCTAAGTTTTGTTAACGACAAAAGTAAATTTATTTTGTATAAAAGCTTAAAGCTTGTCAAGTTTAATAGATATTAAAACAAGCTTTTTCAAACAATATATTCATCATTCAAGCATTTACATTTATGATTAGTAACATCTTGATATGACTCTAATCATTATGTATGATAGTAGTTTTAGAATGTGTTAGGTTCTTAAAACCAAACACTACTTAAGTACTTGCATATTTCTAAAATAGAAATACAACATATGACATCATGTGATGCATCATGGAAATCATTGGAAGATTTCATTAGATATTTTGTGTGGATTTGTACTCTTCATATCTTGCACAATCTCACTTAGATATAGTTGACTTTAGCAAAGATTTTTTGATATCTTGCTGTCGGACCTCCACGGTACCAAAATGGTACAGGCGGAACCCTTTTAAGGGTTCCGGTCGTGGGCGCTCTGTCCATTTTGGCTATAAATAGCAAAGCCAAACCAAGTAGTTTTTTTTTATCCCTTTCTAACATACTCTCATACATATCTTCTCTCTAACCTTTCTAACTCAGTTTCATATCATATTAGTGATCTCTTTTGTAGCAAAGAAGATCAAGTCACATTCAAGCTTCAAGCGAGAAGTTGGAAGTCTTGTTTGTTTAGTGTTGTATGATCTAGTGTTGATTCATACTTCATTGTTATATTAAACCATCATAATCTTGTGAGTGTAAGTGGTTAGTATTTTAGTCCTCAAAATACATTGTGTGTGGGAGTAGTTGAACCCTTGGAAAGAACTTCGACATCTAGCTTAGTGTCGGAAATAGTGTAAGCGAAGTGTAAAGGTTTTCTCCGCCGGTGAAAGGAGCTTGTTGACTAGTGAAGTTAAACTCTCGAGTGTGAGACTCGGGGAGTGGAGTAGGGCAAGGAAAAAGAGTCCTTGTAGACCGAACCACTATAAACAGCTTGTTGTGGTTTGATCATTTCTTTCCTTATTTACTCTTTAAATATTGCTTGCATATTTCATTAACATATCTAAGATCAATATCAATTGATCTTTTCAATAAGTTTCAAAACAAAGTTTTAATTGGTAAACTATTCAACCCCCCTTCTAGTTTTCTACAAATGATAAACCAGATCCAAAGTTACTTCGTGACTTTGATGACTAGAGTTGACCCTTCTTATCCAAAGTTACAGAAAGAT
>OU343225.1:166423064-166519297 GCA_910596185.1 Chrysanthemum makinoi
TGATTTGATGGGTGATGAAGTTTGGTGCACTTGTTGGTTAATGAAGGAGGTGCTATATTTGGGCATACTTTTGCAGGTGAATGGTAGTTGGTGATGAACCATTTGATGATGGTTTTTACTGCATAAGGCGGATCTTAATCCGTCGCGTTCCTAGATTTTAGTTGTGGTATTTTGGAAGGTGGGAGGACAAAATTTTGGATTTCTAGAAAGGGATTGTTTGCACTAGGTGATTCATCTATGTTGGAAGATCTTTTGGATGACATGATGATGTTTGTTTGTGAAGTTGAGATTTGATGAATATGCAAGCATTTTGGGAATCCTATTTATAGAAAAATAATGCATTGCAATGAATGCTTGACCCAAAATGTGGATTAAAATCTAATGATTAGATATGAATTTAAAGCATGTGATCATGAGAACACAAGCATTAATAGCATACTCAAAAAAATTAAAATAAATGATGAAAATATTGCACTTTTCATCCAAAGTGAGAAAAATAGAAGATAAAATTAGCTTCTGTCTCACGGATCCTTCAGAGGGATCCGTCCGACATTAAGGCTGGGATCCGTGGTACTGGTGATTCAGGTAGCTCAAAATTTTCCTTTTGGAAACATTTGTGCCTAGTGTGTGCCTATATGAAAACCATTTGAAGTTGCGGTTATCTCGAGCTCCTAAAAGAAAAGAAGAAAAATAAACTAGAAGTGAAAAAGCACATTATTATATGAGATAACCCGAGTGCTCCTAATTCATTGTTGCTTAAATGAATGTACCGAAAACACATATTAGTTATGTGTCCTCTTTAGCATTCAAAAGACATGAGATGCAAATGTGGTTTTACTTTGTGTTAATAATGAAAAAGCGATTTGTCCTAGACTTGAGAAATGGCTTTTATGAAAGTGATACGGGAAGAGGTATCCTTTTAGAAAGCATTTTGAAAAGAGATTTCTATGTGTGAATAAACCATTTATTCAAAAAAAATTATGTATGCAATTATGTGTTTTGCAAAAGGTACTTATCTTGAGAAATAAGAGAAAACTATGAATTATAAGTAAAAACTTATCTTGGGTTTTGAAAATTCCCGTATTGCTTGTGAGTTGTGCGTGAAATAGAAATCCTAGACTCAGAAAGAAGAAGGCTAGTGTTTACATACCTTGTAGACTTTAAAAGCTAATTACGACGATTGTTCCATGAGACCAAGACCAAGACGAAGTAGGTTGAATTGTTCCGCTTCAACGGTTTGGTGAGGCGTCGGCTATGTTGTCTTCGGATGCTACCTTCTCAATAGAGATGTTCCCTTTTATAACATTGTCTCTTAAGATGTGATGTGAATCTCTATATGCTTTGTGCGAGAATGCAATACCGGATTCTTGCTTAAGTCGATGACACCTTTGTTGTCACATAGAATGGCTATGTCACTTAGATGAATGTCTTAGTCAACTAACGCTTGTTTCATCCATAGTGCTTGTTGGCATGCTTTCTTGGCGGAGACATATTAGAAGCCGGTTGTTGATATGGCCAATGTCGTTTGCTTCTTTGAGAACCAAGATGTTAAACAACATCCCGTAAAAGTACATACCCACTTGTACTTTTTCGGTCAACATACTCACCTGCATGGTCAGAATCTGCATATACAATTGTTTCTACCCCCGTACCCTTAGGATACCACAATCCTAATTGAGTTGTACCCTTAATGTATCTAAATATCCTTTTGACGGCTTCTAGATGTGATGTTTTAGGATCTTCTTGAAACGTAGCACATAGACAAACACTAAACATGATATGCGGCCGACTAGCCATGAGGTAGAGATGACTACCAATCATGCCACGATATTTTGCGTTATCAACGGATTCGCCGTCTTCATCTTTTGTTAGTTTAGTGTGGGATGACATTGGTGTCCTAATTGGTTTTGACTCTTCTAAACCGAATTTCTTTAACATCACTTTTATGTATTTAGATGAGTTAAAGAAGATACCATCTTACTTGTTTGATTTGTAGACCAAGAAGAAACTAAGTTCTCCTATCATACTCATTAGAACTGTCATGTATGATTTTGAGAATATCACACATGTCTTGACAAGTAGATCGAATATAATATCATCATATATTTTGGTGATGATTATAAGTGACTCTCTTTTTATTAGTAAAAGTGTGTTATCAACTAACCTGGTGGCGGTTGTGTTTGAGATTAAGGTAGACTTGGTCTATCATACCAAGCTTTTGGAGCTTGTTTAAGACCATAAAAGTTTCTTTGGCTTATACACATGTTTGGGTTTTTCAAAATCGATGAAGCACGGAGGTTGAGCTACATATACTTCTTCATTAATAAAACCATTTAGAAAAGCACTTTTGACATCCATTTGATAAAGCTTAAGATAATTAGCACAAGCATAAGCAAGAAGTATTCTTATAGACTCTGAAATCTAGCCCCGGGGCATAGAAGTCTAATCAAGTCTATTCCTTCTTGTTGATTATACCCAGCAGACGCTTGAGTCTAGCTATGTTTCTAGACACTATACAGTTTGCATCTAACTTGTTTTTATATACCCATTTGGTTCCTATTATGGTTTGATTACTAGGTGGGGGGACGAGTGTCCAAACATCGTTAGAAACAAATTTGTTAATACAAATATCGTCATTAAACGTTATTTATATTTTTGATCTTTACCTAAGTTTTGTTAACGACAAAAGTAAATTTATTTTTTATAAAGCTTAAAGCTTGTCAAGTTTAATAGATATTAAAACAAGCTTTTCAAACAATATATTCATCATTCAAGCATTTACATTTATGATTAGTAACATCTTGATATGACTCTAATCATTATGTATGATAGTAGTTTTAGAATGTGTTAGGTTCTTAAAACCAAACACTACTTAAGTACTTGCATATTTCTAAAATAGAAATACAACATATGACATCATGTGTTACATCATGGAAATCATTGGAAGATTTCATTAGATATTTTGTGTGGATTTGTACTCTTCATATCTTGCACAATCTCACTTAGATAGAGTTGACTTTAGGTAAGATTTGATATCTTGTGTCAGGACATCGGTACCAAAATGGTACGCAGGCGGAACCCTTTTGGGTTCCGCGGTCCGTGGCGCTCATTCCATTTGGCTATAAATAGCAATGCCAAACCAAGTAGTTTTTCATCCCTTTCTATCATACTCTCATACATATCTTCTCTCCAACCTTTCTAACTCAGTTTCATATCATATTAGTGATCTCTTTTGTAGCAAAGAAGATCAAGTCACATTCAAGCTTCAAGCGAGAAGTTGGAAGTCTTGTTTGTTTAGTGTTGTATGATCTAGTGTTGATTCATACTTCATTGTTGTATTAAACCATCATAATCTTGTGAGTGTGAGTGGTTAGTATTTTAGTCCTCAAAATACATTGTGTGTGGGAGTAGTTGTACCCTTGGAAAGAACTCGACTTCTAGCTTAGTGTCGGGAAATAGTGTAGCGAAGTGTAAAGGTTTTCTCCTGGTGAAAGGAGCTTGTTGACTAGTGAAGTTAAACTCTCGAGTGTGAGACTCGGGGAGTGGAGTAGGGCAAGGAAAAAGAGTCCTTGTAAGCCGAACCACTATAAACAACTTGTTGTGGTTTGATCATTTCTTTCCTTATTTACTCTTTACATATTGCTTGCATATTTCATTAACATATCTAAGATCAATATCAATTGATCTTTCAATAAGTTTCAAAACAAAGTTTTAATTGGTAAACTATTCAACCCCCTTCTAGTTTTCTACAATTGGTACCAGAGCCTCGTTGCTCAAGAATTTCTAAAATAATTGTATTTTATAAACTTGAAACGATCCATGGATTCTGAAAACTTTAAAGAAGGCAATCTATGCAAAGACCACCACTCTTTGAAACCAATGGATTTATCTATTGGAAAACCGTTTTGAAACATATGTAAAATCAAAAGATATAGATCTTTGGTTTATTATTGTTAAAGGGGATTTTAGTTCTACAACAAAGGATATTTTCGTTGATGAACAAAAGAAATTAGTTGCTAAAAATAATGAAGCTAAAATGATGCTTTATAATGCTTTACCTAGAAAAGAATATGAAAGAATTTTTATGTGTGAAACCGCCAAAGATATTTGGGAATCTTTAATTGTTACACATCAAGGTAATTCACAAGTCAAGGATAACAAAATTGATCTTCTTGTTCAACAATATGAACAATTTGTTATCCCTGAAGATGAAACCATTGATTGTGGCTTTGCTGCTTTAATACTATTATTACATCACTTAAAGCACTTGATGAATCTTTTCGTAGTAAGAACTTTGTCACGAAATTTCTTAGAGCACTCCATCCCAAATGGAGAGCTAAAGTGACCGCCATTGAGGAATCAAAAGATCTCTCAATAATGTCACTAGACGAGTTAATCGGTAACCTCAAAGTACACGAATTGGTGATGGAGAAAGATAGGATCATCAAAGGAAAAAGGGAGAAGATCAAATCCGTTGCTCTAAAAGCAAAAGCGTAATCAAGTGATGATGGAAATCTTGCTCGGTAGTGAAGATGAGGAATATGCCATGGCGTTAGAGATTTTAAGAAGTTCTTTAGAAGAAGAGGAAAGTTTGTAAGACAACCTCGAGAAGAAAAGAAGCCATTCGAAAAGATCGGGATGACAAGAAGGGTAAAGGTGAAAGAAAATGTTTTAGATGTGGTGTTGCAAGTCACCTCATAGGAGAATGTCCCAAGCCACCTAAAAGCAAAACTCAACGAGCTTTTGTAAGTGGTGCTTGGGGTGATAGTGAAGACGATGAAGAATCAAGCAAGGAAGAGATCGCTCTAATGGCACATGAGTCAAACGAGGTACATTCTGACTCTTCTTATTCTTATTGATGATGACACTTTGCAAAAACAATATAATCAATTGTGTGAGCTAAGTCTAAAAATCATAACTAAAAATAAATTTTTAAAAACCAAAAAGGAATTTTGGAAAATGAAGTTTATGAGTTAAAAGAAAAAGCAAAACGACTTGAAAAAGGAAAAGCAAATGACGATGATTGTAAATCATGTCAAGAGCTTAAACTTGAAATAGAAAAACTAAAGCTCACACAATATGTTTTAATCGAAAAACAATTCTAAATTTAAAAGGTTTAACAAGAACATCGCTCTTGCCGATGAAATAGTTAAAATTCATAAAACACCGGGAGACATGAATGGGCTAGGTTTTAATGAAGTATTAATTCCAAAGAGTCAAAACAAAGCGGCGAAAAGGGCGAACAATCTGTCAAAGCTGCTGCTGATGCAGCACGGACGAACGGAACCAAAATAAGGGTTCCGTCCGTTGAACAAAATGGTGCCGTGGGTACTTCAGCAGAGACAATGTTACATATCGGACCGTCTTGAATTTGTTAAAGTAACAAAGAAAACCAATGATAGTGTTAAACTAAAACCAGTACATTACATCGAGGTAGGACTTGCTAAAATGAATTTAGATCAAAACTACTCAACAACGATATAAAACACCTTTTGCCAAACGCCCCTTTCCTAAGAGCAACCACAACGTACAACCCAACTACCAACACAATGGTTGGAATCAAAACTTTCCTAGACCATATCAAACTCCCGATTACATGTCATGGAACTCTTACCCATCATTTCCATACATGAATCAAATAAATGGTATGTTTAACCCAAACGGACCCATGAGATAATGGGGACCAAATGCTTGAGTTATTTGCTTCTTAGGTATGCTTGAAAGTTGGATTGGAACCTGATGAATGGATAAAAGATAGTGGATGCTCACGACATATGACGGGCAACAAAAGTCTCTTCTCATCATACCAAGAGTATGACGGCGGTAATGTCACCTTTGGTAGCAATCTCAAAAGCAAAATCATTGGCAAAGGTACGATCGCTCATAACTTCCTAACTATTGAAAATGTTGCTCATGTGGATAGGTTAGGATTTAATCTACTTATTAGTATTAGCCTGTGATAAAAAGTATAAAGTACTATTTGATGAAAATGGTAGTAAAATACTAAAAGATGGTATCACCATAGCTAAAGGAGTTAGGAAAAATAACATATACGTCATGAAAATAGATAAAACATATAATGACAAACTTTGCCTAACAACATTAGATGATAGCTCATCTCTTTGGCATAGGCGCTTAGGTCACGCTAATATGAGACTTATACAAAACCTATCTTCAAAAGAGCTAGTTAGGAATTTACCAAAACTAAAATATGACCAACACTTTTACGACGCTTGCAAAATTGGTAAACAAACCATAGTAGTCACAAATCTAAAAATATGGTGTCCACATCTAAGTGTCTAGAATTATTACATATGGACTTGTTTGGACCATCCGCTATAAGAAACTATGGAGGCAACTTATACACTTTGGTCATAGTAGATGATTACTCAAGGTTTACTTGGACGTTGTTTTGAAAACCAAAAATGAAGCTTTTGATAAATTTGAAATACTTAGCAAGAAAATTCAAAATCTTCTAGGTGTCAAAATTGTGTCGATCCGAGCGGATCATGGTCGTGAATTTGACAACGAAACTCAATTTGGAAACTTTTGTGATACAAATGGTATAACACATAACTTTTCGGCTCCACGAACACCTCAATCAAATGGAGTAGTAGAACGTAAAAATAGAACAATTCAAGAAATGAGTAGAACAATGCTTAATGAACAAAACATTCCTCAAAAGTTTTGGTGTAACGGCGTTGACACTTCTACATATATTTTGAATAGAGTCTTAATACGTCCTTTCCTAAACAAAACACCATATGAGATTTATAAAGGTAAAAGCCAACTTAGGATATTTTAGAGTCTTTGGTTGTAAATGCTTTATTCTTAATACTAAGGATTATCTCACCAAGTTTGACCCAAAGTCTTATGAAGGTGTATTTCTTGGTTACTCTCAAACTAGTAAAGCTTACATTGTCCTAAACAAAGAAACAATGATAGTCGAGGAATCGTTGAACATAACATTCGACGAAAGTCCACCTCCCTCTAAGACATCACCTTTGGTAGATGATGACTTAGTTGAATGTCAAATGATAGAAGTCAAAAAAATAATTAACAAGATGAACCCATTAAATAAAGAAATTGTCAACATCAAAGAATCTAAAAGTCATCCATTAGAAAAGGTCATAGGACAACTAAATCAAAGAACCTTAAGGTCACAAGCCAAAAATCAAAGTAATTATTTTTGTTTTGTATCCACCATTGAACCGAAAAACATAAATGAAGCAATAAAAGATGAATCATGGGTAATTGCCATGCAAGAAGAGTTAAACCAATTGTTAGAAATGATGTTTGGAAATTAGTTCCAAAACCTAAAGATCAAACTATAATTGGAACAAAATGGGTTTTCGAAATAAAATGGATGAAAATGGTATAGTATCTAGAAACAAAGCTAGGCTTGTTGCACAAGGTTATAATCAACAAGAGAGGATTGATTATGATGAAACTTATGCACGGTAGCTAGGCTTGAATCTATTAGAATATTACTTGCTTATGCATGTGCCTATGATTTTAAATTATTTCAAATGGATGTTAAAAGTGCTTTTCTTAATGGGTTTATTAACGAAGAAGTGTATGTTGCTCAACCTCCGGTTTTACCGACTTTGAGAAACCACATCATGTCTTCAAACTCAAGAAAGCATTGTATGGTCTTAAGCAAGCACCAAAAGCTTGGTACGACCGACTTAAGACTTTTCTTATTGATAACAAATATACTATGGGATTAGTAGATAATACTCTTTTTACCAAGAAAAAGGAATCACATATTATCATTGTTCAAATATACGTTGATGACATTATATTCGGATCAACTTGTCAAGAATTATGTGATGATTTCTCTAAAATCATGCATGACGAGTTTGAAATGAGTATGATGGGTGAGTTAAATTTCTTTCTAGGACTTCAAATTAAACAACTAGAAGATGGCATATTTTTAACCAATCTAAATATATAAAAGACATGCTTTAGAAATTTGGTCTTGAAGATTCCAAACCAACTAAAACACCCATGTCCTCGGACACTAAACTAACCAAGGATGAGGAAGGTGAATCCGTAGATAACACTAAATATAGAGGAATGATTGGTAGCCTACTCTATCTTACGGCTAGTAGACCCGACATTATGTTTAGTGTTTGTCTATGTGCTCGCTTTCAAGAAAACCCAAAGGCATCACACTTAGAAGCCTTAAAAGGATTTTTAGATACATTAAGGGAACAACGTGTTTAGGATTATGGTATCCCAAAGGAACGGGTGTAGAAACTATAGTGTATGCCGATTCATGGATATGACTATGTCGATAGAAAAGTACAAGTGGTATTTGCACTTTTGTTGGACATTGTCTCACCTCATGGTTTGCAAAAAAGCAAACGGCCTTAGCCATCTCAACTCTCGAAGCCGAATGCGTCTCAGCCGGAAAAGCATGTCAACAAGCTCTTTGGATGAAGCAAGCTCGTGAATTCGGAATTCATCTCAACGACATTGTGATACTTTGACAACAAAGAGCCATCGATCTCAGCAAGAATTCCGTTCAACATGCTCGTACAAAGCATATTGAAATCCGTCATCACTTTCTTAGCAACAATGTTCAAAAAGAAACATTTCGAAAGTATCCTCAAGACAACATTGCCGACATCTTAACTAAGCCTCTTAAGCGAGAACCTTTTAATCTTCTTAGACTTGGTTTAGGGTTAATGGAACCAAACATGTAGGATAAACATAGCCTAAAACATTAGAATAGTCAAAACAAAAGAAATTTGTCTTGTATACGGTACACCAAGCGACAACAAACGGAACCAAAATTTGGTACCGTCGGTCCGTGGTCTGAGAAGCAAAAAGCAGCTACCTACAAAACATCTTCTTCCTCAAAACCCACTTTACCAAAACGTGTAAACATTAAACCAAGCTCATTATTGTCATCTTCCCACTCACTAATCACCGAAGATAACATCATTGTAAGTATCCTAACTACATTTTATCTCTTAATTCTGGGTCTAGGATTCTTATTTATGCACAAAACTATCACAAATCATTACATGGGGGTTTATGTATGCTTTTATACCAAATATGAATTCAATTGGCAAATTGCATAACTAGTCATTAAAATTAGGTACTACATTATCATATTGCATAAACAAATCATGCTTCCCACTAATTGATAGATAATGAATATAAGGCCTTATTCAAACAACCAAACACCCCATGTCAAAAGTTTTGAAAAGCTTCTCACTTGTAGGAAAACAATTTTTTCATTGCTAATACAAATAGAAACGTTAAATTTTCATCACTTGCATGCTCTTGAATACTAAAGGTATTGCATAACTAATATGCATTCCGGGTATATTCAAATGAAGCCACATTGAATTAGGAGCATTTGGGTTATCTCATGGTATTTGCCAAACACCCCACTAAAACCATTTTTGTGCATAAAATGAGTCGAGATAACCGCAACTCCAAATTGTTTTCATATAGGCACACACTAGAACCAAAACGTTAAAGTTTATTCTCATTTTTAACATATTAATTCTTGTCCCTAGGAATAACCATGGTAGCCGCAAGATTCTATGATCACAAAGACACCCTTAACTACATTCCCAAACACCACAAAACCAAAGGACTTACCAAGGAACAAGTAGAAATATTTAGGGGTCTAGAATCAAGGTATTTCCATGAGGGTAGAACCATTCACTCATCCTTCCTTGAAAACACCAATCTTCGTGAAGAACTAGCCGCCATTCAATTCGATTGTCTTCTTGACATCGATGAACCAATTTGTCCTAGGTTTGTGTTAGAATTCTATGTTAGTGTGACCGGCTTTGTGATGAAGCGATGATGAATTTTGTCTTAGGTTTAGAATCAATCAAAACGACTACACCATCACCTTAGCCAACTTTGCTCAAGTGCTAGGAATTCCCAACCGAGGTACTTGTGTCTACTCGGAAATGGTCACTCACGCTCTTGATGCAATCAATGACCGCTCTCTTCCCTACCAAACCCGTTTGGCCGATAAGGATGTCATCCGTGAACACCTTTTAACCCAGGGTGATACAACCCGAGTTACCGAAAGGAAAAGAGGTAAACCGAGATCCATATGGAATGGAGCTAAATGAACTTAAGCCCGAATTTAAGAAATGGGAGGAGCTACTTAGAGCCAACGTCATTAGCACCATAGGAAATAGGGATCACATCAATGCTTGTCTTTGTCACATGCTCTACAACTTGTCCACCCGTCAACCATTCAATTTAGCTTACTACATAGCTAGGAGAATGATTGATATTCCAACTCAAGGATCGGTTGCTCTTCCATACGGGATGCTCCTCACCCGTCTCTATAGAAACTTTGCACCAATTCCACCAAGTCCAAAAGGGATGCACCTTCACTATGAGCTCATCCCTCACATCTTTGTACCTTTGAGTGATGCGCGAGTTGCTAAGACAAAGGCAAGAGAGCAAAACCTCCAACTCCATCATCATCATCATCAAATAGCTCCTAGGATGGTCTTCCAAGCTCTCGTCTTCCGCCTCATGAGTATTATCGTCTCTTCCCGAGATAAGAATGAATCAGCGAATTCAAGCAAACTAAGGGAATGTTCAAGTGCCTTGGTAGGATGATGAACAAGATTTACAAGAAGTTGGACAAATAAGGGTACTTTAAGGAGTGTTTGGAACAATACATTATCGTTAATGTTTGATACAATTTAGTTGTTTTTATTATGTAGGATGATAATATAACTTAAAACAATGTTGTATGCTAACAATCTTATGCAGGGGATAGCACAAGTATGCTATCAAATTTTACCCATTTTCACTATAATGTGAAAATCAAAACGCCTTGCTCAAAATACATGCTCCACTATGTTTATATATGTATTATTTACTTTTCTAACTAGAAATGTTTAGTATCACATGTTTTGAGAAAATTTCAGTTTCGGAAAAGTCCCCACACCTAAAACATACTCTGTCAAATTTTTGCCTTTGCCGCGGACGGACGGCACCATAATTTTGTACCGTCCGTTATAAAATTGTACCGCCGTGCACATGCAGTAGGACGGTGACACCCTTTTGGGTTCCGTCGTGTATGATTTTGGTGCCGTGGATCCTTCGAGGTAACTTTCTGAATTCGACTATTCGTGATTCCAAATTACCATCCAATGCTTATAAATCAATCCTAACTTGCTTATACTCTTATTAGAACTAGTATAATTCACTTAGGTATATAAGAAATCCATTTCCCACCAAAATTCAAAAATTTGAAAAATCCACCCAAGGAGCCCTTTTGCATAAAGGAAGGAACCAAATTTTGGTACCTTCAAATCCGTGGGTGATCAGAATATTAGGAAATTCCACTCATTAGAACACATTTATTGCAAATCTTTTCTTCTTCACTCCATCTCTCTTGAATGGCTTGACTTGGGTGATATGACTAGCATTCAACCCACTTCCAAATCATTAGGAACCTCATCTCTTCAATGGTTTAACATCAAATCAAACACATTTCTCCATAATTTTTTACTTCTATAAATTGAGAGGTTTTACCATGATCATCCTCACACCTTCTTCATTCTTACTATTATCTAGCAAAGAAAAACCCAAGTCAAAAATGACAAAATCATCTCCAAAACTTGAAGCAAAAGCAGCTAGAATTAGTGTGAGGCCTTGTTTTTGTCAACCTTAGCTCTCATCGAGTCTTCTCCACTCACAATCATCTCCCATCCGAGAGATGACACAAGCCTACCTTAGCTACACCTACTCAATCACACATTGTGATCACCACTCCACCACCAACAAAAACACCAACTTCACCTCCACAGGCACCCATCCAAACATCCAAAACACCCTCACCACCTTCACCAAGGTCTCCAACTCTCATTCTTATGGAGTTATTTTCCCTCCACCAACCACCAAATCCTTTCTTGGGACTTGGATGACTTGCCTCCTAGGCCAAATCATCCACCACCATTGCCATCCTTTGGCACAATTGAGCGGATTGCTCATGAGTCACCTCGGTCATCTATTGACCCAAATGCCCCATTAGGGCCTAAACCTCTTCTCTTCCACCCCATTCACAAAGACATTCATGGTCCTTTGTATGGGGATCATTCACTCTCCACATCAATGTCCCTCATCTTGGGACATTGAGTGCATGTGGGATGCCAATCCCACTAGAGAGGAGATTCAAGCGGAACTCCACAACCTCCACCAATTCAAAGGCATGGTGGATTCTCACTTAAGTGAGACAATGCAAATGCAAAGTGCTTTGCTTGCCTCCATCATGACCACCCCAAACAATTCCACCAACACCAACACATCTACCATTCCACCACCACAACCTCCCCAAACATACTACCCCCTCGGCATGGTTGCTCAACTTGTGAGCAAACGGCCCAAACCGTTGATAGGACACGGGTTATGGTCCATGACTTTCAAGAAGAAATGAGGTTCATCCTCAATCATATCATTGAGCGCCTCAACGCTCTTTCTCATCCACCATCTAATTAGGATGGTCATAGTTTAGCATTTCTAGTTTTCTTTTCTTAGGATTATTTTCTTTTCTTGTACTAAAACACATCATTGTGTTCCCATTTCATGATCTTTATTCATGAAAATTTTAACTAATGAATGGTGTTTTTATTATAGTATTGGTGTTTTTACATAGTGTTTGGAAATGCTTGTGAATGATCATTATTACTATTTTTTTGTAGCTTTATTTTCACAATCCATGTATCTTCCCATTAAAGAACCCAATTTAGGGGAGATTTGATCAAGGGAGATTTGATCAAGGGGATATAATAAACAGAGCTCATTACATTTGTAGCCTCTACTTTTGTTGAGACAAAAGGGGAGAAAATATAGAACTTGTTTTGTATTTTGACTTTTTAAAAAAAGTCAAGCGCATACTTGACTTTCTAAAAAAGTCAACATCATGCATCAACTAGTGAATACTTTGACTTTCTAAAAAAGGTCAAACATCATACACTTAAATTATCATTTCTTTTCAAGTTCTAAAACTAATATTTTTATAACTCTTGCACAAACTTTGTATCTTTTATAAAAATAAAATTTATATTTTGTCCTCAACAAAAAAGGGAGATTGTTAATACAAATATCGTCATTAAACGTTATTTATATTTTTGATCTTTACTAAGTTTTGTTAACGACAAAAGTAAATTTATTTTATAAAAGCTTAAAGCTTGTCAAGTTTAATAGATATTAAAACAAGCTTTTTCAAACAATATATTCATCATTCAAGCATTTACATTTATGATTAGTAACATCTTGATATGACTCTAATCATTATGTATGATAGTAGTTTTTAGAATGTGTTAGGTTCTTAAAACCAAACACTACTTAAGTACTTGCATATTTCTAAAATAGAAATACAACATATGACATCATGTGTGGCATCATGGAAATCATTGGAAGATTTCATTAGATATTTTGTGTGGATTTGTACTCTTCATATCTTGCACAATCTCACTTAGATATAGTTGACTTTAGCAAAGATTTTTTGATATCTTGCTGTCAGACATCCACGGTACCAAATGGTACCAGGTAGGAACCCTTTTAAGGGTTCGTGGTCGTGGCAGCTCCATCCATTTTGGCTATAAATAGCTAAGCCAAACCAAGTAGTTTTTCATCCCTTTCTATCATACTCTCATACATATCTTCTCTCTAACCTTTCTAACTCGGTTTCATATCATATTAGTGATCTCTTTTGTAGCAAAGAAGATCAAGTCACATTCAAGCTTCAAGCGAGAAGTTGGAAGTCTTGTTTGTTTAGTGTTGTATGATCTAGTGTTGATTCATACTTCATTGTTGTATTAAACCATCATAATCTTGTGAGTGTGAGTGGTTAGTATTTTAGTCCTCAAAATACATTGTGTGTGGAAGTAGTTGTACCCTTGGAAAGAACTCGACATCTAGCTTAGTGTCGGAAATAGTGTAAGCGAAGTGTAAAGGTTTTCTCCGCCGGTGAAAGGAGCTTGTTGACTAGTGAAGTTAACCTCGAGTGTGAGACTCGGGGAGTGGAGTAGGTCAAGGAAAAGAGTCCTTGTGACCGAACCACTATAAACAACTTGTTGTGGTTTGATCATTTCTTTCCTTATTTACTCTTTACATATTGTTTGCATATTTCATTAACATATCTAAGATCAATATCAATTGATCTTTTCAATAAGTTTCAAAACAAAGTTTTAATTGGTAATCTATTCAACCCCCCTTCTAGTTTTCTACAAAATTGATTTAACTCTTCTTGCATAGCCATTACCCAACTTTCATCTTTTTAGGCTTCTTGTGTATTCTTAGGTTCTATGGTTGAGACAAAACAAAACAAGCTATTTTGGTTTTGAACTTGAGACCTTAAGGTTTTTTCGTTTAGCTTTCCTATGACCTTATCTACGGGGTGATCTTTGGACTCTTTAATATTTATGATTTCATCATTTAAAGGTTCTTCTTCTTCGTTTATATTTTTCTTTATTACAAAGCTACTTTTGACAATCTCGTCATCGACAAGAGGTGGAGTAGGTTTGGGTGGACTTTCATCAAATTTTACGTTTAATGACTCTTCTACCTTCATTGATTCTTTATTTAATATGGTAAGCTTTCTTTGTTAGGAGAGTAACCTAAAAAGATACCTTGGTTGGTTTAGGATCAAATTTGTAAGGTAATCTTTAGTGTTAAGTTGAAAACATTTGCTACCAAAGACTCTAAAGTGATCCTAACGCATAGGATTTTGCCTCGAAGCCTTTCGTATGGAGTTTACCTAAAAGTGGTCTAATTAAGACTCGATTAAGTATGTATGTTGAGGTATCAACGGCATTGCACCAAAACTTTGAGGTATGGATTGCTCATTTAGCATGGTGCGACTCATTTCTTGTAGGGTGCTATTCTTTCTTTCACTATTCGATTGTGGCGTCGAGGAGCGAAGTTGTGAGTAAAACCATTAGCGTCCAGGCTCCAAATTGCACTTCATCATGTCCCTACCATGATCGTTCTAATAGACTCTATAGGACTTCTAGTTGTCTTTGGATTTTCTTACTTAATATTTCAAAGTAATTGAATGTTTCAGTTTTGTTCTTTAAGAATTTAGTCCATGTGTACCTGAGTAATCATCACTATAACTAAAAGTGTAGTAGTTGCCTCCATAACTTTGGATAGCGGATGGACCAAATAAATCCATGTGTAGTAACTCTAGACACTTAGTTGTAGACACCATGTTTTTAGCTTTGTGACTAGAATGGACTTGTTTTCCTACGTTACAAGCATCACAAAAGTGATGTTCATATTTTAATTTAGGTAGATCTCTTACTAGATCTTTGGATGATAGCGATTGAAGAAGTCGCATGTTGGCATGACCCAATCTTTGATGCCATAAGGTGAAGTATCATCTATAGATGTAAGACAAAGTTTGTCTTTAGGTTCATTACCAATTTTAATGACATAGACTCCATGTTTCCTAATTCCTCTTCCTATGGTGATGCGGTTTTAATATCCTTACTACGGTTTACGTTAAAAGAGCGTTGCACTTTTATCACATATTTGTCCTATACTTAAGAGGTTAAAGTTTAGGTTTTCTACGTGATAGACATCGTTAATGGTTATAGATTTGTTAGAAATCGTACCTTTACCGATGATTTTGATTTTGCTATTTCCAAATATCACATTTCCTCCATTAAAGGATTCATATGTGGAGAATAAATCTTTATTGCCGATCATGTGCCTCGTACACCCGCTATCCTTGATCCACTCATCCAGATCTAGGTCGACCTTTAAGCACACCTCGTCATTTGCCATGAGATAAATTTCTTCGTTCTCCTCTGGCTCATTTCCCCACGAACCGCTCACGGATGCCTTTTGATCATCGCGTTTGGGACACTTACTAATAAAGTGGTTTAGGTCCCCACATTTAAAGCAAGTGCGATCATCCCTTGGCTTCTCGTCCTCTTTGCTTTTCCGGAATCTTTTCTTGTCGTTATATGATTGTTTGACGTATCTTCCCTTCCTTCTAAAGAACTTTTTTGAAGTCCCTTACCGCCATGGCATACTCCTCGTCATCACTATCCGAAGAAGAGTCCTCTTCATCGCTTGAGACCTTCTTGGCTTTAAGGGCAAGAGATTTGTGCTTTTCTTTCACTTTTGAGGCTTCGGAATCTTTAGCAAGGACAAGCTCATAGACCTTTAAGTTTTCTATGTGAGGATTGTCAAATATTTTGATTCTTCGATTGCCGTCACCTTAGATCTCCACTTGGATGGAAGTGCCCTTAGATATTTCCTAACATGGTTACGGCTAGAGAAAGATTCATCAAGTGCTTGTAAAAATGTAATTATAGTATTAAAGTTAGCAAAAGAATGATCTATAGTTTTCTCATCTGATATTAAAAATTGTTCATATTGTTGAACAAATAAATCTATTTTATTGTTTTTCACTTGTTGATTACCTTGATGAGTGGTATGTGCGAAAACACATACCATTTCTTTATCAAAATAGACCCAAAATGACCAAGAAAGAGCCGTTTATGTCTAATATATTTGATGGTTTCTTGAGTTTATGCATGTGCAGGTACGGATATGACAAAACAGAAAAAAGAAAGCCAAAACCGAAGAAAACCGAGCACGAGAGAAAGAAGAGTGCAAAAGCCGATGCTGGGGATGCTATTTATTGGATTTGGAAGCTCAAAGTTATATTTTACGGATTTCGGGATCATCATTGGGAGTTTTCACAAAACACCTTCACTTTCCACTGTTTACACAAACTATCCTCAACTTTATCAAATTTACACAATTTACCCCTCATTACTATTTTACCCTTTATGAATCCCATTTAACCAAATTCCAAAATTCACCTTATCCTTTCACATATTTACACCATTGGTCCTAGAAATTTGCAAATTTACATGAATGGTCCTTATGTGATATAAACTAGGATACCAAATGTAACAAAACAAGTCCAAACCAAATACTACTACCTCATTTAACCAAAATCCAAAGCCCACTCCCTAAATTCCCACAACCCGTATCCCATTTATTCACCCAGGTCAAAGGGTCCAAATACCCGGTCAACACCCCCTTAGTTACCCACCAGTCAAGCTAACTATTTCAAAGTCAAAATAATTAAAAGAAAACACACCCCTGAACCAATACGCGCCCAAACAATCCGCTATTACTGTTTACCTTCCTCTTCCCCATTTACCTTGCGTTAATCTAAATTAACCCACGTTTAATGATTCTGGAACCCTCTGACAACGTGTTAGAGGGTATGACACCTCTGGATCGCCACAGTGGCAAAAAGGGAGCGTTTTCATTGGAGCAAACACCTCATGGGGATAATCCAATGGATGAGATGAAAAGGGGTGACACAATGGACGATCAAGGGTGGAGATTGATAGTTCCAGGAGCTTCCAAGAGTGGCTATATAAAGACCCCCCAAGTCACAGATGAAGGCAGTTAGGATTTTTAGGAAATTAGCTTATTAGAAATTAGGATAGAATAGAATAGTTTAGTTTATCTGTTAAAATGTGTTGGGAAATTGGTTGGCAAAAGTGAGTTTTGACCAACTTTGGACACAATTATCTATATGTATATGTCACATATATGAGTAATAGTTTGTAGGTTCGCGTTCTCCTCGAAGAGAGCTTCGCAATAAGCTTTTATGTGTCCCAAATAGAGTTGATGTGAATGAGATATCGGGTCTCAAAGTTAGGCATTCGGTACCATGCCTAAAGAGGAAAAGTGGTTTATCTTCAATCCCACATCGGTGGGATGAGTAAACTTAAAGGGAGTCTATTGTGTATAAATAGAGGCCCTAATTCCACAAGTTTTACACACATCAAATCAATAGTTATTATTGATTTCCAACATATGGAATACGCATCTCTTAAGATAAAATTCCTAGCAGTTTAGTTAAGTTCGACAGTACAACTTACTGTTTTGGACATTGTACCTACGGGAAGCAGACGGCGAATCTGTTTTAAGGGAAGCGTGTCAAACACGTGCCTCAGCTTTTAGTGCTTCTTTGTTGATCTCTATTTGGTGATCAAGTAAGTCTTTTGACTATTTTATTATTTTATTTAATTATCGTTTATCTGCTTACATTCTGTTTGTATTTAATTTCCTGTTAATTTTATTTATTGTAATTTAGATTTTATTTATAAAAGTGTAACCGTTTCCCTACAATCTTAAAACAGATTCTGTTTAACAGAATTAAAACACTTTTTATTAAAATCTAATTTATTTTAATTAACAAATTTTATACAAACTTTTTTTTCTCTTGAAACCTAGATTGTGTTTCTTTGAAAATCAGTTTTATAACTAAACGAATTTTAATTAACAATTTGGTATAACAGATTTATAAACGATTTTTAAAACAGTTTATTGAATCAGTTTTTATTGAAACCATGATGAGTTTCTTTTTCAAACTGATTTATTTAGTTTGTTTATTGCATATGTTATGGTTTAAATCTGGATTCTGAAACCAAGCTTGTGTTTCTCTTAATCATATTTGGTACAAGTTTACATAAACCATGTCGAGTTTATTAGATACCATATTGTTTAACTGTTTTTGTGTTAAAAATATTCACAAGTTAACTGATGGTAACATAAGTTGTGACCCTAGTGAATTTTGCGAATGTAATTGGTGCGCCAGTTACTAACATGGTTAAAAATCATGATGAAATCAGATTCATTGAAACCAAGTGGAGTTTCTTTGAAACAAATCTCATAAAATACAAGTTGTTATTTTATTAGATTACTAGAATGTGTTTATTGAAACCAAGATGAGTTTGTTTGAAACAAAATCTGATAATATACAAGCTGTTATCAAATTTGGTGGAAAAGTTTCTTTGACTTGTTTAGCTTATTTAAACCGGATTGAGTTTAATAATAAACTAAATATAGTTCTTGAAACTTTATGCATTGGAAGGTAGATCTATAAAAACCTTGTTGAGTTTCTTTGAAAGAGTAAATCTATTTTGAAACCTTGTCGAGTTTCATTGTAGAATTAGACTATGTGATGCAGATCTATTAAGATATTCTTAAACAAGATTAACAAAATCATATTACAAATTTGTTTTTCTTTAAAAAAACATTATGTAATATGTGATATTGTTTAATTGTTTAATCGAAATACTTGTTTAAAAGCGGTTTTGTATAATGGATCTTACAAAACAGTAGTGTTTTATACAAAATTCGATGTTATCGTGTTTGTTAAGAAACACTTTGTGATATAGCAAGTTGTTAATTATTCCAAATTTAGTTTTACACTAATAAGGAATCTCGTATTAACAGAATGTTAGGAAGGTCATGAGTGACATCTAAAGGATCTGCTCCCGAACTTGATGAAAGGGAGACCGATACTCGAGTTCTGTGTACGATAGATGCTTTAAAGCATTCAGATTTTATGTGCCATAACTATGGGTTAAATGGCCTGAATGAAATGAAAATTGTTACCAAGGAGAGGATCTAACATTAGATAATGGTGGATTAACACTTGGGCATCATGTCATGAGTATGATGATAAGAGTTTGGTTAACTCTTTCAAAGTAGCAGAAAATGGCGAGATGCAATTTATGGGAAACTCTACAACTGCTAATAGCAAGGGAAAAAGAAATGTGATGTTGAGATTCACATGTGGAAAAGAGCTTAAGTGAACCAACACGTTGTATGTGCCAGAGATTCGTAGGAATCTTGTGTCTGGATGGTTGCTTAATAAATTTGGCTTTATTTTTATCAAGTAACATTTAGTTAACATTGAACAAAATTTTGGTCGGTGCGGGTTATGCCCTTCATTAAATGTTTAAGCTGAATCTATTTTATTTTTTTTTTAATAAAAATGAGTATGAATTCAGCTTATTTGATCCTTTGAATGTATAGCATGGCCATCTCGGACATGTTAATTTTAACTCAATACGTTGTTTAATTAAATAAACAAACACGGATTACAAAAGTAAAACTTATGTTGAAGCCAAATTGACAAGATTGTCTTTTCACTCAGTTGACCGTATATTAACCGAACCCTTGATTCACATAGTTTTATGTGATTTGGAATCGATACCTACTAAGGTAGCAATTAGGTACTTCATCGTAATTGTTGATGGTAGCACAAAATATTGCGACTTTTACTTACTTGAGAGTAAAGATATAGACAAGATTGATCTATACAAACAAGTTAAGAATCAACTTATTATCGAAAACAAGGCGGTTCGAAGTGATATTGGAGGTGAATATGTGTCTCCATTTCATGTATGTTCTAAACATGGAATAAGACATAAATTTATTGCTCCTTATACACCACAACATAATTTGTTGATAGGAAAGAAGCTGCCTTAAAGATATGGTTATGCCATGTTGTTAAAGTCATGGTTTAAGCCATGGCATGTGGGGGAAAGCGGTTTTATTGGCTACTTATCTTTTAGATAAGATCTCCTGTAAGGAAAAGAAGATAGTTTTTATGAACTATGGATGGGAAGAAAACCATCCTATAAGTACTTACGAATGTGGGGGTGTCTATCTGTACTGACACCCAAGGTTCAAAATATTGGACCTAAAACTGTGGTTTGCATAATTTTGGATATGCTCATAACAGTAGTGCTTATCATTTCTTTGTATGTGATTCGAAAACGATAAATATACACAAAGATACGATAACCGAATCAAGGGAAACTTTCATTGTATGAAACCGTGTTTCCTTGATTATTAGAGGAGAATGGATGTTCATCTAGGCTTGGTGGTAAAGTTGTCCATGATGAGAGGTAACTAAATGATGAAGTCCTTCATGATGAGAGACATCAAGATGATAATGTTGTTCGTGATAAGAGACAACAAAGGAGTTGATAATGATCTCAAACATGAGAGACAAGATCAAACTGAGAAAGAAGAGGTTGAACCTAGAAGAAGCAAAAACGCAAGAACCGAGAAATCGTTTGGACCCGATTTTGTTTCTTTTATGGTTGAAAACGAACCTACTTCATACCGAGAGGCGGTTACTTCCTCAGAAGGGCCTCAATGGAAAGAATCCATTAAAAGTGAAATAGATTCTATTTTACAAAATCATACTTGGGAGCTCGTGGATTTACCTCCTGATTGTAAACCACTAGGTTATAAATGGATCTTCAAGAAGAAGATGAAAGCCGATGGCACCATTGACAAGTATAAAGCAATTAGGATGATACTTGCTATTGCCGCTTTAAGAAATTTGGAAGTTCACCAAATGGATGTGAAAACGGCATTTCTAAACGGAGATTTATAAGAAGAAATGTACATGAACCAACCCGAGGGTTTCATCGCTCCTGGACAAGAGAACAAAGTTTATAGGCTTGTTAAGTCATTATAGGCTTAAAACAAGCTACCAAACAATGACATCAATTTTTTTTTCACGTCATGTCAGAACGTGGATTTAAAAATAACAGATGTTTGTGGAAAGAAATAAATGCTGGTATATATGTAATCATGTGTATATACATAGATGGTTTACTTGTCACTGAAAGTGATAACAAGATGATCAAATCCACTAATGAAATGTTGGAGTCAAGATTTGACATGAACTACATTGGTTGCTCGATATGGTTCTTGGAACTAAGATCGTATGAAACCAAATGGATTTGTTTTGAAGTCAAAAACACTATAAGGACAACATTCTTGAGAGGTTCAATGTGGGGGATTCCGGCCTAGCTAGAACTCCAATGACATATTTTAAATCTATTTATAATAGAGGTAGAGGTGTTGCCTATTTTGAGTACTCAAAGAATATTGGGCGTCTTATGTGTCTAATGACGTGTGTAAGACTTGATTTATAAGTTATAATCAAGTTAAGTAAATATACCAGTAATTCAAGTGATGACCATTTGAATAGTATTACACAAGTACTATGATACTTACGATATTGCATTTTGGAAGATATCCAACTGCTATCTAATGATAGAGTAATGCAAATATGGATTCTTACATAAAAGAATCTAGATCTACTAGAGTGGATGTATTGACTCTACGTAGGAAGCTGTGTCTTGGAAATCTTGAAAGTATTTCAAACAGACTTTTATAGTTAAATCTATGATGGAATTTGAATTTATCATTTGAGATAAATTTATAGAATATCTTGGATATCTGCGTTAATTCATAGAGGACATACCAAGATGGCGTAAACCGGTAACGACCATCTATATAAAGTGTGATAGTCAATTGGAAATTGATAGAGCTCATATCACAATGTAAAACGGTAAGTCAAGACATATCCATCATAGACGTTGATTGGTGCGACAACTACTCTCAACTAGAGTCATTACGATTGACTACGTAAAGTCAATAGATAACATCGCGGATCCGCTTACGAAAGGCTTAAGCAGAGAGTTAGTTAGTAAGTCGTCTAAAGGAATGGGACTAAAAGCCCTTAAAGGAATGAGTTTATATGAAGGAAAACCTAACCTAGTTGACTGGAGATCTGATATGTGCTTAAACACATACCTTTTCATTATCAAAACTGGCCCAAAATAACCAAGAAAGAGCCGTTTATTGCTAATATTTGTTGTTTTCTTGAGTTTGTGCTTGTGCAGGTACGGATATGTAAAAACACACAAATAGAAGCTAAATCGGACGAAAATCCGAGCACGAGAGATTAAGAGAGCTAAATTTGAGCCGGAAGGTCGAATTATGCATTTGTGAAGATTTTTATTCTCGAGGATGATTTTGGAAGATATGATCAAATTTGAAGAATTGTCAAGATCAGTCCCTGAACTTTGAGTATTTGGCAAATTAGACCCTTGAAGATTCAAAAGTTGCAAATTCCACCCTTGGATTATTTGAGAATTACAAGTTTAGCCCTTGAAAGAGATTTTCAGAATTACAGATTTGGTCCTTGGAAAATCAGAAAATGCACCTTTAGTCCTTATGCTACACATTGGATCACTAAATCCTAAGTCCAAACTTAATACTTTTGGTCCAATATCTAACCAAACCCACGGCCCAACATCAAATATCCTACCCGGTCCAATAAACCAACTCAAAACCCACGGTTTAAAAATCTCACCCGTTTACCCAGCTATACCCGTATACCCATATCTTACCCCGGTCAATCCACTTAAACCCGGTCAACCCAATCAAATTAATATTAAAAATTCACGCGCCAAAATAAAACCCCTAATTCCCCCCAACCCAGAACCTATGAACCCTAAAACACCCTTGCTCCAATTAAGCCAAATTCATTACAATTAAGGGTAATTATGTCTTTTCTCTGACACCTTATGACACACCTGACACGTGATCAGTGCCAGGTCACTGATCCGTGTGACTTCTCTCACCATATTTGGTCGAAGATATGTGGCACATTCAATCCAAGGGTCGTTATGAAAGGATGATTGATGGGATTTGATCAGAGGGCTAATATTCATCCAGAGAAAGCACAAATACGTCTTCCAGAGCCTTCCAAGACCGGATGCTCAAGTATAAAAGGATCCCTCACTTCACGATTGGATATCTCTTACTTTTTTATTTTCAGTTAGCAAATGTATTTTTGTTTAGTTATTTAGTTTTCATTAATCTTCAGCTTTGTATTCCTTATTGTACTCTTCATTTCAAAAGTTTAATATAATTCAGTTTTTATTCTAAATCCTTATTTCAGCTTCTCTAATTGCTTATTATTGTTTATGTTTACTTTAGCTTAATCTAAACACTGTTTTTAGCTTATTACTTCATTATAAAATAAATAAAAAAAAAATAGTTGAAAAATAAAAAATACTTTCAAATTTCTTATAAGCTTGTTAAAAGCTTAAGCTACTGTTTCATTAGGTTCACTTAAGCTTGCTATAGCTTTTAGTGAGCTTAATTCCATTTCATTATCAATTCACAATCAAACTTGCAAAATTAGTCAACTAAAGTCAACAGCAGGCTTAATACAGTTTTGATGATGGAATTGGGTGTTGCAGAGCTTGGATTGGGTTAAAATAGATTAGTTTAGTATAGTTATGGTCCTGGTTAAGCTTCTCAAAAGTTGGATTTCAAGTTAGTTATCATTCTCTTCTCATTTAATTGTATTCATTTCTGCATAATTGCTTAAACTTTTAGTGGTTAGTTATTATTGTTAGAAGTTGAATTTATTTAGCTTATAAGTTAGTTATTGATCACTGTTAAACTTTGGTAGTGAAATTAGGTGGAATTTCTAGTTAAAGTTAGCAAAACAGTTTTGAAAAGAGTGTTTGGGATTAGCAGTTAAGTTGGTGTTAGAGGTTAGAAGTTGGTTAAGTCCTGATACTGCATTATAATTTTGGCTAGTTATATTCAACTTAGTCATCATTTTGCAATTTAGAACTCAAAAAGTCAAATCCCATTAGGATCTGCTCTTATCTTCAAATCAATTAATGTAGAAGTAGCATTAGCTTGCATTTAGGATTAGAATCAATTAATATAGCTTAATCAGGTCTTATTCCATCTTAAATCCACATTTACATTCTGTTTTTGAAGATCAAAGTTCACTTTAGTCAACCTTTGCAAATTATGTCAAATAGTCAAAAGTGTCAAAACCAGTTTTCATCAAACTTTGTGGATTTTTAATAGCTTCATTTTTTATTCATATCAAGTGAAATTTTGGTTTAAACAACTTCAGTTGGTGGTGATTTTCAAGATATTTTTAGTTTATTTTTATAAATTTTCTTAAATAGCTTTTGAAGTGCTTAAACTTGGTCTCATTTTTCTGAAAGTGCCAATGCTGTGCACCATAATCAGTTTTAACTCGGCTTCTTTAAAAGCTTCTCAAGAGCTTATTCTGGTCCATATAGTCGAAACTTGGGTTATTAGTAGTCTGGTTGGTAGTTTTGAGAATCCAACTTCTGCATCTTTGTTTGGGATTATTAATAAGCTTGTGAATAAGCTGCAAAGTAGTGTCTCAGGCTTTTGGCAATTAAGCTCAATTCACATTAAATTAGTATATCTAGCTCATTATAGGTGTAGAGTAGTTGCAATAGGTTGGTTTCAAGTAGTTTTAGTATAAATTAGCTTCTGTGTTCATTTGGTACTCTTTAGTGTTCATTTGCTTAATTCAAGTGCTTATTTATAAGCACTTTGCACTACAGCTCCCATTTATTGCACTATAGACTAGGATTTCTTATTTTTCATAGATTTAGAATAATATTTTAGATTTTCCCTGAAATTTTCATAATTTTCTGTCATCATTTGCTATTTTTCTTGATTTAAATAAGTTTTTAAGGCATTTTAAATAGCTTTTATTATAATTAAATCAGAAAAGCTTCAAAAAAATAAGTTTTCAATTTTCATAGATTAAGATAAATATAAAAAGCAAAAAAATAATTTTTCCAGATTTTTCCTAGTTTAAGTTGTAATTTTTAGCATTTAAATTAGTTTTCACTAGATTTTAATTCATAGAAAATAGAAAAATCTTCAGAAAAATACAATTCCAGTTTTGAAAAGTCTTTTGAGTAATTTTAGATTTTTTAAAAATAGTTTCATTATTTTCACTTTTGTTTTTATAATTTTTAGTATTTTAGATTTGTTTTATTAGTTTAAAATTAGTTTTTAATTCAAATAAATTCCAGAAAAATCATAAAAATTAGTTTTAATTCTTAGTTAATTTTCTAATATCATTTTTAGAGTTATAATAATTTTAGATCATATTTAGGATGTAGATTAGACTTAGTTACATTTTATTTACGTATCGTTTTAGTTTTATTCGCGTATTTAGGATTCCTCGTAGTGTAATTTCCCTTTTATGCTTCCCTTGCCCCGTAGTTTAGAAAACATCATATTATTCCCTTTTCCCATTCAAATCCCGATAATCGCGACGTGAGTTGGAAATTCCATTCAACCCTCGTTCGGAACGATCTCGGTGCTCAAACCTAACACGTTTGAGTTACCCGTATACTACACTCTTATTATTGATCTCTTTCCCAGAGGAATCAATTTTTGGCGCCGCTGCCGGGGAGGGCTTGTAGCGAGTTTTCGTATTCCGTCTCGAATCGCGTGCATTTGAAGATCCTTCCCCGAGTGAAGTTACCGTCGTTTTTGTATATATATATTTTTCAAAAATCCAAAAAAATCTAAAAAACCAACAAAACAAACCCGAACGTTAATTGTTACGTCGGCTCACCTTGAAGGTACAACCTATACACGGGGTATAAGGAAAGTCTTGACATTAAATTGCAGACTGAAGAACGATCCACTCTTCGTTCCCCTCCGCTGCGCGTACTTTTGAGAGCTACCGAGCACCGGTTGACGTGAAGGTTACAAAAATATTGTGTTTTCAAAGTTTTCTAATTATAAAAACCCAAAAAGATTTTCCTTTTCAAAATTTGTTTTAAAAACCCAAAAATATTCTTCTTTTATCCTCTGAACCCGATAATTCTTTCTCCTTAACCCTCTATATGTTTAATTCTCATGGAAACAATCAATTATCGTCATTGTTTTCTTTGCAAAGGCCGTATGGCGAAGATCATATTGTTGTCTTAATCCGAATGTGTATGTGAGCGATGTGGACACCGGTTCTAAAAAATCTTGCTATTGGTGCGACTTAGCCGACAAACAATCTCTCGATGACTCTAAAAGTTTTTCTGACCATCCGCCACAACCCGAGATATGTTCTTATCGTCGTTGCCTTCATTGCCAAAGCCGTATGGAAGAAAATCAATATCGATGTTTGAAATGTATATGTGATTGGTGCGGAAATAATTGTCGAGATGGATTTTGTAATGTATGCTAGAATTTTATTAATCCAAATCAGATCTCGCTCGTCTTTATGCACGGCTAGAACAAAAGAGTGCTCTAATTGGAGAACCCTCGATTCCTACTCCCTCTCCGGTGAGGGAAATGGAATATGTTTCTGAGCCCAAGGTGACTCCCGTTCAAGAACCAGAACCTATCACGGAAATGATCGCAAGCTCTTATCCGTATGATTCCTCGATGTCTTCGTCGTTTCAATTACTTTGCATATGGTGCAGAGGACCCGAATATGGTGGGAATTGTCCCGGTTGTAGCAATGAAAAATCAGGAACCGAGTTTCACCACAATCCTTACTATGAGACAACCGATTTCCCTAACCAACCTCTGTACCATGAGCCGGAATCATACTCTTGTGAGTACTGTGGTGGTCCTCACCAAGGTTTTCAATGTCAAGCTCAAATTAACAACTCAACCTTTGGTTATGAACCTTACCCTTATTCGTCACAACAATCGTACTGTTGTGAGTATTGTGGAGGTCCGCATGTTAACTCCGATTGTCAGATGCATAACCCGATTGTTTACGAACAAGTTCCTTGTTACAATTACGATTATTCTTATAACCCACCTCCACAATACCAAGAAATTCAACCGCAAACTCCGTCAAATGATCAAGAATTTCACCAAGGTTGTTTCAATATATTACAAGAGTTAAAGGAATTAAAAGAATTGCTTAATAAACCGGCTCAAGAAAAAGATCCTAATCAAAAGACCTATCGTGAATTATTAGCTGAAGAAGCCGCGAAAGTGATCCAATATCGTCCAACTACCTATTATTACGATTCTGATTCTGATGACGATTATACTCCTCCGAGTGGCAATCCCACTCCCGTTTTTGAGCCTTTAATTTCCGACCCTTCCCCTTCACTCACGCCGGTTGAGAGAAGTGACGTCATTTTGGAAGAGGTCGATGATCATATTTCTACGAACATTGTTGAACCCGTTGACTTTCTCATAATGGGGGATGAGCATCTTAGTACTATTCCGGAAACGGAATCGTCTAGTGTTGAGATCCTTATCCCAAGCCCACGAGAGTCTGGGGTTGTTGATGATGAGCCTTCTCTTGATATTTCGAACGATCATGATGAGATGTTCTCCGATTCCGATGACGATTCTTATGGAGACATCGACTTTGTCGACGATTTACCGTCTGAGCCCGTCATTATTGAAGAAGAAAACGATTTTGAGCCGGAAGTTGAAGAGATTGAGCCCGATGATATACAGATCGAGAATGAAGCATTACGTGAAACATTGTTGAATGTTAATCTTCTCATTTCTAAGATTGAAGCCTTAAACGATAATTCGAGTTCGCCTCCTATCTCCGTTAAAGATAGCGATTTCTTGCCCGAACTTGAGACTTTCCGATTTGATGAAGAGATTAGTGGCAGTCCCACTATTACCGATGTTTATCCTTCGATTCTTGAGCGATTCTACTTCGAGATTGATATGAGCAAGGTTTTGAACAATATTTCCGATACTCCGACGAATGATTCCATTATTGAGGATGCGATTGATGACCCAATACCACCGGGTATTGAGGATATTGTGAATGACCCCGAGGGGGATATGGTTATTCTTGATGGTTTTATTGACTCCCCTTTCTCTGACGAGTCCACCATCCTTTATCCCGTTGAGCCGACATGTGAAGACAAAATCTTTAAACCCGGGATATGCATTGATGAGCCTTTTGTTAAAATCATTTCTGGAGATAAGGATCCTCGGATGGATGCCTTCATTTGTGAGCCTAAACCTCTTATCCTTTACCATGAGCTCCCATTTTCTTTGGAGTATTCTCATGTTGATCCGTCATCCCGACGTCCACCCGCAAAACCACCGGATGATGGATCGTTCTTTCATATACCTTATGTGAGTTTGGGAGGAATTATCCTTTATGTGCTGATGCCCCACATTTTCTTCTCCACCCATCCCGATCTCATTCTTTTCGGGAATGAGGACACCGTTTTGACCACTGGTATCTCTACCACTTTCTTCCCCAAGGACAAATGAATTCGGGGACGAGTCAGGCTAGCGACTCGGTGACCAAAAACAGTAGCGCTTCGTGGGAGGCACCCCATGCTTATCTCTATCTTCTTTCTATTTTCTAATAAGTGACATGAAGGGGTTAGCCTCTTCGATTTCTCGTGTTTGGTTGTTTGTGATGTGTTGTCTAGGATTTTCCCGATATGAAGACTCTCGTGCTCGAAGTTTGTTTTTTCTCCACTCGAGCTTCATGATCGATGCTGATGGAAATCCGATATCCTAATCTTATCGACTAACGTTTATCTTTTAGCATACTTCATAAACGGCTTTTAGATTTTCGTTGATACCCTTGCTTTTAAACATTGAGGACAATGTTTCGTTCTAGTCTGGGGTAGGGTAATCTTCGATTTGATTTGACCGCACTTGCTTTATTTTTGTCGTGTATTCTCGCAACCTCGTTTTTCCTTAGAAAAATTGTGCAAAAATGAGAAAATTAAAAAAAAAAATTGTAAGCTTTTGTTAGTTTTATGATTGAAAAGTCCTTGCTAGTCTCTTAGAAGTTTCTTTAAATATGCATTTTCTTGAAATAGCCTTTGCTAATTGCTTAGACAAGAGGCTATAAAATGCGATTCTAGCTCACAAGGCCAAGAATTTGCAAGTCTCCCTAAGTGATTTTAAATATGCGAAGCTTAAACAAGAATGTGCTAGTTTCTAATAAGTGACTTTAAAAATGCGAGACTTGAGATTGTTTGACGAAGCATTTGCTAAGTTAATATATGTTTTGACACCTTGTTGACTTTCATTTGGTGAGTAGGAATAGAATTCTGACTTGACCGGGCGTGTTGAGCCCTAGCTTGTTCCCTTAACCATAGGTAATTAAAAATTATCGGCTAAGCATCCGCGGATCTCATTATTTGGGATTTTAAATTTGCGGAGATCGGGGAATGATAGAGTTACTTATGAGTTTAGATGCTAAGCGTGGAGTAGTTGGTTCTTTTTAGAGCCCATCGAAGGTACTTATGGCTTTTTGTTCTCACAAAATTGTTTCACCCCATATATGCGAAATAATAATTAGAGATGTCGAGTTTTTGGCGATAGTTAGTTCTTTATTCTTCTTTAGAGAATCCTTGCCCATGAGAGTTGGGTACACATCAAGGTACTGTCAGTGTTGCGGTGTAATAGACAACTGATTCCTGATAGTTTGCTGCTATTGTTTCTATTGTTATAAAAGCCGTAGGATTCGGAGTTTGGCACAAAAATTAACATGAAATAAAGCCCAAATGTTTTAAAATTAAAAAAATCCAAAGCTATAAAAGTTGTCATAGACTTCTATAAAAGCAGAGGAAAATCCAAAGTCATAATAAGACTTCTGATAAAACGGTAATCCCGTTGAGTTAGTAGTTGAAAAGACCAAGGGACTAAATTGTAAAAATGCAAATGTGCTGAAATAGTGTTAAGCCAAACTTCGGATCCGGGAGATGTCTAAATACAGCTTCTGTCTCTGGACTCGTAGATGAGTTGTCTCGGTCGCCATAAAAAGGATATTCTCCCTAAATCGTGTGAAATTAGGACCTTGATGTGGACCTCATTCTTGTGTGCAATGGTTTTCGAGGGAAGTTAGATAACTAATTAGCGACTTAGCTTTATATCTTTATCGGAATAAAAGTTATCGAAACGAGAAATTTGAAGAAATTCAATTCTCATAAAAGTAAAAAAATCTAGAGGAAATAGGAAAATGGGAGCAAAAGGTAATTACACAAGTAACTTCCATGGGTAGTGTTAGCATCTAGAGTCATATTTAACAATGATTTCGATTTTACGCTTAGTTTGGGGACTTGTGAAAAATCAGGGACGATGTATTCTATCCGTATGGTCACTTCACGCTGTGTTGTGTTTCCTACTCTATGATCCTAACGTGTTGATTGAAAAATGTTGGAGTTATTGATCGACATGAAAGTTCAACAAACCGTCACTCATAACCGGAATGTGCTTAATCGTAATATCTACATGTGAATTAAAAGGTAAACGGGGCATTTTTAGAATTAAGGCTTTCCTAAATCTCTTTTGAGGAATCTTTGCTACTTCTTCATAGGTTTAGTAGAAAGAGATTGAAATCTTTGGTTTTAGAAGCGTGAGTTGATTGCATTGCGTGGGGACACGACAATGGTCTCGTCTGGGGTATTTTGATATGTGCTTAAACACATACCTTTTCATTATCAAAACTGACCCAAAATAACCAAGAAAGAGCCGTTTATTGCTAATATTTGTTGTTTTCTTGAGTTTGTGCTTGTGCAGGTACGGATATGTAAAAACACACAAATAGAAGCTAAATCAGACGAAAATCCGAGCACGAGAGATTAAGAGAGCTAAAGCTGAGCCGGAAGGTCAGAATTATGCATTTGTGAAGATTTTTATTCTCTGAGGATGATTTTTGGAAGATATGATCAAATTTGAAGAATTGTCAAGATCAGTCCCTGAACTTTGAGTATTTGGCAAATTAGACCCTTGAAGATTCAAAAGTTGCAAATTCCACCCTTGGATTATTTGAGAATTACAAGTTTAGCCCTTGAAAGAGATTTTCAGAATTACAGATTTGGTCCTTGGAAAATCAGAAAATGCACCTTTAGTCCTTATGCTACACATTGGATCACTAAATCCTAAGTCCAAACTTAATACTTTTGGTCCAATATCTAACCAAACCCACGGCCCAACATCAAATATCCTACCCGGTCCAATAAACCAACTCAAAACCCACGGTTTAAAAATCTCACCCGTTTACCCAGCTATACCCGTATACCCATATCTTACCCCGGTCAATCCACTTAAACCCGGTCAACCCAATCAAATTAATATTAAAAATTCACGCGCCAAAATAAAACCCCTAATTCCCCCCAACCCAGAACCTATGAACCCTAAAACACCCTTGCTCCAATTAAGCCAAATTCATTACAATTAAGGGTAATTATGTCTTTTCTCTGACACCTTATGACACACCTGACACGTGATCAGTGCCAGGTCACTGATCCGTGTGACTTCTCTCACCTGATTGGTCGAAGATATGTGGCACATTCAATCCAAGGGTCGTTATGAAAGGATGATTGATGGGATTTGATCAGAGGGCTAATATTCATCCAGAGAAAGCACAAATACGTCTTCCAGAGCCTTCCAAGACCGGATGCTCAAGTATAAAAGGATCCCCTCACTTCACGAATTGGATATCTCTTACTTTTTTTATTTTCAGTAGCAAATGTATTTTCGTTTAGTTATTTAGTTTTCATTAATCTTCAGCTTTGTATTCCTTATTGTACTCTTCATTTCAAAAGTTTAATATAATTCAGTTTTTATTCTAAATCCTTATTTCAGCTTCTCTAATTGCTTATTATTTTTTATGTTTACTTTAGCTTAATCTAAACACTGTTTTTAGCTTATTACTTCATTATAAAATTAAAAAAGTTGAGAAATAAAAAATACTTTCAAATTTCTTATAAGCTTGTTAAAAGCTTAAGCTACTATTTCATTAGGTTCACTTAAGCTTGCTATAGCTTTTAGTGAGCTTAATTCCATTTTATTATCAATTCACAATCAAACTTGCAAAATTAGTCAACTAAAGTCAACAGCAGGCTTAATACAGTTTTGATGATGGAATTGGGTGTTGCAGAGCTTGGATTGGGTTAAAATAGATTAGTTTAGTATAGTTATGGTCCTGGTTAAGCTTCTCAAAAGTTGGATTTCAAGTTAGTTATCATTCTCTTCTCATTTAATTGTATTCATTTCTGCATAATTGCTTAAACTTTTAGTGGTTAGTTATTATTGTTAGAAGTTGAATTTATTTAGCTTATAAGTTAGTTATTGATCACTGTTAAACTTTGGTAGTGAAATTAGGTGGAATTTCTAGTTAAAGTTAGCAAAACAGTTTTGAAAAGAGTGTTTGGGATTAGCAGTTAAGTTGGTGTTAGAGGTTAGAAGTTGGTTAAGTCCAGATACTGCATTATAATTTAGGCTAGTTATATTCAACTTAGTCATCATTTTGCAATTTAGAACTCAAAAAGTCAAATCCCATTAGGATCTGCTCTTATCTTCAAATCAGTTAATGTAGAAGTAGCATTAGCTTGCATTTAGGATTAGAATCAATTAATATAGCTTAATCAGGTCTTATTCCATCTTAAATCCTCATTTACATTCTGTTTTTGAAGATCAAAGTTCACTTTAGTCAACCTTTGCAAATTCTGTCAAATAGTCAAAAGTGTCAAAACCAGTTTTCATCAAACTTTGTGGATTTTTAATAGCTTCATTTTTTATTCATATCAAGTGAAATTTTGGTTTAAACAACTTCAGTTGGTGGTGATTTTCAAGATATTTTTAGTTTATTTTTATAAATTTTCTTAAATAGCTTTTGAAGTGCTTAAACTTGGTCTCATTTTCTGAAAGTGCCCTGTGCACCATAATCAGTTTCAACTCAGCTTCTTTAAAAGCTTCTCAAGAGCTTATTACTGGTCCATATAGTCTGAAACTTGGGTTATTAGTAGTCTGGTTGGTAGTATTGAGAATCCAACTTCTGCATCTTTGTTTGGGATTATTAATAAGCTTGTGAATAAGCTGCAAAGTAGTGTCTCAGGCCTGTTTGGCAATTAAGCTCAATTCACATTAAATTAGTATATCTAGCTCATTATAGGTGTAGAGTAGTTGCAATAGGTTGGTTTCAAGTAGTTTTAGTATAAATTAGCTTCTGTGTTCATTTGGTACTCTTTAGTGTTCATTTGCTTAATTCAAGTGCTTATTTATAAGCACTTTGCACTACAGCTCCCATTTATTGCACTCTAGACTAGGATTTCTTATTTTTCATAGATTTAGAATAATATTTTAGATTTTCCCTGAAATTTTCATAATTTTCTGTCATCATTTGCTATTTTTCTTGATTTAAATCAGTTTTTAAGGCATTTTAAATAGCTTTTATTATAATTAAATCAGAAAAGCTTCAAAAAAATAAGTTTTTAATTTTCATAGATTAAGATAAATATAAAAAGCAAAAAAATAATTTTTCCAGATTTTTCCTAGTTTAAGTTGTAATTTTTAGCATTTAAATTAGTTTTCACTAGATTTTAATTCATAGAAAATAGAAAAATCTTCAGAAAAATACAATTCCAGTTTTGAAAAGTCTTTTGAGTAATTTTAGATTTTTTAAAAATAGTTTCATAATTTTCACTTTTGTTTTTATAATTTTTAGTATTTTAGATTTGTTTTATTAGTTTAAAATTAGTTTTTAATTCAAATAAATTCCAGAAAAATCAAAAAAATTAGTTTTAATTCTTAGTTAATTTTATAATATCATTTTTAGAGTTATAATAATTTTAGATCATATTTAGGATGTAGATTAGACTTAGTTACATTTTATTTACGTATCGTTTTAGTTTTATTCGCGTATTTAGGATTCCCCGTAGTGTAATTTCCCTTTTATGCTTCCCTTGCCCCGTAGTTTAGAAAACATCATATTATTCCCTTTTCCCATTCAAATCCCGATAATTGCGACGTGAGTTGGAAATTCCATTCAACCCTCGTTCGGAACGATCTCGGTGCTCAAACCTAACACGTTTGAGTTACCCGTATACTACACTCTTATTATTGATCTCTTTCCCGGAGGAATCAAGATCCCAAGATCTGGGTTCAATAGGACAACCTAATCATATAAATGTGGGGGAAGTCACGTCAATATGGGGGAGTTACTTAACATTGTAACTTCCTAGTCCATTCCTATAACAAATGTGACTTGTTGAGAGGTTAAACATATGGCTTTAATGATTCAGGATGAAATCACAAAGCATAATGATTCGAGATGAAATCACAAAACATATGTTTTTAATGATTCAAGATGAAATCACCTATGTGAGAGAGAAGTGGGGTCGCTTTGAAGGGATTGTGGGGGCGCAAATCCTAAGAGCTCTTGCAGAACCAGGCTAGTGTTCATGACCATAACGAACATGACTATGAGGACTTGACAATGTCAGGGAAAGTCTTGTGTGAAGTGTAATGTCGTCTACGTAAACAGAGGCTGAGTTCAAGGACATCGCGTCTACTTGGATCTAGGAGACTAAGTGCATCTCACAAGGGAAGGTTCAAAGGGTCACACCTACCTATCCTTTGCAAGATTCAACTATTGGAATTTCATCGTAATTTTGTGTATTACGACCGATCTCCATTCATGTGGGGGATTGTTGGAAAATTGGTTGGCAAAAGTGACTTTTGACCAACTTTGGACACAATTATCTATATGTATATGTCACATATATGAGTAATAGTTTGTAGGTTCGCGTTCTCCTCGAAGAGAGCTTCGCAATAAGCCTTTATGTGTCCAAAATAGAGTTGATGTGAATGAGATATCGGGTCTCAAACTTAGGCATTCGGTACCATGCCTAAAGAGGAAAAGTAGTTTATTTTCAATCCCACATCCGTGGGATGAGTAAACTTAGAGGGAGTCTATTATGTATAAATCGAGGCCCTAATTCCACAAGTTTTACACACATCAAATCAATAGTTATTATTGATTTCCAACATATGGAATACGCATCTCTTTAGATAAAATTCCTAGCAGTTTAGTTAAGTTCGACAGTACAACTTACTGTTTTTGGCTGTTGTACCCTGGGAAACAGACGGCGAATCTGTTTTAAGGGAAGCGTGTCAAACACGTGCCTCAGCTTTTAGTGCTTCTTTGTTGATCTCTATTTGGTGATCAAGTAAGACTTTTGACTATTTTATTATTTTATTTAATTATCGTTTATCTGCTTACATTCTGTTTGTATTTAATTTCTTTTATTTATTGTAATTTAGATTTTATTTATAAAAGTGTAACCGTTTCCCTACAAAATGTAATTTGCTTTTTCAGCTTATTGAGATAGTAATCTTTGTTCTAATTCAGTTACGTACTTGTTCTAAATTCTATTTAAATAAATCTGCTTATTGGTAAATTGCTTCTTTCTGTCTGCTTATTTCTGTCTTTTACTTTTAAACTGCTTATTATTGTTGCTTAAGCTACTTTACTGGTTATCAAGCTCACACAAGCTTAAATAAGCTTTTGTGAACTTACTGTTATAGGAATTTTATTTACTTTCAAGTTTTACACAAAAGTCAAATGTAGCTTATGCTTGTTTCCTGCATTTAATCAGTTAAAAGTTGCTTTTAAACAATCATTTAGTCTTGTTAAATTAGTTTGAATCTTATTCAAGTCATGTTTATAAGCTTTAACTGTTCTAGATTGGAAATTAGTTTTATAAAGGGGTGTTTGGTTTAGAGTAAATTTTAGAGTTTCAGTCATATAATTGTAGGATAAATTGAAGTTTATTAGTTTTTGTAACTGTTTTTAAAGCTTCCTTAGTTGAGTTTTAAGTTTCCTAGATTAGTTATGAGTTTTTAAGCTTCTCCTCAAATCTGTCACAATGCCATTTTAGTTTTTGTCTCACTGTCTCAAATTATGGTTTTTATCAGATTTCACTAGCCTTTTTAAAGCATTTTTAGTTATCATAAAAAATTTTAAAAAATAAAAATCACAATTTCAACTGCTTGTTTCATTATTCCCAAAAGGAAAAAAAATCATAAAAATCATTTACTTAGGCTGCAGGTAGCTTAAAGTTGGTGGTTTTGTGATAACCTCCCCTGCACCATCAGTTGTTGTGTCCCTCATCAGTCCAAATTGCTTCTTTCATAGGTGATTGCTTCCTTATTCTTTAGATGTAATTGGTTGATTTATGCTTATTTAGGGTAGGTTTATCATGTTTTCCCTTTAGATTTGCCTTAGTAGCTTTTTCACTAGCTTACTTTAGCCTTCATAGGACCCCTTCTGCCCCTAGCTTGCACTCTACAACAGCTTATTATATAGTGCTTAATTCATTAGATTTCAGGTTATTTTGATATATTTGAGTTATTTTACTTAAGATACTTTTCCCTTATCTTATTTTAGAATCACTGGTCTCCTTTTAGCTTTTAGAATATGAGGTTTCATTTAGGATTATTTGGTATTTGCTTATGATTGAGTCTGTTCCCATATCATTTTCATAACTGTCCTGTTCATCTGCTGTTACATCTGTTTAAGTAGTGTTTTTCAATAATTAGGAGTTGTTAAACATAGTTAGATTGCTTATTGTTAAGATAGATTAAGCAAAAAGAAAAAAATAAAAAGATACCAAAAAGTACCTGCTGGGATTCGAACCCAGGTCTGCCAGCTCACACAGCCACGCTAACCCAACACACTCCACTACCAGATTGCAGGTTTAATCTTTTTAACTCTTATTTGTTCCTTTTGCTTATTCACTGTTTTTGCTTATTAAATTGCTTATTTCGTTAGCTTTTCCGCTTTTTCCATTTTTACTACATTCCTGTTAATATTTTAGACTTTTCATTAAATTTTGATAATTTTCCAAAATGTTTTAGTATTTTTAATAATTTGTTTTTACGTTTTTAGTTTTTAAATCATAATAAATAGAAAAATACTCAAAAAAATATTCCACTTTTTCCTATAATCATATTTATTTGTAATCTTCGTAGGAAAAATAAATTTTCATTTCTAAGGTTAATTTTTCAAATACTTTACGTTTTAGGCTCGGGTTTTTACCCGAGCGAGCTCGTTTTTGCGTTTTACTTACGTTTTAAGTTTTAGAAGTTTCTTTATGTCAAATTACATTTCTTATTAGTTAAATTTAGTTTAATTTTCATAAAATTAGCTTAAATCCCTTTAATTTAGTTTTATATTGCATTTTTAGAATTCCCGTAGTTGCGTTTTAGGCTTAGATTGCGTTTTAGGATAATTTTGCTTTACGTTATTATTTTATATGCTTATTTAGATCGTTTTAGTTTATGTTTCATTATCTTAGTGTAGAATCCCAATATCCTCCTTTATTTCCCATTCAAAATCACGTAAAACGCGACACGAGTTGAAATCTCCATTCATCCTTCGTTGGGAGAACGACCCGGGAAAATACATACCTTTGTATTTCTTCGGAAAATATCTATGTACTGAAATCGAAAAATCAATGAGTTACAACTAAAGAATTCCAAATTTCTTTAGAGGTTTTAAGCATGGAAATTCTTTCGAATTCCTTTTTGGGTAAATCATTATATAAAACCATTTTAGCTTCACTATTTTTGGAAACCTTTTTTTTAATTTCATCGGTGAGTTTATCATGAGGTATGTTAACTAAAATTTCATTTTCATCTTTTGCAGTGGCTTCAAAATCGCCTTCAACAATGATGTACCAAAGATCAATATCTTTAGGCTTCACATACGCTTCGAATCTATTTTTCCAATATATAAAACCATTAGTTTCAAGTAGTGGAGGTCGTTCCATGGATTGCCCTTCCTTGTAATTTTCAGAACCCATAGTGATCGAAAAGTTTTTAAAATACGGTTTACTTTAAAACTTTTATAAACTTAGCTCTTGATGCCAATTGTGAAAAACTAGAAGGGGGGGGGGGGTGAATAGTTTTGCCGATTTTAAGTTAGTTTATAAAAACTTTAGATTCGATGTTATGTGAAATCGTATGGATGAAGATAAAGTATAGATCTAAGAGTAATGCAAGTAAAGAAAGTAAAGTAAGGGATAAAAATGACACAACCGATTTATAGTGGTTCGGCTACAAGGACACATTCCTTGCCCTATTTCACTTCTCGAGTCACCTACTCGAGAGTTCAAGCACTATATCAACAAACTCCTTCAACTTGGCGGAGAAGCCTTCACAATGTTGCTTACACCTTTTTCCGGTACAAAGCTAAATACCGAGTCCGTAACACGGAGGACCAAACCAACACGACTATTACACAACAAATATGTGAAATATCAAGTACAAGATCTTTGCTATAGAAATCTTATGATGGAACAAATCAATCAAGGACCCCTTGCTTGGATGACTTGTAGAAAGCTCGTGATCTCGCCTTAGAGAATGACCTATATGAGAATCACAATAGAAAGAAGAACAACTCTCTAGATCAAGTGATCTTTTGTTAGAAGAGTGTAAGAATATATGAGAGAGTTAGTAAGAAGAGGGGTGAGTAAAAATGAAGAAATGACTCTCTATTTATTGGCAAAATCTTGCCACTATTGCACGGATCCCATGGACCCTTTGCTCAAGGGATCCGTCTAGTGTAACTTCAGGGATCCGTGGGACGCTCCTCTTTTCCCATGGGTTTTTTGGTTATGGGTCATGGGTCATGGGTTATGGGTTGGTCCATGGGTATTTCATTAGATGAAATGCATCTAGTCAAATGGATATGGGTCAATACCAAGGGTTATGGATATGCTCCATGGGTTGTGGTTTTTACCCATCTTAATAAACTATTACAGCAAATGATTTATTACAACAATTTGTATTAAATGACTATATGTAAATGCTTTACAAAAATAACATGTATCCTTATAATTTTACTTATGATAACATTATATTTGTTATCAACAAAACACAAAGAGATCGCTAAATAGTAATAAACGTTTTTACGGCTTATTTGTATTAACAGAACGCAGCCATCATCTCACCCTAACGACTGCCCCATCTCAATCTCTCCATCAAACCATCTAATCAAAACAAATCTCAACTCAATAGAGATGACTTCGAATCATCACTTCTTAATCTCAGTTCATCAATCACAATACGTGCCAATAAACAAAAGATACCCTCATGATATTCAAGACAATTTCAGCGAAAGATCCTTATTAAAAGGGTCTCGGGTAAGGTTTATGTTAATTGTTGTGTCACGTATTTAATATCATTCGAAATAAAGAGAGATTATAACATGATTGTTATAAATCTATTCTTTTAGATTTCGTATAGTGATGAGTTTGAATTAGATCTATGATGTTTCATTTTATTTTTCTTTTCGAGCACTATTGATCATAGAGGTCTAACAATTATGTGCCTCACGAAAAGAATTGGACTGAGATCTTAATGTCAATAACATTTCGAGTCATTTGAGGTTTTGGATTTTTGAGTCGTGAAAGATGAGACGGGTTTAGGTAGTGGTGATGTTTGGATTAGGTTGTAGTAGAGAAAGTTGGGTCAATAGGATTGGTATTGTTTTGATGGTCACTGTTAAGTTTAATTTTTTCTTCATCTGCCTTTGCTCCTAATCTTTAAAAATTATTGACCAATGATGTCAAAGACTGAGGTCCAAAGTGAAGATGGTGTATGGTGTTGTGGTCATGGTTTGTTTACTTCTTCATATCTCATCTCCAGTCTTAGTCGTAAACATTTGAAAGGTCTTATGCGTAACCATAGAGAACCTTACTTGTAACTTTTCTTACGCGTAAAGATTATTCTTATGAGTAACAAGAAAGGTTTAGGCGTAATAATTCTTACGCGTAGGGTTCTTAGGCGTAAACCAAAAGGTTATGCGTAAAACGATTCTTACTCGTAAGGTTACGCGTAAAATGGGTTCTTACGAGTAACTTTCCAAGTTACTCATAACTTAGTCTGTAGATCCTTAGGCGTAAAAAACAAGGGTTTTGACCCTGGTTGACTTTTTTCTGGCGATGTTTTCCGACCATATTCTGTTCAGCCTATTACAAACCCAGAAATACTTGCAGAAACAGCTTCATTATTACCCATAAGACCACAGATAAAGACCAGATGACCATAATGACTTTCACGAGTTGGTACAAAAATAAGTCTAAAAGATACTGTTTGGACATAATGATGACACAAAACAGATATGCAAAAAAATATAGACCTTTTTGACCAAAAAGAATACATAACTTGTAAAAATCTATTAAAACTAAAAACATATGTGAAAGGTTGAAGCTTTGTTAAAAACAAATTTTACAAGATCGAATATTGACAAGATAACATCACCAAAATCAACCACAAATGAAAAACCGACCTTGCTCTTGATACCAATGTTAGGACCGTTTTTATGGATGATTTGGTGAATCGGGAGGTCTTGGAAGATGGAAGAACACCATCTTCAAGTTAGAGAGAGAAACTAGTGTGTGTTTTATTAAGGAAAATGAAAGGATTACACAAAGAGTCTCACCCTCCTAGGAAAGTCTAGGAGGGTATTTATAGCTAAACACATACAACTATGACTATATGACATAACAAGCCCATCTGTTTTAGCTAACAAAGATAGAAAATATAATCTCGTCAATGTCGTTCCATTTACGAGTTAGGAGCGATTCAAACAGTTCGTGGGCCTGTCTAAGCCCTAAACCACCAAAAAAACCCAACGGATTAAATAAAGTTTAAAATAGTAGCTGCTAATAAACCCACCAGCGCCGATAGTATATACCACATTATAGCGCCATGCGAGCCACCCGAAATAACTCGGTATAACATAATGTTATATAGCACATATGCAAACCCAAAGCACAACATCAGAGAACGACTATGCAAATACATAGGCTCCGGTACACAAACACACCAGCATTATAAAACTTTTGCTATGGCTGCACATAACTGGAATCTCTTACCTCCCATTCCAGTCTCTTTTGCTATTCAGTTAGACTTTACATAGTGGCCTGCACCAGACGCGCTGTTAGCTAGCTGAAGTAACAAAAGAAACTGGAGGAGAAAGATAAGAGAAGCCAACTACATTGAACGCGATTGATATCTAAAAATTGGCTCAGATCTGCAATTCATTGAGCCACTCTACGCACCCGCCATGGCTGCAACCACATAACATTCCTGGTTACCCTGCCAAGATACGGGAATGCGCAAGGAATACTCAAGAAATACTTTTAACGCGCAGACAAATCATCACTGCCTTCTGCAATAAGCATTGCAATCAACAGTTTCAATGTAATAGGTATAAAGCAGCATAATTAACCCTTCTGATTCCCCTTACAGATCCTTTACTCGTTTCAACTCCCTTTCTACAAAGGCTTGCACCAAACGATCTGCTAGATTGTTGAAAAAAGAAAAGGAACTGTATGGGAACTAACAAACGGTTACTACACATCTTAATTCAACGCTTAATAAAAAAATATAAAACAACGTTTAAAATAATACCACCTAGCTAGTGAACACGGCATGACTGCAAATCCAACAATCTGCCCTGCCAAGATGCGCACTACCTCAATTGTAACATTGTTTATGAGCAACCAAAGTAAACAAATGGTCGAAGCCGCCATGGATGCAAATTCAAGAACTCGCCCCACCAAGATGCGACTTACCCCAATTGTAATTTTGTAAAGAATGTTATCTATAAGTAAAGCGATGCTAGCACACTAGACCAAGAATGAGAACCCAACATATACCTCAGAAGCCCAGCAAACAAAATAGGATGCGGAGCCTAATAGAAAACAATAAAACAACGTTTAAAATAATGCCACTGACGCACTGGGTTCTAAATTCCGAGGGCAACTATCAACAATACCCACCCTCTTGCATGCCTTACTCTTAACTCTCATAGTAACAATCAAAGCATCTAAACAACAAACACAACCTAAACACAACAATCCCTAACTAAACAACCCACACGCTGCAAAAGAATAGAAAACATAACAAACAATAATAGATACTATAGCTCATAAACAACACCAAACACCTACTGACTTACACATATACTTATGAAACAACCTCCAACAAACATGAAAAAAAAAAACACAAGGACAGAAATCAAACATGCAATAATGAACGAATGATCCAACAAACGGCGTACCCACCTATAAATCTGGAGAAGACATGTAGCTTCACAGCAAAAAAAACGAAGCAACATACATACTGCTAAAAAAAGGCCCAACAAAACTACATCATTTTGTGGTCATAACGGGCCAAACTTCGTGGGCCTGGATAAGCCCTAAACCTTAAGAAAACCCACCAGAACCCTTAATAGAAAAACATTAAAAAAAACGTAAAACTGATGGCGTAACATATTTCCTCATTTTTTCTGATAATACAAAATTTATGCTTTCATGATTATTTGGATCGGATTTTGATAGGAATTTTATAGTATTTGATGTTTTTTTTTATCGGTTTTAATGGTGGTGGTTTTAATGGTGCAGACGGTGGTGGTGGTGGTAACGGTGCGGACGGTGGAGATGGAGGCGACGGTGCAGAAGGTGGAGATGGTGGCGACGATGGTAGTGGTGGTAAAGGTGCAGACGGTGGTGTTGGTTTGTTTTTAATTTTTACCCTAAACCCTCTTTTGTTGATTTGTTTTTAATTTTTACCTTAAACTTTCAAGTGTTTTCAAAATCTACCCTGTAACTTTTTTTCTCACTTTTCTCTCTAATTACACTTTTATCTAGAATCGGACCCTATATATATATATATATATATATATAAATGGGATATTATGAGAATGGTCCTTATATTGAAAAGTCCAGGAAGGATTGTGGTGGTGACATGTGTCACCTCTTGCCACATCACCATTCCACATCATCACCCCCACCCCAACCCCCCCCCCCTTCAAAAATTTTTTTCCAGCCAAGAAAAAAAAATTGGGCAAAATTTTGTTTTTCACGCCAAAAACTATTACTTCGTCACAGTTATAAAGTTACTGCATCACAATAATAATTGTGATGCAGTAACTTTGGTGCATCTGCTGCTAGTACACTTGAAACTGCTGCTGGATCTGCTGCTAGTTATAAAGTTACTGCATCACAATAATAATTGTGATGCAGTAACTTTGGTGCATCTGCTGCTAGTATACTTGAAACTGCTGTGGATCTGCTGCTAGTTATAAAGTTACTGCATCACAATAATAATTGTGATGCAGTAACTTTGGTGCATCTGCTGCTAGTACACTTGAAACTGCTGCTGGATCTGCTGCTAGTTTGAAGGAATCTACTGCTTGTGATGCAGTAACTTTTATAACAGTGATACAGTAAAACAAATTCAGCAGGAAATTTTTGGCGGGAAATTTTTTTTTTGGTGGGAAAATTTTTTTGTGGGGGGGGGGGTGGGGTGGTGACACGTGTCATATGACGTGGCATGATGATGTGGCAAAGTGACACATGTCACCTCCACATTCCTTCCTACCCTTCTCATTATAAGAAACTTTTCATTGTATCTCTATATATATATATATATATATATATATATATATATATATATATATATATATATATATATATATATATATATATATATATATATATATATTTATATATATATATATTCGCTACATGAAATGTTATATTAACGAAACCTTGTTTCTCGATCAAACGTTATATTTTTAATCAAACACCATACGTACTCCATTTCAGCCGAAATATACATTCTTCAACATCGTTTTCAAAGCATGTTCTATTAGCCGAAATATACTCATTATTTTGAAACTGACATTTTTAAAACCTAACGTCGACACAAAAACAACAACAACAACAACACATGTAAAATAGATAAAGTAGACCTTATCTAACAAGAAATCATAAACTAAGACATGCCATACTATTATAGGTCGTGTGTCGGTACTGCGTACTCCTACTATTTGACTTTACGCTACTTCAGATCGCTTCACTAAGGTGAGTTTCATAGCCCCGTTTTACTTGTTTACAATATTTTACAAATGCTTGGGGTGAGAATACATGCTTGTTTTTATGCGGATATACGTACAAAACTGATGCATTGCCTAAGTTACCACATAGCCACTTAAGTCCCCTACATTATGTCATGAACTGTTAATTACCAGAAAGCGCGAATGTTGTGAATAGATCTATTGGGTTGACACCCCCGTTCGGGCTGGGTTGCTCCAACTGGTCAAACGAACGCATACCATTTGAGGATTGCATTAAGTGTCTGGCAAACACTTGTTTGGGGGCATTTATGCACATTTACATACCAAATACGTTAAGCGTCAGTGTCATGAGCTTAGTGCAATTGCATTTATTTTTATACTACTGGAATTAGGGATGAGCATTTCGAACCGAACCGGAACCGTACCGGTACCGTAATGAAACGGTACCGATTTTTGAAATACGGTACGGTACCGGGACTACGAAATAAGGTGAAAAAAAATCGGTACCACTAATTCGGTACGGGACCGGTACCAAATCGGGAAATTCCCGAAAAAAAGAAGGGAAAACCCGATTTCCCGGTACCGGTACCGGTATCCGAATCCCGTTCGGTACGGTACCGGTACCACTAATTATGCTCGGGAAAAAATCGGTACCACTAATTCGGTACGGGACGTGCTCATCCCTAAGTGAAATCTTCTGTTTCGTACAAAGTTTTACATTAAGTTAAACCTATGAATTCACCAACATTATGTTGACCTTTTAGCATGTATTTCTCAGGTATCTAGCTTGCTTGATTGCATTTCATGGAGTCATGGTCGTCGTTGACGATCACATTCGCGAATGATGTTCTAAACGACTCATGTAGGTCGTTCGACATAACTGCAACTTTGTACCATGAAAGTTACGCCTCGGTTTCCATTCTGCTACGACCCATTTTGGGGATGTGACACGCATTCTCACTTCAGCACCTAAACACGTCTGACGAGCAGATCCAACATTAAACTCTGAGAATAGTTGATCATGATCCATGCCGCGAACTAAAGCAAAAAACACAAGGAGGGAGAAAACTCATCAACCATTTCACGACACTCAATAGGGTCATTGAGACAGGAGCCTTTGGTCACGCTCCATTTCGGAATATAAGTCTCGAGCAAATGGCTGGAGTCTACACCAGTTGCAGCATGAATATCCCCAATCAAAAAATCATTACCAAAAAGGCCAGAAAAACCACTGGTACCAGGATGGGTACCACTAGTGGATAAGGAAGCATCAAGAAGCGGAGAAGAGTTAGAAACATTTTCGTTTCTTTTTTCTTTCGAAGCTAAGGCAGGGGCAACATAAACAGTGGTAGTGGTGGCATCCGTAATCACCGGAATAAGAGGCCTGATAAAAGAATCAAATTCAACATCCCGAGTACTAGAATGATGCGAAGAATATGAAGAAATAACAAACCTTGCCGGAGGGTCAACAGAACGAAGTTGAGGCCCAACAGTAGAGTCAGATTGGGCATTCGTTTCACGTTCTGCGTAATTGACACGGAGGAAGTAATAAAGGGCTGAGTAGGCAAAGCTTTAACCCCAACTTCCGAATTCAACACACTCACTCTCAGCAATCTCTGGATGGCAGAATTAGATTTGCCACCAATGGCAGGCCTGCTAGAATCTCCATAATCATCCTTTAACTTCTTCGGGGGATGGTTAGACTCGACAGTATCATCTCTTTTCCTTTTCCTCTATCTAGATTTCACAACAGCAGCATCACCAGCCGCCGTGGCCACAGTCTCGAGAACTGGCTCAATTTCAAAAACATCACCACCACCACCAGTAGAACCACCCGGTTCCGCATCACCACCACCAGCAGCAGTATTACTTTGGTGCGCACCACCTCCTCATCACCCAATTCTCTATTAACAGTAGCTTCCAACTCACTATCTGAACGAGTAAGAGCAAAATGAAGGAGCGGAACAGTCCGCCCAACAGTAGAGTCCGACAGTTTTGGTTCCCCCTCGAACCACTCCCTTTCACCGATTTTTACCTTAATGGGATCCCTAATCTTGATAAAATCAAGCAAGTCCATCCCTGCACAAAAGAAGGGAAAAAGTTAAAAACAGTTACCCAAGCAACAAAATAAGGGACACATATATAGCAACAAGTACCCACCCTATCCGTCGCCATCAAGAAATGAGGGATAAGTCTCCTCATCTAAAGTATAGTTATGACTTAGCCCAACCCAACAAAGAAAGGGTTCCAGAAACTTGCGGAACGGGGAAAGGTGAGCAACAAGGGTGGCATAATGATCGGCGCTAAATTCGTCGGCTTTAGGAAGAGGATCCTTTGAAACACTTTTAGCGGTATGCCACGGAAAGATAATGGGGCAAGAAAAGGCATCAACCCAGAAAAAGTGGTCATTCCAACTTTTTAGAGAACCAAAAGGTTTTGTATAACAAACACCAGCACTGTTTGAACGCTTACTAAACGACAACCACCCCTTTTTCTTAGATTTAATATAAAAGCACCGAAACAAGCCACCCTTCGGTGCGATGTTATGAACGTGACATAAAATCTCAAAATGTGAAACTTTGGCTGCTCCGATAACGGAAAGTTGGGATATGTTTATACGATGGTACCTTAGGATATCGACGAGAAAAACGGATAAAGGAAGCCGAAAATTGGAAAACTAAAAAAATCTGGTATAAACCCCAATCTTTCCGCCGACGGCTCATGAATGGTTTGGTTGGGACCAGGCAATTCCGGACGAACCTCTGTAGGAATAAAAAAAACTTATCACGAAAGATGTTAAATGCTTTCGGATAGAGAATAGATTTAACATGCATAATGGTACCCATAGCGGAATAAACAGTATTGAAATCTAACCTGGGAACTAAGGAGTCTCTTGGAGAAGAGTGCGATACAAGATGAACAGATTAAAAGTCGAAGAAATTTCAACAATGGCGAAAAACAGTGGAAGAGGGAAAGTGGAATAGTAAAAACCACATCGGGTATTTATACTGATACGCGTACAACGCGCGTTCGGGGTCAAAGGAAACTTCCTTTCTTCGAGCAAGTTTTTCAACCACCTAGGCAGTGAACCTAATCGTTGTAGTGTAGTATTAGGGTAAGCCTCGGGGATTGATATCGTTCTCTAGGGGAATAGGAATGTTAGTGAGAAATTACTACGCTAAGGTTGAGGTTAAGGAAGATTATTTTTTATTTTTTTTAGAAAATTAAAGGTACTATCTCAGGGTTTGGATTTGGAGGGTGGTACTTCTACCTATTACTCTACTACTCTAATTATCTAATCTAAGGGGTAGTCTATGTCTATTGATGTTTGCTCGTATGATGATTAAAAATGTGTCTACCTAGATACTATTACTCCCTAGTTATCTTTTATTGGTGGTTGAATTGTCACGTCCTTATTTTTAACGCGTTGTGTTTTCTAAGGTCGTAGGGTGTGCTTTTATCCCAAACTCTTTGAAGCTACCTAAGGTTAATGACTACGAAATCTCTAGGATTCATAAACTTAACACTAAGGTTATCTTTGGATATTTAGCCTACAATTCCACTAGTAATTATAAACTAATGTTCAACAAAGATTAATCAAGCATTAAAAACACGACAATGGCTTCATGCACTCCTAAGCCAATTACAATTAAGATAAGAGACAACCAATCAATATTTAATAACTAGGTTTCATAGATCTAAGCAAACACACAAGTAAATTAGCCGGACATGTTAAACATGCAAGCATACACACATTCAATTGAAGACATAATGAAATCAAGGGAATAAATAACTTATCTCGATGTAAAATAGGGTATTAGAACCCTAAAATATTGTCCGAGACGGACTACAATCGTTTTTGTTTTTTACTCCACAAGTCTACCTCTCAAAAGTCTGAAAATCGAATTCTATATATAGAGTTACAACTGCGACGGCGTCACCTTGTAATGGTGACGTCTTCAGATCGCCGCCATTAGGGTTTCGTCTTGGCCAACTCAACTTTGGGACGGCGTCACGTTGTGGTTGTGACGCCATCAGTCTTCAGTCATGACGTCGTTTGAATCTGGATCTAGGCCGTCTGAGGAGAAAAGTCTTCGTGACGCCCTACTCTTCAAAGCCTGACGCCGTCAGGTGTAAAATAGCAATTTCACTCCTGAGTCGTCACAAATATAGGGACGGCGTCGCCCTTTGTTTGTGACGCCGTCGGGTGCACTTCCAGCAGCTTGAGTGTCTTGATCTTGACTTTAGCCATTTTCTTCACATATTCACGCCTTTTCGTCCAAATAAGCATCATTCCAGCATTTTGCCTTCAAGTGACCTAAAAAGTGAAAAAGAATGAAATTAAGCAGTAACGGATATAAAAGTGGGTGATTAAGGGCTTAAATGACCCTTTAAAAGTGTACGTTTTAAATCCTTATCATATACCCACGCTATATTTTATTCAAAATAATCCAAGAAGATCTCACGTGTCAACGACGATTGAGTTAACCGTTAGGATTAAAGGTAAAAAGATGAGGATGGCAGTAAGATAAGTGGGCCACCCCAGTCAAATCAGTCAGAAGATGAAAAGCCCATAAACGTCCACGTCTCACGCTTCACCTACCTAGTAAGGAAGCGTCACAGAAGCAAAAAAGACCCTTCGATAGTACGGAAGAAGAACCGTTTAGATACCTTAGTCTAGCAACATTCACTGCACGTAACTGATACATAGCATGCAATGAACGAACTAGACTGGGGGGACTTAATGACGTATAGCACGTACAGCAGGCCTATTGGGCTTAGCTCGTGCTATACGCATTTGGGTCTAGGACCAACAAAGTAAAACAACCACAAGTACTGGATCGCCAGTAAGCCCAATAACAAATTGGCTACGGTCCGGACACAAAGAAGCACGTAGAACACCCAGCGGATCAGACACATGACAGCGGAAGGTGATATGTGTCCACAACTACGATTACTGCGGAACCTTGCCCGACAAGGGTCCCACTCTGGCCACTAACAATTATAAGCGAAATATTAGGAAACTCTAGCATTGGACTCGCCTATAAAAGGAACTCTCTAATTCTCTTACAAGGTATGACTTTCTCACACATACTAATGCACACAGTCCAATATTCTCTAACAAACATGAGTACTTACTCTTACGCCAGAGCTTAATCGTGGGATCTGTCCCCACGGTAACGCGAACGGTTCACTTTCATTTGTCCAGGGACCCATCTCATTACTTGGTTTAGTACATATCCAGTCCACTAACAGCTTGTTGGCCCGGCCCAACGCATATTTTCAATCCATATCCAAATCCATCACACTTTTTGTACTAACAACAAAGAATGCAATTTAATGTAACATAACCTAGTCACATTCTGGCCTTTGCATAATCAAATCATCCACCTTATCTTGTTTCAGCATTTGTTTGTGAAGACCCGACTGTCGAGGAGCTTTGTGTTGGGCCTTGTTTATTTGAACCCTTAGCCTGGTTCCACGTATGTTAATGTTGGGCCAAAGCCCACTTAAACCAATGTTATACTTTTTGTTTTTTTGTTTTTTTGTTTTTTTTTTTCTTTACATTTTTGTACAATCAACTTTGATCAAGCTGGGAATCTTGTATAGGATAATTTTTCATCACTAGGTGTTTTGATGCATTAGATGTTGTGTTTCTTCTTAAGCTGGACAATGTATTTTAGTTTCTGAAATATACTTATGGGTTGTCCTTGCAATAGTTTTTATCTAAGTAATAATAACGATTATAGTTCCAAAAAGAAAAAAACAGTAATAATAACGACAAATAGAGTAGACGAGATGCACACGGCACACATACATATGGCATGTAGAAGAAGTATATTCTATTTTTCAACAGTTGTATATATTTTTTCTTTGAAAATTAAATACACAGCTATATCAGTCATAAGTAAAAGCAATATAATTGCTTAGCAATCAAAATCAAGGTAAAGACAAATGTTGAAGTAGCAGTCCTGTTAACTACTCATAAAACTTAAGTGAATTAACAACTCGTGATATAGTAGGTATGAGTATTTGATCCGAATCCTAGAACCGCACTGAAACGGTACAGATTCTTGATATATGGTACGGTACCGGTACTACCAAATAAGGTGAAAAAAATGGTACTTTTTAAAAACGGTACGGACTTATGCGAGAAATCTCGGTTCGGTATCAAAATTTAAAAGCTTTTTTTTTTTTTTTTTAGTCAATCTAAGGAAAAAGTACACTTGTTGGACGAGCTATTACATAGACGACATAAACGAACCATTAAATGATGACGATGTGAACCAGGTAATAGCATGTCAATTTCTATATACGAAATAAGTTTATTTTAAGGGGATAATCCCTTTTCCCAAAAAAAAATATATATACAGTTAGAATCAGTTAGCACAACTTTAGTATGAAAAATATTTGCACTTGACGTTTTGATTTACAGTAGATATACATAACTGTTGTAAAATATAAGTGTTGTTAACTTTGATTTTAAAATATAAATGTTAACTATGATTTTAAAGAATATTTGCACCTGACGCTTTGATTTAGACTGATAACAACATTGATGCTTTGTTATTAACTTTGTTTTAGACTAATAACAAAACTGATGCTTTGATTTTAAAATATAAGTGTTGTAGCTACATATAAAAAAATATATTAGGGTTCGTTTGGTTTGTGGGTGGGTTTAGAATCAGATTTGAATTTGGTATGATTAAAAAAAAAAGGAGTAGAGAGAAAAAAAAATTAAATTATATATTTGTTTATATTTAAATTGAGATATTATATGTTATTTTAAAAATAAAAAAGTAAAAAATACGGAGGGGACGTTTGGTACGACTGAATCGTAAATATGTGGTTAAGAAAAATAGTAAAGTACAATACAATTATCATATTGGTTGGATTCATACAAAAGGCACTGAGGGGACGTTTGGTACGACTGAATCGTAAAAAATAGAAATGAAGTGCATAATGGAATTGTAGAGAAAGGGAATGACATCAAAATAAGAGAAATGATACTACTGTTTGGAATGAGTAGGGAATAGAGTACGAGAATGAATTCGAGAATTCATTCCTGTGTTTGGCACGCCAAAGAATGAATATAGAAAATAAGTTAATTTTTTTGTTACGTTGATTAAATGTTTTTTCGTAGGATGATCAGTTCGTAAATGTTTTTTTTAGTATGATCAGTTCGTTAAATTACATGCTAGTGAATGTAATATATATACTTTTTTTTTTGTTAAGTAACACTACATTTATCTTTGACCATGCAGGAATTATGATTGTACTCCTATTATGCAATATATTAAAACACAATAGCAACATTTACAAACAACACATGTTAATACTTTTTTTTCCTTCTTCGTTGTAAAGCCATTTCTAAGAACAATATGGAGTATGTTGAATATGGTTGTTTATAAAAGAAACTAGATTGAAATGAAAAATGACTTTAAGAAATGAAAACTAAGGTAGCAATACATTAAACCAATCTTTGATTGGACAAAGAAGTGCAAACACACAAACTTAAGCAAGTAATCATAACTACATGTATAATTGATGCATACAATTTTAGGTATTTCAGACGATAAGATCCAAAAACATTGTAACAATAAAAAACATCAACTATATTTTACTTCCCAAAATTTACTAGTAGTTTTTATCGGTATTAACATGTAACGAAGACGAAGATGCCAACAATTTTAGGTGGAAATAAACCTTCGAATCTTAGTGTTTAAACTGCAAAAATATTCTACGAACAACAGCCGGCAAAGATTTCCGAGCGGCAACCGGTATAACTCCCAGCATTAATCGAAATACACAACAAACGACGAGGATGCACAGCGACAACCGAAATAACTCTGAGCAGCAATCGAAACGAGGACGTACAGTGTTTAACAAAACCCACGAATGGGAATAAAAGCACCAGCTTGATGAGGATGACACACAACCACTGCTTGTTGTAGATAATGTTTAATCGCCAATGGTTCTAGAGAAAAAGAAAAGTTAGGGTTTTAAGTTTGTTTTCTAAATTTGATAGCATGTGCCTTGCATGTGCCTTGATTTATATATACCTTCTAATTGGTTTAGCACTTTTTGATTCTCCGTGTTTTTTAGTCGGGAATGAGTTTCTCTTTGTTTTGGTCATTCCTGTCATTCTTCACATTTTAAAGAGAATCAAAACATGAGAAAAGGAATGGTCTGCTCATTCTTCATTACCATTCCTTTTGTAGAACAAACACGATAATTGTCATCGATTCCTTTTCTCATCATTCCATTCATACGTACCAAACATTCCCTAAGAGATGTTTGATATGATTGAATGGAAAGAGGAGAAAGGGATTCGAGGGCATTTCACATGTTTGTTAGGGTTAGGAATGCAATTAGTGAATTAAAAAATGATTCTCTTTCCACTAAATTTATTCTCTCCAAAAAGTGGAGAATGGGTGAGAAACAAAATATGGTCATGCTTCTATTCCTCCATCTTTATCACTGAGAATGAGGATTTTAGTAAGAGCACACGGTATTGTGTTTAATAACACGCCAACCGCACCCTACTTGAACCGATGGCGCGCATGCATACCGGGCTACACGCCATTCATGAGCCAAAAGGAAACTAGCCATTAGAGTGGCTCACGCCATTCTTGTTTAAATCGTGTATATTTTCTTTTCTTTTTGTTGTTTTTCTATTGCAGGTGGCGATGGAGAAGGGATGAACAATGAAGATGAATAATAGTTGTTTTTTCACTTTACTATTTTGTGTTTTTATATCTTATTTTTGGAAATCACCAAACTTAATAAATATTATCACTAGCATTAAATGCTTGGATAAAAAGTCAAAGCAGCGGGAAAGTTACACCTAGTATACACACGTAAAACCAATTTTTAAAAAATGGGTATATTTGATTTTTAGTTATTTTATAAAGTTTATGATATTTTAATATTTTGTTTATTTTTTTCTGCCAATTTGATATATGAAAAAAGTGAGACCCAATAGCATGTGTTAGTGGTGTGTTATGAGGGAGGGGTGTTTGAGTTATTGGTGTGTTATTAGGATATGTATGGATGGCATTGAGATGGCATATCAATAACGTGTTATAAATACCTTGTGCTCTAAAAAACAATGGAGTATAAATACCTTCAACCACGTGCAAGGCACATTCATTCAAAATAAAAGATCCAATTCGTCTCTATCAACTGCGAAGCTTCCTTCCCAAATTAAAAAGGATTCGCTCATACAATCGGTATGGATGTTGGTTTACGTTGTTGTTTATCACTGAGAGTAATATGTGATCTCCTTTTTACTCACATTTTCAAGTTCCTGGTCACTAAATCAAGTATGTTATTCTTTCGTCATGTTGGTTATGTGTTTTATTTGGTTAATAACTTGTTTGTTTTATGTTCAAAAAAAAAAAAAAAAAAAAAAAAAAACTTGTTTGTTTGAAATCTGCTTATGAAAAATTGACTATTCAGGTTCATTTACATTCATGGTTTTACAATATCATCGACTCACATTGTTTCAAAGGAAGGTTTTATTATGATTGAAGAACGTTATGGTGTAAACTCATGTCTTATGGTGCATGTCACATGTTTGATAAAATGCCAAGCCTATTTTTTTCTTTAATAATCTTAATTTGATCAACAATGTCTAACGGTCTATGCTCATGTTAACTTGTTTGTTGAATGAGTTAGTTTTAAGTTTTTCTCATATTAATTTAAGATAACATGATGTTATACTTGGCCCATTTCTTTCACTTTCTATGTTATTTTTCGAGTGACATCGTGAATCAAGATGGAAACCGAGTCTTTATTCTTCTGTTTCTTAATTGTCTATGTCGGCGTAACCTCATATTTTAATATGTAGTAGGAGACATAGTGCCAAAGATACCACAATAGTAGATGCAAACATGTTCAATATCAAGGTTGCACCTACTACAGGACTAACAAATTATTTGAAAGTTAAACTTCTTGTTGAGGACTTGAGGTTGTTGCATGTTATTGCAAGGCTAACAAACCATATGAGTTCTAACTTGTACTCGCAAGAGGTTCGAATTTTTCTCTCGATGTGGGCGTGGCTTGGATCATTTGTAGAGGGGCTAGCTTGGCTTGAAGCTTTAATGAATACAAGTTATGTTGTAAATCCAATGTTATTTTTACAAAACATTCTTGATAGGCCAAAATATAATCTGATATTTAATATTCTTTTTAGCTTTTAAGTATGAATATGCCGTGAATGATGTTTACAGTCTACAAACCACCGCATGTTATATATGTGTTCAAAGTAAGAAAAAAAAACTAGTCTAACTCGTCACTTGCATCATTCAAGTGGTTTTTTAACATGACAAATTTGTAAAAAAAGGAAGAAAAAAAAAACCAACAATGTATAGTAGTGTTATTAAATTATGAGTTAATTGCATTTTTGGTCCCTGAGGTTTGGCCAAATTGCATGTTTGGTCCTCATCCTTTTGAAAGTGCAGTGGACGTCCTCAAAATGAAGTTTCAGTTGCATATATGGTCCCCGGCTCCAAACGCTGTCAATGCTACTCCGTTAGTCACCCCATGTGCTATGTCTGCGAGGGTTTTGGTCTTTCCACCCAAAAATCCAAATAAAACAAAACCCCACAATCTCTCTTTTATATTATACCCCACCCCCTAACGTTTCATTTTAAATCCCCAAATCAAATAAGATAAACCCTAAACCTAACAATTTCAATACTAATAAACCCTAACCATAAAAAGTTCAATACTAAAGATGGTATATTGTAACTAATCGGCCATGTGATTCGAACCTCATGGACTAGATTCACCCTTGCTTTTTACTCTTGCCCAAAGTGTAAGTTGTGAATTAACTTGATTGATGATTGTGGGTTTTTTTTGTGATCTCTAATTCAAATTAACTTGTAAGTTGTGATTGTAGGATGATTGTGGGTATTTTGATTGGTTGGATCCACCAATGTGTGCTCGAGCAGTGAACATCATTCTGGGTTGCTAAGAGCATGTCAGACGAAGAAGCAAACAATTCATTGGTTGCTCAAAATGGAAGGTTGAAGAAATGGTTGATTTGCGTTGGATGATCTTAGTGTATTTGTTTATGTAGGAGTTAGTTGCATTTTTGGTCCCACGAGGTTTGGCCAAATTGCATGTTTGGTCCCCAAAGGATGTAATGGTTAGTTTGACTTGAAAGAATTGACCAAAGGATGAAATGGTTAATTTGGTTTTGTATTATCTTTTGTTTATCAATGAAAGAAAACTGTTTTATGTAGAGTTGTGTTTGAATGTAGAGTTACTTTTACTTGAAAAGAAAACGTGTTTGTTGTCACTCTAAACATAACTCATAAAGATAGCAGACAAACATAGTGGTAAAGATAATAGCCAAAACATAAGAACCATGCTTCAAATGAACAAAAGTCATAAACATAAGAACCATAACTCATAAACATAATGACCAATTACAATGTGGTAAAGATAGTTAAACATAACCACAAGTCATAAAGTATTGCATAGTGCAAATAGTAGAGTCTGAAACATAAAGTCATCTGAAACATTGTGCAAATGATCATACATAAACATGAAAGTTCATGTGCAAATACTAAAGTGTTTAAAACAAAAGATAATGGGAAGTTAACACATCAAGCCTTCTTTGTTGGAGTCAAGCATCTGTTGGCACTCTTTTTAGTTATTCTCACCCGGCTCCCGGATCAGGGCTTTGGTTGTGTTGCAGGTGTAGCTTGCCTAGTGGGAGTCAAACATCTGTTGGCACTTCTTTTTGTTACTCTTTGACCACCACTCCCAGATGCTACTTGCCCTGCAGATCTCTGAACTTGATTTGCAGATGCTTGAAATTGGGTTGCAAATGATTGACCTTGGCTTGCAGTTGCTTGAACTTGGGTTGCAGTTGCTTGAACTTGGCTGCACATTGCTTGACCTTGAGTTGCAGAGGCTTGACCTTGAGTTGCGGCTTGTTCCCTTGCGTGGTTGGCTTGCAGATGGTTGACCTTGAGGTTCACTAAGCATGGTGAGGCTGTCTTGCAGATGCAAGCTTGCATCCCCTTTTGTTGTTCCTCCTTCCTTTCGGATATTACAAGTGATTTGTAGCCTTTCCTAGTCATTTTCCCATCCCGACCACACTTACAGTCTCACCAACACTCTTTTTCTTTTTGGATGGCCTACCAATCTGAACCTTAACCTTAGGTGGAAGCAAAGTTGTTGGCCAGTCATGTTTCTCCCACAAGTGCCTTCCATTCATAGGGTTTATCTTAAAGAATATTGTTTTCTCCAAGTATCTAGCCTATATGCAGGATGGACCCAATCTTTAGGTAACCCAACATCTATTCCATTATCTGCCATATCATGAATGCAGGCTCTTGCGTATGCAGGATACACGAAACTTCCCACTTCCTACATGAACAATTCCTAGCACTTAAGTTGACAACACACGATCACCGTGAGGTCCTTTTGCTGATATAAATCTAATCCATTCCATTCCACTATGTAGTTTACAGAGGCTTCTTTGATTTGATTAAAGATAATTGTAGCGGTGTGGACCTTGACTTTTTCAATGACTTTTTGCACAATTACAATCCTTTTCATTAGATACTCTCTTACATACTCTAAAGCAGATATGATTGGTGAGTCCCTAGCATCTAATAATTGTCTATTGAAAACTTCACATATGTTGTTGATAAGTAAATCACATGTGCCCTACCGTAATATTGCATATGTTTTTATATAAGAATGCATACAAAAAATGATTTTTATATAAGAATGCATAACATTCATATTCATAAAGACCATAATAATCATAAAGTAAATACGAATGCATACCAGAAAAATGGGATCTGGTCCAATGTTCTGGTGCAATTTTCTTCAACCATTCATAAGCCTTGATATTGAGCCCCTTGAGTTGATTCATTGCATTGTTGAACTCAACTGTTTTTGTTGCAGATTCGCTTTCCACAAAATGTCTTTAAATATTCCACCTCTCCATATCAAGTTCATGTTTTCATTGATGTGACCCACATACCTATTTCGAAGCTCGGAAACAACTTCTGATTCTTTGGTAACAATCCCCTTGAGTTGAAGATATCACAACAACAAATGAGAAGTGGTTATTGTAATGCAATTAATAAAGAATGAGTGAATTGTACCTTCGCCTATCATTTATGAATGTGAAGTTGGATTCACAGTCATCAAGTCACCTCAAGTTGTGTCAAGAACCATAACCAAGAATGGAAAGATTGACTCAACTATTCCATAAGCCAGGGTAGATACCATTATTCCCATCCATTTCTGGTATTAGCAGTTGACCAGATATTGACCTTTCATGAACGCTCCATCTAATCCCAATAAGTCCCTACCACCCGACTTTGAACCCCTCTTTCAAAGATCCTAAAAGAACATAAATCCTTAAAAAACCTTGTTGTAGATTCAGGATCTTCTTCTCTATAACAATCTAACCTAACTGTTGTGTTGGGATTACACCTTTGCAATTCTAATACATAATCTTTCAAAGAAACCATATTGAACTTGAGCATCACCTTAAAGCATCCTCTGCTTTTGCTCTAAAAGCTTTATGGATGGAAACACCAACATGAAACTGTTTTTGCATTTGATCTTGTATAGCCTTAGTTGGCATTCCAGATTCAATTGGATCGGATCTACAACATGTGATGAAAGAAATGTAGATGTCGCGGCTTTGATTTTCTAGATAAAAGGCATTTATGTTCATCCATAAAAGTCCTAACCACCCATTTTTGAGAATCTGTGACATAATGGATGTACAAAGCCCAAGGACATTTATTGTCTTCATCACACTCGTTCATTACCATTTTGCCCTTACTTTTTACCTTACTTTTTCCTTTGTAATATTCTTACCTTCTTTGTCTTCTTCATCGTCACGATTCCTCTTGTCCACCACATCCCAAACTTGGAATGGTCCCAAGACAGTTTGCCCTAAGCCTCACACCATCATTTTTTGTAAGCTTAATGTTTCTCCTTGTCTACACAATGTTGCTTTTATTCTATTCCTAGCCACTTCCTTATTGGAAACTCTGTCCAACAAAAAATAGTTCACAATCCTACTTTGTTTAGCAGCTTTTTTTCCTTCTTTCTTTAACTTCCTAAGTCGCGATCTCCTTACACTATTATTGTCATCACCAACATCACTATCATAAGAATCAAAGTCTATAACCTCTATATCATTTTTCTTATATTCACTTCATCATGGATTGGATCAGCATTAGCCCCAGTTACATCTTGTTCAACACGATTAAACCTAAAGCCACTCATATTAACCTCAACTTCTTCTATGATGTGTTCTTCATCAATAATCATTTACACCTTCATCACTAGCCTCTGATACTAACATCATCATCTACCATATCCACACATCATTTTATACCTTCCTCATTTTCACCTTCCTCATCTACACCATCCTCATCTACCATTTCCTCATCTATGTTACCATGACTACCCTGATCATAACTAAAAGTATCATTTAACCATTCTTCATCACTACCTGCGATTACTAACATGCTCATTTTACATTCATCACTACTACTTTCATTTAACCCTCACATACTGTAACAAGCTCATCATTTACCTCATTAATCCTCAATAGCCAATGATTTTTAGAACAAGGCCGGTTTTATTAACTTGATCCAAATCAATTATATCATGCATCATCACCTATCTCCTTATTACTACTCCTTCCCTAAATGCAAAGCTTGTAAAATGACTCAGTGTGGTTTCATGATGTTCAATGTAAACTTCTATAACCTTATGGTTTGCAACATATTTAATCAAGTTGACAATATCATCATCAGAAGCCAATGCTCTAAGTCCCCAGTCTAAGGTTTTCCTAGGTATCTTGAAATGATAAAACATAATTTGCCTAGGATCATATTTTAGCATCATAACAATGGAATTAATCACCTCAACTGTAAGGTGTTCACTATCCACCATGTCCACATATTGAACCTTACCATAAACATACTTCCTATTAAATTTCTTTGTAAACCTTCCACCATGATGAACCTTCATAGAGAAAATGTCGGGATGATTGGTCATATAAAAAAGCATTCTCATTATTTAAGTTACTAAAATCATCAAATGTCAACAAAAAAAAAGTAAAATGAATTCAAGTTGTTACCATAACGTATATAGGATCAAAATCTTCACGAGTTCGAAAATACCACTCCTCAATTCCATTCGCCATTTTATATTGTCAAACTTGAAGGATTGTTTTTCGAGTCATATAATTATAAGAGGATTGGTATTTGGTGGATTTTTGAAGTAAGAATTAGGGTTCTTAATTAAAAAAAATGGGAGTAAAAGGTTTAGTGCTTGAGAAGTCAGCGGTATAATATAAAGAGATTGTGTGTGGGGTTTGTGTTTTATTTGGATTTTAGTGGGTGGAAAAAGACCAAAAACACCGATGTCATAGCACATGGGGTGACTAACGAATAGCATTGACAACGTTTGGAGCCGGGGACCATATATGCAACTGAAACTTCATTTTGAGGACGTCCACTGCACTTTCAAAAGGATGAGGACCAAACATGCAATTTGGCCAAACCTCAGGGACCAAAAATGCAATTAACTCTTAAATTATTCCATTTTATAACAAATCCAAACAGGAGAAACATGATTCTCATGTCGATTCTCTAATTATACTAAACACATGAGGCAATCTTCTTTCCCCGGCCTCATTCTCTTTCTCTGCAATTCCATTATCTGTTGCATTTTCATTCTTAGCGATTCAGCCGTACCAAACGTCGTTGTTTATTTTTCTATGAGCCCCACTTAAAAAAGTAATAATATTAAATGGTAAGTGGGTCTAATCTCTTAGCTAAGGAAAAAAGTAAACAACCCCTAAGGTGGCATGGAACGAGATATAACTTTTGCCATTAAATAAAATATACACCAAACAAGTGATTTGTAATTTCTTTGAATCCATAACCCCAAATTCCCTTATACCAAACGGGCCCTTAGTTGTGGTTTGGAATCATTTGAGAATGCACGTTTTGTTCCATTTTTACTCGCATGAAATATGGAATTGCTTTTGGCTTAGCAATAAACAGGAAGAACCGGATAGTAATTTCCTGGTATCCGAATCCCGTTTAGTACGGTACCGGTACCCTTTTTCTTGCTCGGGAAAAAAACGGTACCATCAATTTGGTACGGGTTCATCCCTACATGATAACTTACGGGCAAAAAGGCTTGAAACTATCATTATAAAAAGTATAAGGTCTCAAGTTCAATTATTGTTAGAGGTTCACTTTTTTTTTTTTTTTAAATTGTCAAAAATTGGTTTTGCCTAAAACCGGTTCGGTTTGAAACCGCTTTTGGAAGAGAAAATGTATGGTTTAAACAAAGATTCGGTTCAGTTTAAACCGGTTTTACCTAGAACCGGTTCTCAAACCGGTTGACAATAAATAATGGCGGTTTCTAAACCGGCGGTTTGATTTTTCCTAAACCGTTTATTAGGGATACCGGTTTTTGGTTTTTTTCGGATCGGATCGCTTTTGGGGTTTTTTTTTCACATCTAATTACTGCTAGATGTAAACAATCCTAAAGTGGTAATGCCAATCTCTTGGAAAAAAAAAAAAGACTTTACCTTTTTTGAATATGCGTCAATTGAATTCCCTTGATTACTCGGTCGAAAGATCAAAAATCATAAATATTAAGAAAAAAGTGAATAGAAATAAAATACTACCTGGCTAATTTTGCATATTTTTTTTACTTTGATTTAATAGCTGTTTAATTTTAAATTAGAGTCGGTTAACAATTTTTAAAAATTTACAAATACAAAATTGTTGAACTATAACACAATTATTGCAAATACGTAACCAGTTCAACAATTTTGTATTTGTAAATTTAAAAAAATTGTTAACTGGCTCTAAATTTAAAATTGAATAACTATTAAATTTATATCTTTGCAAAATACTTTTTGGAGGGAAGAAGTAATCAACTATCAAAAATATTATTACAATTTAAAATAAGTCGGTAAACGATCATTTGAAAAATTGAAAGTCTAGTCAATTTTTAATCCAAAAGGTTGACTTCTATGTTAATGTGTACCGACTTAAACCTCTTTTAGGTGTCGTCTTATCTTTATTTTCACGATATGCGGGGTCCTAAACAGTGATAACCTAATTATACTTTAGTGATGACGACTCATCGCAATGATATGTTCCATAGTTGGTGTATTACGTGTGGCGAGATAATACAAGTGGTAGCGTGACATAGCTTGTGGTTCATCATTTCCTATCTGATGGCCAGAGGATGTGATCATGTGTAGACAAGGGCAATGGTTTGCAAGTTCATCGACATAATGTTTGATGTGACCTTAATGTTACATGCTAGTTCATCGACATAAGTTCATTTTGTCATTTATGGTTTGCTTGTAAAAGTTCAATATAAATCTTAAATTTATCATAGACTCAATAAAATAATCATATCCTTTCATTTTTCTAATAAAAATAAAATAAAATAAATTTTCACCATTTAAAAAAAAAAATATATCTTGCAAACCGTTAATCGTTAAGCGAAAAAATAATAAATCAGGCAGGAATTAAATTATCTTTCTATAGATATGCAATTCTATAGATTTTTAACGGTTTTTTTTTTTCAAAATTTCAGCCCAGAAAAATCATATATGATTCAATTTTTACAAATATATATGATTTTTAAAAATCATTTGTGATTTGTAAAAATCATACTGTGAAAATTATATGTGATTCGATTTTTACAAATCATATATGATTTTTCTCGTAGAATTTTTGAAAATTTTTTTTATCAAAAATATAAAAAAGTGCATATCTATAGAAAGATAATTTAATGTATAGAAAGATAATTTAATTCTCGTTGCGATAGTGTATTTTTTGTATTTTGAAGATTTACTATTTGCAAGATATGTTGTTTTTTAAAAAAAATGTGAAAATGGTATTTTTATTAATTTTGATAAAAAATAAATGATTAAGATTAATTTATTAGATCTATGACAAATATGAGATATATATTGATCTCAACTCATGGTTTGCTAGGTGAAAAGTCTATTTGAATATAAACACTCCTTTTACCTACCAAATGATGAGGTTGATTCGAATTCGAGGCTTCATGAGTAAGTAAGAATCACACGCAGAAGTGAGTTTCTTCGTTATACAACTAGAGCGAAAAATTTTGTACCGAAGAGGGTTAAGAAAGTGTCGATGTTAAACAAATATTTTTATGAAAATCGTTTAAACAGGTAAACTGATGTCCAATTATACACAGCCTTATGGCATTAATGCCACAACTCCTAGTAATATTGGCCTATCTCTTCCAAGGAAATGGAATCAAACTAGTGAATTTTCTCTTGTAATATTTAGGGTCAATGTTTTGGTAATCATAGTTTGTACATTCAGAGTTCATGATTACATACATTCATCTAAAGTCTAAACTGAATAAAGTGTGTTTATACAAACATATATCGTACTTTAGTAGAACCACCTAAACTATTTTTCTTACTGATAATTAACAGTCCTTGAGGATAATAAATATTAAGATTATAAAAATTGCTAGGCGCTACTGAGGCGGTTGAATAGAGTTTAGCGATTAATCGGTTAGGCGGGAATTAATCGGGGATTAATTGGATTGGAATTTTTATGCAAAAAAAATGTAATTTTAGATATCATATTATTTTATATGTATGGGATAAGTGTATTGCATTAAAATTCAAATATTTCAAGTGTTTAAATATAGACAAAATACATAATTCTTCAAAGTTCAAAGTCAAACATAAATATTACTCGGTTTGTTGACCATTTTTAAGCGACGTTTGACCTATTTTGTCCGATTAATCGGGTTGTTGACCCATTTTTAAGTGATTTTGTCCGATTTTTATGCAATTTTGTTGACCAATTTTTAAGCGTTTTTGTCCGATTAATCTGTTTAGACCGATTTTGTCTGATTAATCGGTTTGTTGACCAATTTTTAAGCAATCTTTGACCAAACAGATTAAATAGGCCGATTATGTTGACCAATTTTTAATGATTCAAAGAACAGAAAATACACAAACTCAACTACACAATCAGTTTTCAAAAAGATTACAAACTATAACAAGTTTATACACTAAGAGGAGAGAAAACTGATAGTATCGACGACTATCGAGAGAGAGATAATGGCAACTATGACATATTCTTCGTTTTATACCCGGATAGAAAGTGTCGTAACTAACTTCAACACAACTATTTGAGCCTCACTCACCTTCAATATTATTTTCTTTTCTATTTTTCCAAACAAACTAAATTTATTTATTCAAAATACAAACACAATAATTTTAACGATTATGAGATGCATACAGTAAATTAAACATCCTGTTCACACCTCACTTGTTATAACACATGTCGATAATGAAATTTAGAACAAGACAATTCTAGTTTCTTATTAAAAAAAAACACATTTTATAAACAAAAATTGTAAATTTATACCTAACAATGACAAACAAAAAAACATAAAGGCTTAAAATGTAAATATAATTTTATTAAAAAAAATTAAACATACCTCACCATACCTCACCACCCACCAATAATATCATTCTACTTAATCTCATACATCACTCATACCTCACCATAATTTTTTAGTGGCAACCATGATTCCATACCTCACTCAATTTTATACCTCAAATATCCTAAAACACATGCTACCGATACCAATTCGATGCCGATCTCCACGTCTCCACGCAGATTCATCTACGGTGAGTTGGCAATGGTGTGCGTCGCGGTATAAACCGCATGAAACCGAAAGGCAATGCCACCACCCTTATCTTCTTCTTCTTTGTGGTAAACCTGTAACACTCATAATTTTGTTTTAAACACCATTTTTTTTAAACCATCACACACAAACACACACATATTTATAAATCAAAGAAAAAGAAAATAAAATCAAAACCTGCAACACCCACCATTTTGTCGTTTGTGTGTTGGAGAGCCAACGAAATTGGAGATGGCGAGCCTTGGTGGTGTGGTGACACCATTTATTTGAAACCCCTCCACATCATTTCGGCATGCAACAAAATTCACCACACCGGATGCTCTAACAAAAGATATTATTTCAGCAGTAATACACCATCCATCTTAAATAATTAGCACTTTCAAATTACATGCAGTTTTAAAAATTAATAGTAGTAATTAAGTATTAATCAATTATCATTTCTATCTACTAATTTTTTTTTAGATTGGTTAAAATATGAAAACGAATAAATATTAGCAACAACCTAAAATAAAACAATGGAATTATAAATCGGACTGGTGAGAGTTAATTATTAGCCATGGGGCTTTGCCCCTCTACTCCAACAAAAGAAAAATAAAATATTAGCCAAATTTGTTTGGTGTTAATTGAGATTGATGCTGGTATTATATAATCAAAGAAGTACTCTTCTTTAATCTTACAATGCACATATTTTTACATCTGTACAAAACTACAAATATACTCAGGACCCATGGACAATTGTCCAATTAAAGAAGCTGATATTGATTCATTTTATATACTATATCATATTAATGGATCTTTGCAGCACATAGTTCCAGTTAAATAAGTGCGGGTCAAATTTGCTGTCATGATTGAGCCCGAGTCTGCTGGAGCTTGAGTTTGACTTGTTTATAAATATAGAACTCGAGCTTGTTTCGACCCTTGTATTTTTAGCTCGAGCACAATTCATGACAAATTCCACAAGCTCGTGCTTAGCACGGCCTCAACTCATTTGTGTGACTAATTTAAAGGAGATAAGGTTTGAATCAATCTCGGCTTGTTAGATTTGAGCTCGTCTATCTATTTTTAGCTCGCTTATACAAATACACAATATATATACATATATATTTTCAAGGGCCGTTTAAGCTTGCGAGCCTAGCCAATCTTTATATATAAAGTTCATGCTCGAGCTCGATTAATAAATGAGCCTTGCCTTAGGCTTGAGCTCGTTTAAACTCGATTCATTCGAGCTTTTAACAAATATAATCTCGAGCTTTTCATAAGCGGTTTAGGTCGTTTCCACCCTTAAACAAAATTATAAAGAGCGTTACTAAATGTATGTGCAAAGGATGTCTATATTCATTTGAACTAGTATTCATACAAATAGGTTGTGTTTGGTTACGGGCTTTTAAAGGCTTGAGCTTTTCAAATAAGCTAGTTTATAAAATAACTTTTGTTTTATCACAGTAATAAGCTATAAGCCTCCATAAGCTAAAGTTCGTTGAAATGGACTTATAGGGGCTTAAAGAGGCTTATACTTAGTCCAATTACCTAAATACGTTTAAAAATATAATGAATTACCACGTATAGGTTTTAATATATGTGAATTTTTTTTGATACATTTTTAGGTGATTTTACAATAATAGACTTTCATTTACCGAGGAAATTCTTTACCCAAAAAATACAATAATAAACTTTAGCTCCAACTAATTCGTCAAATATCTTTATGAAAAAAATAAACTCAATCACTTGACTTATAATATAAGCTCAACCCGAACCCCATTATCCTTAAATGTAAGAGCATGTTCATCACTAACGGCTTAACGCCGTTTTTGGCCTAAATAACGCCGTTAGTGGCGTTAACCCTTTGGAGCCTGCGCGTTATTGCAGTGTTAGTCCCTACACGTTAAACAAATAACGCCCGTTAAAGGCGATTAAAAAAATCAAAAAATCAAAAACACCCCCTCAACGGCTAGTGTCCGTTAATTTTTTAAAAATTTTTTACAAAAACCCCTAAGCTAGTTAAAAAATCAAAACATTTTTACCACTATAAATACCCAACTAAAACACCACTATTTTTCACACTTCCATAATTCAAATTCACAATTTATATACTTCCTCTCACACTTCCATAATTCAAGAATCAAGTTCGCTCACAATGGATCCGAATCAATTTGGTGAAATTCCTGCATAGGTCGACGCGTTGATGTGAAGATGACTTCCAATTTATGGCGTCCGTCAGAGTATCACCTTCAGTTGGAACAAGAAGAAGCATCTCAACATCCTACTCGTGCTCGTAGCCATATATATCGTGAGTGATATTGCGAGAAGAACGTCTGGCATAATGATTATTTCGTTGAAGTTGTAAGTATTCAAACCGGAATTTTCGTAGAAGATTTAGTATGAGCGAAAACTATTCCAAAAATAGTTGAAGGTATTGAATCTTATACTTCCGATAATATTCCATATCATTTTACTTACTTTAAGCAAACACCCGATTGTACGGGTCGAATGAGTTTAAGTGCTCTAATGAAGTGTACGTCTGCCATACGCCTATTGGCGTACGACACCTCACCCGATGCATTTGATGAAAACTTGCAAATGGGTGCGTGTACTTCAAAATTGTCCAGTGGCTTGGCAAGGGCATTTTGCTAAGGTGATAAAAAAAATACCCAACAATTATGCTTGAAGCTGTTGCTTCTCAAGATTTATGGATCTTGCATGCATTTTTTGGGATGGAGGGGGCGAATAACGATATTAATGTTTTAGACCGGTCTCGTTGTTCGGCGACATTCTTAATGACAATGCCCCAAGAGCACCTATATGGTCAATGGAACTAGGTATGACGAGGGTATTACTTGGCGATGGAATTTATCCACGTTGGGCAACTTTCACAAATCATTCTCGGCAACAACTGACGAAAAACATACGTACTTTAAAAGGAGACAAGAAAGTGCCCAAAAGGATATTGAACGTCTGCGTTTGTGTGTTTCAAGGCCGTTGGGGTATACTACAACAAACCGTCAATGGAAATTGCCGATACATAGAATCATGTATTCTTGCATTATTTTGTATAACATGATTATAAAAGATCAAAAATTTGCATTACGTGACTATAACGAATTGTGGGTGGATCTCACAAAATTTGAGGCAACGAAGATGGGTTGAAAGATGTGATACTCACAATCGTAAGGCAAAAAATACACGAGACAAACGCATACCCAACTCAACAGACCTTATGGAACATGTTTGGCGAAGAATCTTGAACGACATGGACAACGAAGAAGCGGCGATGATGAATAAGTATTTGCTATGTTTTGTTATTTTTTTCGTGTGTTTTTATTTCGTTGTAATTTTTTTCGATGTATTTTTTTAATTTCGTATTGTAATATGTTTTCAAATTTAATGTTATGTTTAGTTTAATAAATGAAGTGTTTGTTTTAGTTTAGGGGTTGAAATTGAAAATATGAAATGTTAAAGTTTAACTTGGGATGTTATTGATGTGGGTGTTTTTTGGGAATGTTAAGGTGAAATGTTAAAGCTGATGTGACGCTGACGTGGACGGTGTTATTTTATAACTTGAGTTATTGTTGTGATTGCTCTAACTATCTATGGCTGTCATGGAAGCAAAAGTTGCACCGGGCTTATAAATCTATTTTGTTCAAAACTTTTTTAGATTTAAAGAAAAATTCAAAATATCTTTCCTTTGTGTCTTAGTTTTTTCAAATTAATGATAGTGTTATGGAGTATATAATTTGTTTTGGAGGACTTAAGGGCACGTTTGGTAAAGAGAATTTCAAAGAAATGAAATAAAGCAGAGAATAGAATATCAGAGAATAGAAATCAGTAGAAAATTTTGTTCAATTCTAATGTTTGGAAACAACAAAGACTTGACCCGAGAAATGATTTTTTTTTATTTAAATAATATTTTGTCATATAAGACTCACATGTATTTGTTTGTTGATTTAAAAAATATATATACATATATTTTTTCTAAATAACAATTATTAAAAAATATTAAAAAAAAATTAAATTATTAAAAAAAAACTTATTTAAAAATCTTTTTTTGAATTTATTTTTTTTAAATTTATTTACTTTCTTAAAAAAATATTTTTAAAATGTATTTATTTAAAAAACTTGTTTTTTTTAAAAATTGTTTATAAAAAATATTTTTTTTTAAATTATTTTTTAAAAATATATTCATTTAAAAAAAATTATTTTTTAAAAAAAATATTTTTTTTTTAAAATACGTATGTTTGGAACTAAAGTACAAATATAAGTTGAAAAAGAAAAACAAAACATATCATGAAAAAATATACTTAATACTAACAATTCTCATTTCTCCAATTTCCGAACAAAAAAGGATGAAAATCAAACTCTAAAATTTACACTACCAACTCCTACTAATTAATCCTCCATTTCTCACATTTTAATTTCTCCTAACCAACCAAACAAGAGAATTCGATTCATTTCCATTTCTCTTTTACCATTTCTCTCTACCAAACACACCCTAAATGTTGACATTAAATAGTTTGATGTAAGTGTTTAGGGTCCGTTTGGTTCGTAGGTGGGTTTAGGATTTGGATTTGGATTAGGATTAGGATTATGATTTAGATTTAATGTAGGAGAGAGAAAAATATTTTAAAATTGTTTTATAATTTAAAATATAATTTATAAATTATTTATATAAAAATTGAAAGGAGAGAGATAGAGAGAAAAATGAGGTGGGTCCCATATTTGTCATAAATCCTACTACCTCCGTCCCAAAATTATTGTCCACAGACAAAAAACACACAGTGTTAGAAAAACATCATCATTACAACTTTCTCTTTCTTACTTTTTGCACAAAGACAGTTTTACCCTTAACCATTTAATTTCTAACTTCTTTAAAATTTGTAATTATAACCTCAACTAAGGGTAATATGGTAAACTTGATATATATTCCCTATCTATTTATGAAAGTGGACAATTTTTTTGGGACGACCGGAAAAGGAAAGATGGACTATAAATATGGGACGGAGGTAGTACCTTATTACCCAACTTTACAACACTCCTTCATATTTTGTATTAAATCCAAACCCAAAGCATACCAAACACTTAGGGCCCGTTTGGTTTGTAGATGGGTTTTAGTTTTGGATTTGGATTTGGATTTATATTTGGATTAGGATTTGGATTTTGATTTGATGTAAGAGAGAGAAATGTATTATAAAAAGGGCTAATAATGCAAATATATCTTTTGCTCAAGGTGTCAACAATTTCTTGGAAAAAAGTTGGGGTATTTCTAAAATAGACTTTGAGACTTGCGACTTTTCTACTTTTCATCTAAACAAGTGTCCTTCGTAATTTGTGTACCCAATTATTGTTTCGACTTTTACAACTATGATAGTAAGGTGAAATGAAATCTCGGGACTTTTTAAGAATCTGCAATTTTTTTGTCCTTTAGTAAAAAGTCAAACTTACTAAAATATTTTTTATACTTTTAGCTCATTCCCAATCTTTGAAGCGATTTAAGCGAAATAATATTAGCGACTTTTTTTACTTTATACTTTTGTACCTTTTAGTATCTTTTTTACACTTTTCAAAATTATAATTTTAACTAAATTGTCTATTATACCTTGCTTCTTCCATTTCCACCAATTATTCTTTCCCCCCATTGTTAAAATAACTCAAGTGGTACACCAACCAACTTGTAATTGATAATCATGAGAAAGATATTGCTCTCAAACACTTCCTATTTTTGCCAAAAATTTCACTCGTTCTTCTTCACGGAATCAATCGTATTTTTGTTCCAAACCTTATCCACAGGATCTTCATCGCAAAGGTTATTATACATTTCTTTCTTTCTTATTACATTTTTCATGAATGTTTCGGATTCTTTCCGGTCATGAAAAATTCTTGATTTTTAAGGTGATAATGTCAAGATTTCCTATTATTAATTAAATATGATAAACATTTGACCTTGATCATCCTATGTTTAGGCTTGTATATTGGTTTTCTTATATTTTAGTAATTTAAGGTGTAAATGTTATGGAACTTTTAATCTTTTTTGGTTTTATGATTTTGTTTATGCTTTTTGGGTTTCATTTGATTCCAATTCATATGCATCAATCAATCAAATTGAAGTTTGTGTTGTAGTGGTTAATGGATGAATGCATAACTCGGCCTCATGGAAACGGCAAGCTAAGGTGGTACCCGATACCACTAGCGATGGTTTAGAAGCTAGCTTGATGGAAACGAATTAAAACTAGCGTGGTTTCCATGTTTGGTCGTAAACAAGCATTGGTGCCTCAATAGATAATTTTTTTGGGAAACTTGGGCATTTAGAGAATTAGCCCAAGTTTGATTCCATATACTAATTTATGCTTATGATCAGGTTCTATCAAGGGGTGTGAAAAATGGCTAAAAATATAATTAAACAAACAGAAACTAAGAAAAAAACAAGAAACTTTTTGATAAGAAAGATAAGTGATACCTTAATGGTGTCTAGAGATTAATATTCTATGAGTTATGAGATCAGATCATATGTATATATATATTTTTCTAAATTCCCTCCCAGGCATGGTTATGTGATCAATGAGTTAGCAATGATGTCATCAATTTAATATGACAATCAAAATGTTTTACACATCTGAATACATTGGATGACCTCAACTTGTTTCAGCACCTCGACCCATAGTTGAGTTTTCCGCTGAACCTGTTTGCCACTGCTATTAGTTATATGCTTATGCTTTACTAACGTACATTTCTATGAGCAGGAAGTGATTAATCAGGGTCCTTTGGTATTGGGTCTGATCCTTCTTGTAAACATGTTGTGAGTTCTGGTTTATATGCTATTTAGAGTTTTTTTTCTTGGCTAACACTTTGCACAATTAACTCTTTCGAAGGTGAGAACATCTAAAAGGTATATGGGAGTTACAATTGGAGCAATGTTTGAGGAGATACAAGGGCTATATAAACAGCATCATCAACCATGTTTCTTATATCTGTCAAGTGAAGTTATAAAGGTATGATTTTACCCTTAAAAGTTTCAACTTTCTTTTAATGCTGAATGGCAATTGATGGAGATCATCTTTGAGATATTTGGGTCGATCCTTCTTGCCGGCTACTTAAAAGTGTTGATCGAATCTCTATTGCAATACAAAGATGTTTGCTTACCAAACTTCAGGTCTGTCTTCAGCAAAAACAACTTGATTTATTTAGTTTAATAATAAGCATTCTATCTTTAGGACTTTACTTCCAGACCAGATATATGCTCTGCTAGCGCTATCACATGCATATGAAGCGAAAGCTCTAGAGTGGGCTAAGGAGAGTGTATCATTGATTCCACTCTCACCTGACGGGCGTGGAAAAATCAAGATTTTACAGTGTTATCGAATCTGCATCGTGGTAGATATTAAAGGGTTGACAATTCCAATAGAAGAGCTTTGGTTTCGTGACCAATCGAAGCGGTCCAAGAGATTGTTAAAGCAGGGCCACTCGAGTTAAATCATTATGTATCATAGTAGGTATACCATGGAGAGAAAAGGTCATTTTTTGTGCCTAATCTTTGTTCATTACTCCAATTTTTAAGGGATTATAGTGATCGGATTGGTGGGTGGTGTGGTGTATAATTGTTGTAATTTGTGGTTAAGATTTGCAGGAAAAAAAGTTCTTTGGATTGTTTTTGAAATTTTGGTTGAGGCTTTATAACTTACTTTTCTCATGTAATCCATCCCTGTTGAGTTTTTTTATGAAAGTGAACACATATACCTTTTGAGATTGTCATGAAATTTTGATTATCGTTTCATTTGTTTGTATTTCTTTACTAACTTGTTGGTCTTATTTGTACATAATGTTTGCAAGTGGTTGTTAAGGTTCTCAAATAAGAGTCTTGTGTATGATTTAGTCTCACAATGCATTTAAATAGCATAATCCTAAATGGATTCAAGTCAAACTGTTGATCACTTGGTCAGGATAGGCTGGGTCAATCCAAACAACTTTTTTTTTATCCGTTTTGCATGTTCAAGCTGATTAACTAGCAGAAGAAAGAACTTTCCTCGTTTCCTGTCCAACTAGTTAAATTTTTTTTTGGGTTATATGACATTGCGAGCCGACTAATCCCAAGCGACTACCCTTTTGGATAGCTCGGAGATGGTGCAGGTGAACCTCCGTGGCGGGATTAAATTTCTTCCTGTTGGATTCGAACTATTGACCTCCGCTTTGGTTTGGTATGCCCAATTCGACAGATCATAACAATGTCATCCAAGATGTAAAAAGTAAATTTAAGCCCAATTAAGAGACATGTTGTAAAGAGGTTCTTAATGTCGACTATGATACCTTTTACATGCTCTTCAACATCGACATGTCTATAATTATTGAGGTTATTAGATGATCAGTTGTTCGTTTAAGGCGTTCCTAGTGGTTAATGATTCATGTAGTTTTTGGAGGATATTAATTATCAGATGAATGAAAGAATTGAAATGTTTATGTGCTTCTTATAAAATTTCAGGACACTTTACAATTCCAATACTAAGCCACTCGTAATTGTTATACTTCTGGATCTGTAAGTTTGTTGGATTTTTCAATCACTGTGAGACCGTATGATTTTGGTTTACTAATCAAACCTTAACGAACGACAATAATGGAAGTATGAGGCGAACTCAGTTGGATATCCACGGCATAAGGCCTGAGAAAAAGTTGGAAAACATCACCAACTATATATACAGAAATACAAATACTCCGTATGTTATAAGAAAAAATAACAGTGTCCTATAGTGCAGTACCTCGATTGATGTACTAACTTTACTTTCACTAATCTTCTCATACTTCTCTTTCTTATTTCCACCTTCATTCAGGCCAAAGTAGTGGACATATAAAAGATAAATCCATTTAACCGAGAGAGACCGAGTGAGTAAGAGAAAGGAGGTATGTCGAAAGAATCACCTTCCTCTTAAGAAATACATGAGGACATATCCGAGGGACTCTAAATCGTCCCTCCTGCTTTGTTCTTCACATTCAGAAAACAAAATATACTGTTAGGTCACTAGATTTACAACACAAGCTTAATAGAAAGAGATAGAGAGGCGGATGAACAATACACACACAAACACACACACACGTAAATGCTATGAATGGTTAGGCGTAGAGTATGTGAAAGAAATGCATTGAACAACCAACCCTCAAGTGAGGGTTATACAAAAGTATTTATAGGCAAGGAGCTAGGGCAACACTCCCACTCCTTCCCTTTTCCTTATTAGACATGGGCCTAAGCTTATGGGCCTTCTACATAAGTTAGACCTTAAACAAACATAAAGGCCATAATAAGCTACCTATTACATATGAGTAACTAACACTTGAATAAAGATTTAGGAGTGATTCCGGCAATCTCCCTCAAGTGTTGGTGATGAAAAACTGAAGAAGCGCGATGTAATAGTAGCTTTGATCGCCGACATTCTTCTTTCTTGTGAGAAGAATTGCCTTGATTCGAACCATCTCCCGAAAGCGAGATAGTTTTCTTTGAACGGTTATGCTTTGACGTCATCTTTAACTTTGTTCTTAGATCATTGTTCTTTGTGATGAAAGTGATAGTATGTTGTTATCTGCCTCAAGTCCGCCTCAGTGCTGCCATTGCTCCGGTGTCTCCACGCCATTCTTCAACATGCTCACATGCTCTTTTGGCGTTGGAATTGATCTTGATAAGTTCTTTAAGTCTTTAACTTTGTAGATTCTTTGATTTGACGAAGAATCATTTTGATTGTTGTGTTGCTTTTGGATAGAACTTCCATTAGTGATGATGTTGGCGTGAGCATGAGAAGAATTTGCACGATCATACCGCTCCAGCTTCCATAAGAAAACATTAAAACAGTTAGTAATAAGCGTTCCGCACTTACAAGTTTGAACTTCGAGAGTGTTAACGACATAGTGTGAAAACACAACTCTAATTCTCACAAAGGCCGCTCCCGAATGAGTCCCACAAGTGAGATAACACGATGTACCGGTACACCTACGATTCGATGAGTCGCCGAGGTACACCGTATCACCTCCGACTGTAGACCGCTTTGAGACCACTAAGCGCCAATCCAGGGAGTTTCGGCGACTTCTTTCATGCCGTTTGGTTTGATGTTGACCCCGGCGGGAGTTTCCATTCAATTACTGAGGATCACAAATGTGAACCTCTCATAAATGTTCTCGACAGTTGCTAAGATCAGTGAAGGACTCGATAATGTACCACTGAAATTCTTATTGTTAAATGTCAAGTGATGAAATGTCAAGTGTACCTAAGAGATTTGATGAATCTCGTGGCTCTAGACTCAATAGTGCATTTTGGTTTTCTGGCGGGAGACTAGGGAGAGGGTCTCCTTCTTCAATACCAGCAATCTCTAAGAGAAAACCAATAGTTTACGTAGGGTTCCCTGTGAGAATGAAACAAGCTTCTGTTGAAAGAAACTTGAGTGGTTAAGAAGGTTTAGTGCATGTGTCACTGGGTCCATGACGACTTTTAATCTTCAATACCGGTGTCATCTAGTGACAACCAGCAGCGTATGAATTGAACTCGGTGTGCGCCCTAAGTTGAATAATCTGGAGGGCTATTTCTTTTCACCCTTTTCTTTGCATTTCTTTTTAATTATTCAACTCCTTCTTTCTCCGATTCTCAATTCTCCTTTTTACAATCATACCTAAGGACTTCTAAATTCTTACTATTTGTGGTGTCCTTAGGTAGATCCCTCCGGCTCTGGCGGATCATAGGACGGTTATTCCTATCCTTAGTCACCTTATAACTCCTATGTTGCCATAAAACCATTTACTTGAAAAATCTCGCTCAGTGTTTATGAATGAAAACATTTTTGAACCACTGTTGAGATGAGATTTTGCATAAATACTCCCCATGTGCTTAAGAGTTTTAGGTTATTTGCACAAATGAGGAAAAGCGCGCATTTTGAATTGATCAACTCAAGATAAACATTCCCCTGAGAATCACGGTTACGTGGCATAGTTAAAGAGTTGCATTATCGCCTTTTAGGTGACAACTTACTCTAATAACTATCTTGAAGGTGTGGACAACCCGAAAGGTCAAACCCGTCAAGGTTCATGTATACCAAGAGTTTCTCGAATGGTACATTCTACTCGGACAAGTCCTTTGCGAGACGTTTACATCACTAGCGAACTAGCTTGAAATTATTACCCGTCGGACAAGTCTTTTCGAGTTCTTGACGGTTAAGATCTCGTCAATTCTTGGGTTAAAGTCTTTTCACACGAGAGTTCATATAGCAAAACACAACATATTTCTTATCACGTATTTTCTCCCCCTCAAAATGGCATATAAAATGTTATTTTTGAAAAGTTGAGAATAAATATGACCATTTCGAGTGTTACGGGAAGAATGACCACGTGAACAAAGTTTTAAGTCAAGTACTCCCCTCACAAGTGATCTATGCGGTTGAGGTTTTGAAAGTCATAAGGGAAAGTACTTGTTCTTTTGAGCAAAACCTTGAAAAGTGAAAGGTTTGATAGGTTTTACTCAAACGTAAGAAGCTTTCGCTCCTTTTATAAGGATTGTGGCGTACCCGCGGGGTCCTTTTACAAGTCGGGTTGTACACCGTATGTGTGCACAAGCCATTGACATAATAAACCATACATCCAAATTTATAATTAAAGAAGCAGTTCAAGGGGTACCGTGTAGTCCGAGATGTCGCCAGGGTGTGAATCGGTTGAAAGCGGTGATTTTCTCACGGGTCGACCACCAACATAGCTTTCCAATCTTACAGGCTGATCCTTCTATACAACCGTTCATCAATCATCGTGATGATCCTCTTCACATCCCTTCGATCCTGCGAATTCCATCGCTTAGGAGACCCGATCTTTTGGTGTATATCCTTCAACCTGTAAGCCAATCCGTCCCTAACCATCTTCAAAGTGTGATCTCCAAACTTGTGAAGATCTCGGCACGCCATCAAGCAATTTCTTTGAAGTTCACTGCGTAAACGACCGAATGGTTTCTTTGATGAGTGTAAGTTGTGAGAGCGGTTGATGTCGGAAGATCAAGCGCGGTGGAGTGAAGTTGACGGGTTTGATAAGATTCAACTGCCAACCGGAGATCTTCTACACGCTCTTTGATAACTATCGTCCGATGAAGATGAGCACGACTTGATGAATTCACGTTGTACTTCATGGAGAATTGTCTCATACGACCACATGCTTTGGCAAGGTACATGTCTTCGATGTTGTTGATAGACAAATTCTCAAAGTCACCCAGAGAATGCATAATCCCTTTCGTCTTGTCTCTTGACCACAATATTCTTGAGATACGTGTAGTCCCATTTGGACTAAAGATGAACGTGTTTGATGGCAACGATGTTTTTAGTACTGAACACTGCTTGTTGAGACTTCGTACTGGCGGCCACGTAGTAGATTCTTCGGCGTTCGCCGTTGATGAATCCCATACATTGCATCTCGATCGATGCTTCCACTTTGTTGGAGAACAAGTGATTAGCTCTTTCCTCGATAGCTATGCGTTTGTGTATTCGTTTGGGAATGGAAGTGTCGAGATGTAGCGTATTTCCTTGAACCATCGCCACCATGAAGAAGAAACTCCAAGTATTTGTTGAAGAAATATCTGAATGGGATCTTAGGGCGATCCGGTTGTAATCGTTGGTAGTGGTTTAGACCACGGTGTAATAAGGAGGGTTGTCCCGCCAGTAAAGTCGATGTTTGCTTCGGGTTGAGCCAATCCATTTTGTTAGACATAGCTCGAGCAATGTTTTCACGGTGATATTCGACCTCATGGCACTTTCGAGCTATCTTTCCACAATTGAAAGCTTCATTTTTGATTCACCGCAACTCTGATTTCGTCATCTTCTTTACTTTGAACTTTTCTTGCAGAATTTTAGCATGCTCCAAAGTATTACCGCTCTACCGGATCTTGACCTTCTTCAGGGTAGGGAGTGGAATTGACAAGTGTATAAAACCATTCAAATTCCTCGTTTATCTTCATCTAGCCATGATCTGACGTCGCCTTGGCTTCTTCTTCTTTTCTTAGGCCTAGATGAAGATTCTGGTTTCTATACTTTGTCGAGAGAGGCGGGTTGTTATTGGGGCTCATGGTATTCTTCATCGTCACCACCCGTATACTCAAAGTGATCACCGGTTTTAAGTGCGGGGTGGTCTCCGAAGAATCGAGGTTTATCTGGAGAGCGAGGAGGTGATCTTTGTTGAAAGAGTCCTTTGTGGTGGGCGGCATTGAGTCTTGAATCGAAGATGATTCACCGGACTTCTTTGTGCGTTTAGGATCCCATCCTTATCTTGATCTTTGTCTTCATCATCTCTTGAACGCAGGCCTTATAGCCTCTTCTCGAATGATGACTTGAGTTGGTATTCCAAAGAATGCTTCAAACAGTTTAGCTTCATGGGAAAACGTTGCGGTAGCGTTTTGACATTTGGCTTACCGGCCGGTTTACTAATTCATCATCCGAGAAGATTGTAGTTTCAAGCGGATTGATACTCAAATTCATCGGAGTTGATTTCATGGCTTGCTTGGCTAAGTGTAAGAGATGTGGATACAGTTGTCTGGTATACATCTCTTTTGTCGGTTTCGAACGACCTCCATTAAGAACTTGTGAGTGTATCCATTTATCATCTCGTCCATGCTCCCTTGAAGATCATCCTTAATAAGCTCGCTTATACTCCCTTTCAACTTGCATCTTGTCATTCTCATCATGAAGGTGCGTTAATCGGGCAAAGATAAAATTTAGCTTTTGTAAAGCATGTCTTTCTAACTTTGTTTGACCATTACTTCAATTCTTTTATGAGTATTAGAAATCCAAGATCGAGGTGGCTTCTTTACTGATTTGGATGTTGATTTGATTGATTTCTTTGATGGTGGTGGTGAAGAATGAGAGAGCGAATCGATGATGAAGACATGAGGAGAATCCGGATCCTTTGGAGGTTCAGAGGTTTTCTCCTCTGGCGGCGTGAGGCTGTCTAGCGAAACTTGTCATAATCGATGTCATCTCCGGACTTATCTTTCTCTTAGGTCTTTTCTCTCAGTCTTTTCTTTGTTACCCTCATCTTTCTGGACTTTTCTTTTAGGGTTCCTCAAATTCATGCTCAATAGTTTCATCCACGGGCTTTTATTGTTGCTCCAGTGGTGGCACGGATCCCTTATCGGGTCGATTTAATCGAGGACACGGTGAAGGTTGAACTCCACCACTGACCCTCCGGGCCACCCATTTGTTCTTGAGAAATTGTTGTGCGTGTTGAAGTCGAACAATTTGAACTTCTTCTGTATGATTTATCCGTTGCTCTTCATCACTTTCTCGAGCTTTCATCATATGGCACAAGTACAGAGTCTTCCCTTTGCCATGTTCACTTATTGGACTAGGAGGTTTTGCTATCGATGGAGTGTCATCCTTGCGCTTCGAGTAGTGGACCTCTCTCGTCCGATTGTGTATCTTGAGCTTTCGATCCATTAGCTTTCTTTGTGGTTCGTGTAGGAATAGGGCAGCTTCACGAGAGGAACTTTCTTCTTGGAGTAGGTTTCCTCTTTGTGACCTCTTTGACTCTGTGCACTTCCAAAGCTTCTCTTTCGGTTCTCAGTAGGAGTTCCGTAAGGCTTTTCATCGAGATGACCAACTTTGCCTTCTCGTCACGCTACTCGATACCTTTTGTATGTTTCAAGCTTTTTATTTCATTTGTCGGGAAGGTGATCAGGCAAAGACGGCACCTGTTTCTTTGTTGACGATTCCTTGATTCGGACGATAGGGTAGGCTCATTCATATATCGTTATTGCGGGTCATTGAGCCTCTGAATATCGGATGAAGTCCAAGCTCTCTTATCAACGCTTTTGTGTATCGACATAGGGAATCTTTGAGCCAAGTTTCTTGTGAAATGACATCATGTCTTCCATAACATGCTTCAATTTGATGTCCTTTTGTTGATCAACGACTGTAAGATTTGTAGTTCTATGAGCTTGGGATGCTCATAGCCACTATCACGACCAGAGACAGATTTGGTAATGATGATGTATAGGGTTCTCCACGGTTGAGGAATGTTCTTAAGCTCCACATGAGAGTGCTTAGTTATTCGAAGCTTCATCATAGCCAATATCAATCGAGAATTTTAGAACTGTCTCTTCATTAGATGTGGCATAGAAGTCGGTTGGCTCGATTCAGAATTAGAAGAAACGACGTAGAGATCGCTTGTGTGATGGTGATTTGTTTGTTGAAGCGTCACAAATCACCGCACTTTGACCTTTGATCCTTTGCATTGAATTCCGAATTGTTGAATGTAGATCTCGTCTTGTAGCGAGAGTGTGAGAGCATGTTCTAGTAGGGATGATTCTTTAAAATATCCACAGCAATCAGGCAAGAAGATTCCGAGCATGTGAGAGTATCAAAGTCAACCCTAAGGTTGTTCTTTCCAATCTTTCTCGGATAGCCATTAGGGAAGATGTCGGCAATTGTGAGAACTTCAGGTGCATCCACATTCATTTGAGCGACCATGTCGTGATCGAAATAACATTACCCAAAAGAACCAACATATCGAAAGACATAATGTTAGTCAACAGAAGGTTTTTATTGTCTAATTATTGGATGAACATTGTTAATGATTGTTACGAGTCCTAAGTCACTTGTTTGTCCAATAGTCCAATGACGTCGTGAAACGTTTCATGAGTTAGTTAACTTTAAGTTTTAAAGTTTATTTTATCACTTATAGTTCACAACATATCAAACGTTTAAGTTTATTAGTGACATTATTGGATTCGTGACATTATGATTCATTTATTTATTTATAAGTTTGCACGCGTAATAATTCATAATGAAGGTCAATCAAGGCTTAGGCGTAGATATTGCAAAGTTGCGCGTAAATAGAAGTGGTATATGCATAAGCAAAGCTTCGCATAGGATCCTTACTACGGTAAGAAATGTTAGCGTGGAAAAAGGCGACCTTAAGCGTGGAGCTTACGCGTGGCGTATATAAATCTTGCGTAAGGCTTACTCGTAAGAGTAGACCTTATCGCGGGAGTCACCGTTACGCATATCCTTCACAGGGACGTAGTCCCATTGTAGAACCTTACGCGTAAGATTTCTCTTACACATAACTTTCTACGCGTAAGGTGATCCTTATGCGTAGAGTAACAAGGACCTTGATTCTGAGTTTTATGCGTAGCAAGCCTAAAATAAAATCATCATATCATCAATATTATCATTAACAATCATTATAAAGCGGATCATGGCTTGAAAGCTTGTTAACGAGTTATACGTGAAAGTCATACGCGTGAAGTCAAAACCCTAAGGTTCATGAATTATGCATATGATTTCTAGCCATAGGATATGCACCAAAGTTTTTCCGTAGTACTAAGTAGTTATGTGAGTGATATAACCAAGTATTAACATCCAATTCGCAGTGAACCAATAATACCCAATTCTCAAGAACATTAAACCCTAATATCTTATTCTCAAACAATTAGTGTTTCTGGGTTGATCTAAAGCCTAGATATCATCAATACATCATTATAACAACATCACACAACTATCATTTTGACCAAAAACCTTCACATTTGAAAACACCCAAAACTACGCATAAACCCTAATTTTCATATTCACTCTATTCGTATATCCGGGTTCGTTTGAGGATAAAAAAGTATCATTGATGTTATTAAAACGTTTTAACACAATCCTTTTAACCACAAACACATAAACACGATTATGTGTTCATACATCGCGGTAGAACACAAAAAGCCCATATTAAAGATCCAACCGTTAATTTTCCAAACGATTTAAAACTTTGTTTGTAATCTTGTTAGGTACACAAAGACACTTACAAGTTGAAGATCTGAAACACGGATTTCTTGAGCAATTTTAAGCGTAGGATTAGTTAGGTTTGAGTATTAAATGTGAAGTGAAATAGTTAGGTGGGGTGTTTTTTATTAAATGACTTTATCCTTTTGGCAGTTTTGGTCCCTCCACATTTTCCTTTTTCATCCAAAGCCATTTAACTTCCGTTTTGGTTATCAAACAAAGATTTTTTAAGAAAGAAACTTGTGACACTCCCCTCGACTTAAGAAAATAATGAAAGGTTATAAATTTTAGTCCGAGGTGTCATTGAACGAAAAAATTTACCACCATTGATAAAAACAGGATAAGATAACATGCAAGTACACAGATGTTTTGAAACAGTTAAGTGATTATTTTCTCCCCTCAACACTTGATTGGAAAAAATCGAATTTTGAAAGATTAAAGTGTTGTGAAAAAGAAATGTATTTGCCATGTTGAAAGAAAAATATATTAGAAGAATATTTTTGTTGTTTTATCAAGTTTTATATTTTTGTATTTTGTTTTTGAAAAATTATTTACAAAAGAGATTGTTTGGTGTTTGTGGTTTTTAAGCTGTTTAGGAGGTCATCAATTCCTCTTGAGTCAAACACCTCATACCAATCCGGTGGACCAACTCATTAAACCTAGTGGGAGCTAAGGCTTTGGTGAGAAGATGCATAATTGGTATTCTGCCTTGAAGTATAATTCAAGCACGTACCTGTTCCACATGGTCCTTGATGAAGTGATACGAAGAAGATCGATGTGCTTTGATTTAAGTCTTTGAACGAGTTGCGAGATAGTAACACTCCAATTGTCATGATAAATCGATTCGTCAAATATGTAACCATAGTCTTTGAGTTGTGTTCTCATCCAAATGACTTGAGCACAACACGCCGACATGGCTACATATTTTGCTTCGATTGATAGAAGCGATGTGCAATCCTGCTTCTTCGATTGCCATGACACCAGTTTGTCACCAAGAAATTGTAAAGCTCCGGAAGTGCTTTTCCTTGAATCTAAGCATCTGGGTGGTGTCACGAAGATTAGTTCAAAAGAATCCTTGGATACGGATCCCTAATTAATGGTTCCCTTTATGTATAGGATTCTTTTAGCCTCGAGAGAGGTGAGTTTCAGTTGGTCGCGGCCGATCGCGAAGCAAAGATATCTGGCAAAGACAATATCAGTCGCTAGGCGTTAGATACATGAGAGACCCAATAATACTTCGGTATTGGTAGGTCAACCAATTTCCCAAGCAAATCAGCGTCTAGCTTCTTGGTATGTGACATTGGTGTGGCATAAGTATCACAAGTATTCATCTCAAATTTGTGCAGAATTTCAAGGGCATATTTGGGTGACTCAGGAAAATACGGGGTGATTGATGAACTTGTAGTCCTAGAAAGAACGTAAGTTCACCCATCATTGACATTTCAAAATGTTTCTTCATTAGTTTTGCAAAAGCGATTGAGTACTTTTTATGTGTTGACCCAAAAATGATGCCATCCACATAAATTTGAACAATTAAAATATGTTCCCCCTGATATTGTATGAAAAGAGTTGGGTCGACCGAACCTTTGGTAAAATTATTGGCATTGAGAAAGGATGATAGCTTATCGCACCACCATGCGGGAGCTTGTTTGAGACCATCTGAGCTTTGTTCGGTTTGTAGACATGGTTCGGGTAGGCGGGATCAACGAATCCTTCGGTTGGTGACATAAACCGTTTCTTTAAGTTGCCCATTCGAAGCAGTTTTGACGTCCATCGAAAGACCGTTATATTCATATGAGTCGCGAGCGAGAAATATCGAACACCTCAAGACGAACAGCAGAGCAAAAGATTCTTCAAAGTCAATACCCTCTTCCGCGATAACCCTTAGTCACCGTGTGACTTATTTCGGATAACATTTCCTTGATCAATTTGTTTTTCCAAATCCATTTGAGACCAATGATGTAGACTCCTGTTGGTCTTTCAACCAGTTCCCATACTTCAAGGCGTTTGAATGGTTGAGTTCTTCTTGCATGGATTCAATCTGCTTATCTTTTGTCATTGCATCCTTAATGTTTTAGGTTCAGTTTGGCGAGCAGTGAAAGCATATGATGTTCACCGTCTGTGTGAAGACGTTGTCTCAATGCTTGACGGTTGGTTTGGGTTGCCAATAATATTTTCCATAGGATGGTCTTTTGTCCATCTATGTGTGGAGGGTTGATGTTGGTATACATTGTGCAGATTCTGAGGATTCAAATGGCTTGTAGAAGATTCCGCGACATCCGTGCAGCGGTCTCATTAGCAGGGTTAAAGCGTTTGGATCAAAATCTGCAGGTGGGGGTACATCATTCGAACATCATCACCGGTTCATCATTGTTGGAAGCGGTTTGTTCAACTGTTGTGTTAGAGTCAACTGTTGGTGCTTCTTCAACAATGAGTTGTTGTAGCGAGTATGTCGGTATAGGAGTATTATCGGGTTGAGCGGGAAATAGCGGATACACCGAGCACGTTCATCAATATCGTCAGCGAACAGGAGCAAATAACCTTTCCATTTGTTGACGAGTGTAAGGTGAGGGCTTGTTTGGTGATGATGGGGTTTGGGGAAGTTTAAGCGGTTGTGACCGGGTTCCAAGTCAGTATACTCGAATCCATTTCCGTGAGTTCATCAAAATGAGCATGAATCGTTTCCATAACCTCATTTGTTCGACGATTCAGTTGAAACCTTTAGAATTATCACAATATCCTATAAAGACTCAATGTCGGCTTTGGCTTTGAGCTTTCCAAAGTCATCTCGATCATTATTCGGATAGCAAAGAGATCCAAATACATGAAAGTGTTTGAGATTCGGTTTCTGTTGTGGACAAGCTCGAAAGGTGTTTTGTTGTGGCGTTTTGTAATCATAGACCGTTTTTGAGTATAGCATCAGTGATACAAATACGCCCATAAATAATCTAAGTTTAGCATTGATTAACATTGTTCTTGCGCTTCCACTAATGTTCGGTTTAGCTCTTCAACACTCCGTTTTGTTCGGTGTACGTGCAATAGATGTCCGATCTCGAATTCCCACTTCTCATAAAATTCACGAAGAGTTTGGTTAACAAATTCAGTGCCTCATGCGATTCGATTTGTCGACGGTGTTTCGTGGTGAACTTGTATTTTCAGGTGAGAAGGTGATGATCAGCTGTGGAGCTTGATCTTTGCTTCGAAGAAAGTAGACCCAAGTTCGGCGTGAATAGTCATCAACAATTACTAAGATGTAGCGTTTGCCATTGATCGCTTACCGCACGCGATCGGGCCACACAAATCCATGTGAAGAAGATGAAGCACATGCTGAGAGTTGTGTTCCACCTTTGAAGGAAAATGAGCACGAGTGCTTTTGCCTTGTTCACAAGTTGAGCAAAGGTGATCTTTAAAATACCGAAATCATGGGAGTCCTTCAACTAGTTTGTGTCGAGCAAGGTTGGTGATGGTTTGAAAGTTTAGATGTGAGAGACGACGGTGCCATAGCCAGGATTTTGTTGATGTTGCCTTTGAAAGTAAGCAGATTGGAGAAGAAGCAACCATGTCTTGCATAGAGATAGTGTAAAGACTGGAATTACGCGAGCAGACATAAGGTCGTTTCCTTGTAGATCACTTAATGAAACAAGTTTTCTCCTTGAAAGCAACCTCCAAATCTCCATCCGCAACCCGACCTCAACAATTGTGGTACAGGGCCTTCCACATAATAAACCCCGCTAATTTCGATGTTCCCATTGATATAGTCTCCAGAGCCCATGATAGCCAGAAGTGATCATTCGAACCGGCGATGCCAATGAACTTTGCAATAAAGTTTGATAACAGTTTAAGGTTGCTTGTCATGTGTCGGGAACATCCGCTATCAAAAATCCAGAGAATGATCGTATCACCGCATTACGCAGGCGACAGGATGGAATAGAATTAGATGTGGAACCCAAATGTTAGAGGGTTCCAGAGAGCTAAGTAGACATACACACATCAATAGCTTTAGGTATCCATTTAAATCCTAGTGTGTTATATATCCATTTCCGCCATCTCCAACTAGTATTTGCTTTAGTCTTAGTGAATGCACTAGGTGGTACTATATTCCTAGGAGGTGAAACCTGGAGCTCAGGGGGCAAAATGCGCTTCTTAGAATCTAAAGAGTCTACCAAGCCGCAGGGCTTAGAAAGATTAGTGGGCCTAGAGGTAATCCGGTTCTTAGGATTCTTTAAGCGAGAGATGATAGCTTTAGCAACACATTTATCATGACAATCAGAATTCATACTTTTACGACAAATAACACAAGGTGCATTGAATATCAAAAGTTCTTAAAGGTTTAGCATTCGTTACATCACTATTTCTATTACATTTGCCGGCATAATATATCTATAATGGAAGCGAAATGAGTCTTATTCATAGTCCTAAGGTGTTCTTCTACTTTAGCATTCTTTATTGATCTTTTCTTAGGTCGCAACTTCCTATTCTTCGATGTAGTGCTCTTAGGCTGTGAAGTGCGGACGTTTGGAGAAGACGCAACTATTCTGTTCAAGAGAATGAAGCACGTTAGCAACTTGTGATTTGGCAGTAGGGATTCTAGGTTCACGATTACTAAGTGTTACCGGGGCTATTCTCTTAATCACGGTAGGCGGAAGTTGTTCATACTTTCTAACATTTCTCTTAACTTGAAGATAGTGTGAATCGGGTCTTGATTTTTAGACCAATATTTCCAAAGAAAATGCATAACTTCTTTAGTGTGTGCAAGATAATGATCAAGTTCAATTGATGCTTCATCACGAGTCTTTTTGAGTAAATCAAATATGACACCATATTCCTTTTAACTTTTACAAGTTCTTGTTCATATTTTGAGATTTGACACTTAAAAGACACGTTTGATCATCCAGTTGCTCAATTTTTGGATCGAAGTTTTGTCAATCGGCGATTTTGTGTTGAAAAGCAAGTTGTTGATCGTGAATATCTTTTTGACACCAATTAAGACGTATTGCATTTGAAAGTTCGTTTGACAATCGTTTGTTTTCAACTTTTAAGGACTCGACCAAGAAGCACATTATCGGTGTTCTCAACATTTACCACAGAATCAACAGTATCCGCAGAGATATAATCAAATGCATATGACAAAGAATTCAATAGCACAACATTATGGACATCAGCGCAGATGACATCTTCCAAGAGTCGATCAACATCTTTTCTCAACAGTTTCTTTTACGTTTAGTGTTAGAAATAGATGTTTCGTTTTCTCAAACGACCTTCATCAATCCAAGTTCCTTATGAAAGTCCCTTTCCCAAGACAATGCACAACTTTTCAAAATTTTAACATTTGGTAAAAGATTTTTCTGAAAAATATCTCTTTGTTCTCGCGCCAGAGGTGATTGAAAATGTTGAACTTTGATTTCAGAATGATATTCTATCTCATGTTGTAAAGTTTTGAGGTCAGCCATGAAATGGTCAAAATATCTAAGAAGTTTTGCGATTTTCGTGTTTTGAGTTTACTTCACCGATGGAAGGTAAAGGACCATAAGTTTGTGCATAATCTGGTTTGGGATTAACATTAGAAGACGTTTTTATGATAATCCTTGGTGTGTTAGAAGAATCCGTTGGTGTGTGGAAAGTGACCTTTTTATAATTAAAAGGTTTGTTGTAAACAACATTTTCTAATTTTGATCGACTCTCCTTCTTGCATCTAATTCCTCTTGACGATGATATTCAACAACTCATATATGCAATTATAATTTTATATTATGCACCAGGGATTGGTTTGAATGCTTTGGTTGAAAGCTTAAGTTTGTAATCGCAAAGATTTGGTCCATAGCCATTTGGATTTGGTTTTAAAGTAAACTTTTCAATAGCTGTGACCGACTCGCCATGTTTGTAAACAACAGTTTTAAACTCTTTAAGTTTGTTTTGCAAGCGATGATTTCTTCAAGATGATCATCTATTCGTTTCGTTGAATGCTTTTTGTATGCAGAGAACTGCTTTTGACAAGTTAACAACTCAGCCTTAGCTTTTGATTTTCCAAGGTGAGAGCGTTAATTTGCTTTTTATGTTCATGTTTCAGTTGTTCTATTTCGGACAACAAAGCATTCTTGGCGCTGATCGCGATCACGTCTCTCTAAATATTTTTCATTTTGATGAGATTTAGCAAAGGTCGCTTCAAAACCTTTTCACGTTGTTCTTGAGTTTTGAAAAAGTTGAGTTGCTTTTGTAAACATTCAAAATCCTTGGTTATAAGTGCATTTTACTTTTCAAGTCTTGATTAATTGCCACATTTTTCTTCCACTATGGTTTTGTTGGTCTTGTATTAAACGAGCAAAATATGGATGAGGCAAAAGTTCGGCGTGTTCAACGTGAGTCACAACATGATCATTCCTGAGATCCTCAAGTATAACCACAGAGTCAATTTGATTATCAAAGGAAACCATTTGGTCATCTTGATCGTCAAATATAACTACGGGGTCTAGTTGAAAATCGTCCGAATGAGATGTGGACGACTCATTTTGAACATTCGAGCCTTTGGGATTTAGATGTTGGCGGAGATATTAGATCGAGATAAACATGGTTTGTTGGTACTGGACAAAGCCATCAGGTGTCATACACCTGGGCTGTGTCACTCATGTGTAACTCATGCATATTAGCCATCAACATAACAGTGCATTGGCCCAAATCCTCCATATCATCATCCGAATGCATTTGTCATAAAGCTCTATTCTTTGTCCGTGAGAGTTCCACCAGGCTTCTTCCTTAGAGCCAAAGAAGAGCCTCTGTGATAAGCATTGCCTAGTCCTCGGCTTTGGGCATGCATTAGCGATGTCCCTTCTCATTGCGTTAGCAGCAAAACCATTCAACCCATTCCGAACATTCCCTTGTTCCACCACGAGCTCTATTGTTATTCCTACCCATTAAACCCTTGACCAGCCCATCGGCGACCATAACCACGATTCGAACTTCAACTCGTCCATTGTTCACAAAGCTTGATTCCTTGTGTTAGATGAGGAACGAATCTGATTGTTGGATTTGTTGGTATAACGGCTAAAGGCATTAGCAATCATAGCAAATCCTTGTTGCGATTGCGAACGGATCCATTCCTCATTAGCTTCAATGACAAGTGCTTGAGCATTGTTGTTGTTGTATGGAACCAATTGAGTTTGTTGAGATGGAGGCATGATGGATCATATGGTGTGATTGTAGCATTGGTTGAGTTCTTTGGTTGAGGATAATAACCGCGGTTTGAGCATATAAGGCAAGTTGTTGATTTTCCGGATGTGGTGGAGCAATTTGAGCACGGAGAATCCTTTCCCTATCAACTTCCTTTTCATGAGGCTTCAAGTAATCGTACAACAATCCATATGTAGAATGATGCATATTCTTCGCTTGACGGAGAAAAATGACATACTTCTCCCATTCAGAACCAAGACTACTCAAGAACTTAGTATTCACTGCAATTCTTGGCATGATGATGTTGTGTTTATCCAAATCATTGATAATGTCTGAAAAACGATGATGATAAGACTCTAGTGTCTCTCCCGGTTCAATCATGAAGTGTTCATAAGCCAAGTAAATTTTGGATTCCATATCCTCCCGATTGAGTCTGATCCTTCCATAAGAAGATGAATATGATCCCACATTCCTTTGCAGTCTTTTGAGCATCAACACTTCGAAGAATTGGGTTAGGTATTCCTAAGAGGATATTTTGCATTGCAAGTTCATCGCCTTCATAGTGTAGAAGTTCCTCTGCATTGGTCAAACAATGAGGCAATGTTGGATTGTTCATCTCTTGGTGGATTAGCATTTGATCTAGGTACGATACTTGATGAGCATCCGAAATGGACCTTCCAAGATAACGTTCTTTAAGAACTTTCCATGTGGCTTCTTCAGATCACAAAACCTAAAGAACCTTATGACCCATTGATCGTAGTTTCTGGAGTGAGCATTGGAGGTCTATCAAGTGATCCAGCCTCATGAATTGATTGTTGGCCGCTTAAAGCTTCACACATCTTTGCAAACCAAGTGGGTTCCTTCATAGTGTTCCTTGATGGATGTTGATTGAAGTCATTTGTGTAGGGTTGAACTTGAAGACTTGGTGGTGTTTGAACCATTGGAGGTGGTGGAATTGCGCAAGTTGGGAGTATGTTGTTGATTAAATTGTTGATAATTGCTTGTTGTTGATTCCATTGTTGATGTTGTGGAGTTAGTTGTTGTTGACGTTGAGAATAAGTGTAAGGGAAATAGTTAGAGTATGGTGGTTGTGACATGTTGAAAAACTTGTGTTGGTAAAATGGATCTTTGTAGTCGAATGAACCTTTGTTGATGAAGTGTCCTTAGGCTTAGAAATCACAAGAAACCAAGTAGGACTTATGCGTAAAAACACCAAAGTTACGCATAACAATCAAGAGTTACGTGTAGATTTAGCTTACGTAAGTAGGGAAAAAAGCTAAAGTTATCGTGAACAAAGTTAGTAGAAAGTTAGTAGGATTACCTATGCGTAAGACTAGGCTTACGCAGTAGATGAATCTTATCGTGGGATTTCTACGCCGTAAGCTTTCTTATGCGTGGTTTAGGGTTTTAGCAAGTGATCTTTACACTATCACAAAGGCAAAAGATATCCTAAGTCGACGTATTTTCAGGCTTATCCAAGCAAGAAAACACGGAGTAAAACCACCTGAAGATCAAACCAAGGAATAACGCGTAATATTAGGGTTTTGATACTGCGTAGATTACTCGTAAAGATGATGATTGTGCCCAAATTTGTTTCTAAACCAGATTTTTGTTATGGAATAGCTTCAATATCACCAAAATAACACAAAATTGTGAAACTTGATGAACCAAAAGCGGCTAAACGGGTTCTGTAGAACGACACCACGAACAAAACAAGCTTAAAACTTAGATCCACGTAAGGTTGAAACTTTTGCCAAAAACAAGTATTTTAACACCTTAAAACATTGAAAGTACAAGAATCTTGGATTAAAAAGTGTAAAAAAACGAGTTTTTAAGCGAACCAAAGTAGCACGTTATTCTACGCGTAAGACCATAAACCCACTTCAAGAAATAACGATTCACCCAACTAGTTAGGCGATTGATACCACTGTTAGGTCACTAGATTTACAGCACAAGCTTAATAGAAAGAGATAGAGAGGCGGATGAACAATACACACACGTAAATGCTATGAATGGTTAGGCGTAGAGTATGTGAAAGAAATGCATTGAACAACCAATCCTCAAGTGAGGGGTTATACAAGAGTATTTATAGGCAAGGAGCTAGGGCAACACTCCCATTCCTTTCCTTTTCCTTATTGGACATGGGCCTAAGCTTATGGGCCTTCTACATAAGCTAGACCTTAAACAAACATAAAGGCCATAATAAGCTACCTATTACATATGAGTAACTAACACTTGAATAAAGGTTTAGGAGTGATTCCAACATATACAAAGGTCAATATTGATAAGACGACATGTTCCGTTAAATAAGAGTATTATTAGTAAAAGTATAGAAATATATACCAATGCCTAGGTGAGTATTCATGCTTGCATATCGGCAGTTCAGTCAAGTTTTTATTTTCTCCTTGGGCGATGGAAATAATGAGTACCACTATTTAGAGAATGTTTGGTCAATAATCTTACATGCGGAATGTTGGTGAGTGTTATCCCGATATCTTTTCTAGACCAAAGTCAATGATGTAGACCGCAAACAAAAGGTAGTCCTAAGGCTCCAAATCGAAACTAAAAGCGGTCAATCGCATTACATGATTTGCTCTGCACTGAGCCCATAAGAAAATTATCGGCGATGTCACGATGTAGAAATGACTTAGATTGAACAAATTCAATACGGTTTATCGACACAAAACTCGTCGTCCATTGAATCGTGTTTTAGAAGCTCAAGTAGATGCACAAAGATATAAAAGCGGGCAATAGTTACCATTTGATAAAGAATTAGAACGGTTTTCAAAGAAAGTTTCACACTTCTGAAATGAATAAATCCTCGAGACTAGGTCCAAGCAAATCCATGACTAGAGCGTTGTAGTTTCCTCCGCCAAACCATCTCACATTTTGGGACACCACCAATGGCCAAACTTTGGTGATCAATCAAGCGGGTCTAAAATAGTGATGACAGCTTAATCAAAATACAGAGAAACATCTTATTGCGACTACCTTCCTCCTTGTAAAATCAGATAGCTTTGACTTCATTATATAGCTTGAGGGTGCTTTGTCTTGACATTTTCACGAACATACCATCATAGTCAAAACAAACACGACATTTCCTAATTGTAAGATGAGAAGAAACTTGTAGATTTTTTACTTGGAGCAATTAGAGCTGAAAACAAAAGATACATTGTGATTTTCATCATTTCTATCCACGACCATAAACTAACGTGAGAATCCTAATTTTTCACTAATTTATAAACCACGATTAACCTACATTCATAAAACATTATCCTTAAATGCATTTGCAAGACAAATTAACCTTGTACACTAATTTATAAACCACGATTAACCTACATTCATAAAACATTATCCTTAAATGCATTTGCAAGACAAATTGACAAATGTATAAAATATTAATTCAACGCATTTTGATAAACCGGTGTTTGAAATCACAAAGAAGCTTGCAGCTTAAATAGCACCATTTCCTCATCCGTAAGTGATATTATTATGATGAAATAAATGAGACCAGACCACTGCTACTTTATTTTATTCCACTGCTAGTGTTACTAAACCATTGCTAGTATATTTAGGTAACCACTGCTACTTTATTTTATTCCACTGCTAGTGTTACTAAACCCCTGCTAGTATATTTAGGTAACCATCGCTACGTTTCTAAACCACGCTAGTTTCTTGTCGTTACCCTTTGCTAGCTTGTTTTGATTCTCTTGCTTGTGTTTTGATTCTTGCAAGTTGAATAAGTTTTCCTATCAATAACTTCAAGAAATTAAACTTCTAATCAATATGGGACTCGCCTTTATACTAAGTCCACACAATTGGTGATAATCGAAGCTCATTTACACAACAATTGGTGTAAATGAAACCCTAATTATTATATGTATATTAAAATTAGAGAAATAATACCTTAGGCGACGGTGAATTGACTGGGAGAAGGTGAATAACGAAGATGAGAGATGAAGGTGTTGATGGCAGGAGGTGAAGGTGTTGATCACAGGAGGTGAAGGTGTTGATAAACAACGATCATCAACCATGTTTCTTATATCTGTCAAGTGAAGTTATAAAGGTATGATTTTACCCTTAAAAGTTTCAACTTTCTTTTAAAATTTGAATGGCAATTGATGAAGATCATCTTTAGAGATATTTAGTCCGATCCTTCTTGTGCGACTACTTTTAAAAGTGTTGATCGAATCTCTATTTAGCAATACAACATGTAAAAATAGTCAAGGGTACAATAGTCATTGTAATTTAAAAAGTATTATAAAGTTATGTAAAAAAAATATAAAAGTACAAAGTTAAAAAAGGCGCTCAAAGTAATTCGCTTAAAGTTTCCCGGCGTTGGGAAGGCTTAAAGGAATAAAATAATAGTTTTCAAAGTTTGACTTTTTCTAAAATAACAAAAAGAAATTTAACTGAATCTTAAAAATTATTGGATATAAGTCGATTAGAAAACATAGGTACGAAAAGCAACTTTCAATGATTGAGTTCTGAAAAGTTGAAGGACACACTGCACTCTTAGATTGGAAGGAAAAAGTCGCAAGTCTCAAGGTATAATTTGGAAATACCTCAACTTTTTTCTTAGAAAGTGTTGACACCTTGAGCAAAATGTGTGTTTTCATAATTACCTCTTATAAAAGTATAAAAAATTAAAAATATATATATAATAAAACAATGTTGTGGCTAAGAATATTCAAAAATTAGTAAAGTTGTCTAAAAATTCAAATCCCACTAGGATGGGTGGGGCTGGAAATTTGGCATGATCCCCTCGTGTGACTCCCAAGAAAGTAGAAACAATTGTTTTAAACTTTGAGTCTAAACCGGTTGAAACCATCATACCAAATGCACCTTTAAAAATGAGGTAGGGTCTATTTTTTTAACCCAAACCCAATCTAAACCCATAAATCAAACGGGCCCTTAGTTATTGAGCAATACTTTATTTACAAAAAGCTTATGAAACTATATTCAAATAATGATTTGCCAACTAAATGTGAAAGGTAAAAATAATAAAAGATAATAATACAAGATTAGAATACAAGTGTTTAGTTATTAAAATAATAAAAGATTATAATACAAACTATATTCAAACACTAAACGTGAAAATCTTATGGTGCCAGGGATAGATGTTCCTTCAATTATATATCCTTCGTGTGGAGCTGCAATGAAAGATATGGATAATGTTTTTGTTAATATACTCATGCTTGCCTAGATTACTCGTAAGCACATTCTATATGTTGTGGAATGTGATACATATTAACATATGTAGCATGGTAGCATTACATTAACAAGTTTTTAGAGGGTCTTTGAGATGGCATAGTTTTCTATAAAGAACCATGCCGCCTTGTTCAAAACTTCAAATTCTCCTAATGGAGTCCATCTTGAGAGAAAAGGTCGGTGACACGTGTCAATCATCAGTTGTAAGCTTTCAAAAAGGAACATAATTCAACCCATACATTTATAAAAAACATAAATGACATTAAAAATTGAAGACCAATAACATTTCGACCTCAACCGTCTTTACCGTCCAAAAAACCCGGAAAGCATCATAATTCAGTATTTTTTTTAACATATTCAAAGATAGGGTAAAGTTAAAATAAAAAGACAAATATCCGTAAAAGGAATAAAAATATTTTATTTTTTTAAAAAATTCTCCAAAATTTCTAAAAAAATTCCATAAGATCGGGTATGTTGGTGCATAAAACTTTTGTGAAAACTTTTTTTATAATTTTCAGTTTTGATACGTTTTTTAATGCTAAAAACAATTTTGATCATAAAAAATTTTGATCACAAAATTTTCAACTGTTTTAGTTTGATCATGATATTATTTTGATGAAAAAAGTCGAAAGTTGGGTCTGGCAAATTTTGATCTTAAAAGCGATTTAATCATGGCAGCATTATTTCATAATTTTTTGGGAAAAAATATCCACTTTTAAAAAAAGTTTTACAACTTTAAATACTTGCATCATCATCCGATCTTTGTGGAATTTTTGGTAATTTTTCGAGAACTTTTTTTGAAAAAAAAATCTTTTTATCTTTTTACAGATATTTATCCTTTTATTTGATCTTTATCCTTCAAAGATATTCAAAGAATAATTCAGTTTCAGAACAAAGTTTTTACAAGTCTTGAAAGTAACAAGTTTTTTTTTAACAGTATTATGCTAACAACCAAGTTAAATGCTATGTTTCACTTACAAGTAACATCAACCATATCATACACAAAAATTGTTGAAACAATGACATCTACGAGTTCGAGGCAAACATATTTGAGAAAATTTTACGCACATAAATATTCTTATTAAGTAATGTTGATTAATTTATTTCTTTTAACTTTTTAAAGTTTATAGCTGAATGTAAACATTTTTGGCATTTCTACAAAATAAAGTGCATTGATAAGTTGGAAACCCCATATCTTTTGGACATAAATGTTAAAGGTTCGATCATAACTTTTAGCAAAAAGGCCGGAGGTCCTCCAAAAACAACCTTTCTACCTTCTAATAAAGATAATGTTGTCTACATATAACGCTGATTTTAGTAAGGTAGGATCAGTTGGAAAACCTCTCTCCTTTGGACACCAAGGTCAAGGGTTTGATTCAATTCATTATAAAAGGCCGGAGGTGTTCGGCGATCTTTACGCAGTGGATAGAAGTAAGGCTATATCCCACCTTTCCAAACCTCGTAAACTAAATCGAGTAACGTTAAATTTTGAACTTTTTATACTTTAACAAGTTTTAAAATCTGCCTTGAGTTAATAGTTTTTAACCAACATATTCCCCATACCACTCATTTGTTCGCGGTAAAAAGTCCCAAGAAAGATCGATCTCATCCTCAACGATGTTAAGCAATTTACTTTTACTTGGATTTCAAATAAATGTAAAAAAGCACAAATTCAATTGGATAATGTAATCTTTGTAAAGCCCTATCCAGGCTATCCTCCCTTTGTCTAGCTCTTTGTTAGTTTAATTTCATTTATCCTTCAAAAGAAAAATGCATGCATACTAAGCTAACAGAACACTTCTACTTTTTATTTGCTTTTTAAAAACTATTCATTGAAGGTGCAACCCACAAACTCTTCGCCATTAAGGAATGTTGTATGCATGTCAATATGTCATCATTTATCAGTACTCGTATTTTCCAAATGGAGTAATTGATTATAGTACTAATATTAATGTTAATATTATATATTCAAGCTTAAATCATTTATTTAACAAATAAGTACATTACTTTTACCAAAATTAGTAAATATTTTAAGAATAATCATTTCATAATAATCATAATAAAACCATTTTCATTAAAAAAAAAAACCTTAAAAAAGTATTAACGACCCCACAAGGACTATAGTACCTTATTGCACCCACTATAAAAAAGAGCATCACATAACCACTTTAGTTACACTTGTCTAGAAACACTAGATTCAACTCGAAAAAACCATTCACAAAAATGTCTTCTCAATCTCCTCTACCAATTCACTTATGTTTTTTCCTAATCATACTCTTCATGTTTGTTAGCTTCTCATGGTACTCAAGTTATGAAGCCATGTTTGAGGGTTTATTTGATAATCTCAAAATGGTTTTTATACTCTCACCAGTGCTCCTTCTTGTGGTTCTTCAGTTGATATCCTTTTTCGACACTAGTGGTCGATATCCGATGTATGTTGCGGACTATGATTCGTCGAGTGGTGCGACTCCTTGGGGTGTTGGCTTGGTGCTTGTGCTACTTTTCTTCTTGCTTTCTTACCAATCTGATCTACGTGAAAAGTGGTTTCCACTTCTTAGTTGATTATTGTAAGGAGTTTAGTGGTAGGGTTATGAATCATGTTATGTAACGAATCATGGATGTAAATGTTATAGTATTTTGGTATACTTTCGTGTTTTATATATGTTTCATCTTGCTTTTTAGCTATCTTAGTTACTCCAGTATCTATTGTCTGATCCAACTATTTCTGTAATATATTTTTTGAACAAACTATTTTTGTAATTGAATATTTGTAAATTTAGGTATGGGCGTAAAGCTTTATTTTATTGAGCGTGAACAAAGGTTACAAACACGGACGTACCCAGTGAATTCTCGTGAATTTCAGCGGGCTCATAATATTATCACAAGACTTAAACACACACATAATATACATATATATATATATATGTGAATTGCATTTAATTACTCAGTTCTAGCCTATATCACAGTACATATATATAATAAGTGGCATTTAAATTACTACTTAATGCCAAGTGGGCCCGTGAATAGCACCTCTTTGCACTTCCTAAAGCCGTCCTCCGGACGTGCACTCTAAATGGGAGTCTGTGATTCTGTGTCACGGTAAGAAATTTTTACTATATGATATGTCTTTCATGAGTACAACTCTCAATTTAACATAATAAGTTTTTATAGGGGCAACTTTACCGCCATAATTTAAAAATAAATGTTTTTATGCAACACTTTATAAAAATCCCGGATCCACA
>OU343225.1:166519397-166558911 GCA_910596185.1 Chrysanthemum makinoi
GTTTATTTAATATAAAATTCACGCGTTAAATGTGAAATGCAATGTCATGAATGAACCGTTATGAAATGATGAATATGGAATATGAGAAATGACCGAAAAATGAGAATTGTGACATTCTTCCCATGTCAGCGGAATCACGTCCTCGTGATTCGATTAACGATACTATGGTCCGAACCTCGACAAGAGTTCTAAAAGTTCATGCTCGTACGAACAGTCTAAATGATCATATCAATGGCGTATGTGTTCCCCATTCAACTAAGTACGTGCCCGCGGATTAGATTTGATAGGTAAACTTACCCAATATCTAACGTAGCTCAAAAGACCTTAGGTTGTCGATTATAACCTAATCTCACAACTCATCAAACAAGAACTGTCATGAGATTAAACTAAACCGACTTGAGTAAACTTGTTTCTTAGCTCGACTTTCACAACTCATCAAACAAGAACTGTCACTAGATCAAGCTTAAAACAAGTTGTTAGAAAGGTAGGAATCAACATCCTTGAATGAAGTCTTTTGAAAGATTCGCCGATATTCGATTTACACAATCAAATCCAATCAACAAAATATATATAACAACTAAGGTCGATATCAATAGGTCTCAAATTAATCAATGCCGTGAACGTAAGGATTGAAGGAAGCTATGCACTCAAAATCATGTCGCATTTAAATAAGGTAGTTGTTCAAAGAATGTACCCTTGCTGCGGGCTTCCTCGGACCCAGATAGAATGCTCGACCGTGCGGGAGGAATTTCAATGTTCGGGATTCTTTCTATTGCCAATGCCAGGTTTGGACGATTACCTCTCCCGCGCTTGCGCCCATGATCTTACGATGAACCAAAACATCGGGTTGAGCAAACGACATTCGAACGAAGTCGATGAGGCGAACTGGTAATGTGTGTTATAGTGATCGAAATATGATAGGAACAAAGACATGCTATGTCTAACAAGTCGAAAGATGGAAAAGAGAAGATATGAACAAGGTACGGTAATGTAGACTTGAACGTAAAAACATGCTATGCATACCCACCCGACCAATGCAACTTCAGGTGACCGGACTCAAAAGACTCGACTAAACATGATTTAAAACTACCACTCTTATCATTGTATGGTTCTTCATAAATTAGACATAGTTGATCAGGCTATGTATAATTTATGAGTAACAATGCAACGATAGGACTAATTGACTCGAATGGTGTTCAATGTTTAATAAAATAATATATAAAAAATTTATTCCGGTTATAGTGTGATTTTATTTTGAAAAATCGGCATTCTCTATAACCTTGGCTCGATACCAATCCACACACCTACGGAGGCGGAAATAACGAGGTAACCGGAAGGGAACATAAGCAAAAGATAATAGAACATACCAACGTTAAGATTAAAAAGAAATAATACTCCATTACAAAACTAGATTAGCCGTCATCGGCAAATATATTACAAAGTTTAGATTCCAAAATATTGAGTTTTATTACAAAACGACTTGTAGCGACAAGTGAAAACTTCATTATGCAAGACTTGGTAGGAAAAGCTTACTAACGATCACCTGAAATGCATGAGAGAAAAACGGGTCAACTATGAAAATAGTTGGTGAGTAAACACGTTTAGCAAAATAAGAAAACTCGTAAGAAATAATCAAAGCTTTCGGTCAACGAAAAGGGTCCACAAAGCAAAGGCATTGTGTATCCACTCAGTCCCAAGTTCCGCCCATACAAAACTTGCAACCTGTGTGTACACAACCCATTGCACCAAAAAATATAGCGCCAGTAGTCAAGTGTAAGCGGTCATAATAGTTCCAAAGCAAAGGCATTGTATATCCACTCGGGCCCAAGTTCCCATACAAAACTTGCAACCTGTGTGTACACAACCCATTGCACAAAATATAGCGTATGAAGTATATAATAGTTTAGAGATGCTCTCGAACAGACTTTAATGCTCCAACAAGGGAGCCTCCTTTGTCACTCGACCACCTAGGCGAGAATTATTGAGAACACTCCACCATTAAGGCTAGAATTATTGAGAACACTCCACCATTAAGGCAAGAATTATTGAGAACACTCCACCATTAAGGCGAGAATTATTGAGAACACTCCACCAAGGAGAATTATAAGTGAACACTCCACCGACAAGGCGAATTATTGTGAACACTCCACCGACAAGGCGAATTATAGTGATGTTCAACAAGGGAGACTTTATAGAGATGCTCCGAACAAGGGAGACTTTATAGTGATGCTCCGAACATGGGAGACTTTAGGACAAGGTCATAACACGTACGATTCAATAAGTTCAAATAAGTCATAATTTCGTAATTAAGTCCAAGAGTCTAAGTCAAGTTCAAAAGTTCAAGTCTAAAGAGTTCATAGAAGTAATAATCAATTTAGTTCAAATATGATTCATGCATTTCGCCCCAAAAATATAGTAAACAAGAAAAGATGTGATTACTCACTTGATGAATAGATGCGACGACAAAAGTGGTTACACCAAATGTAGCGGATCTCTCAAACTGACCTATTATGAATGATATGATATGCATTAAGTCACGATGTAATGTTATGCACGCAATTCGGATGATATTTATACCATTTGAGAGTTTTGAAAATAATACTTATATCGAAAAATACTGCTTGACGCCTTGACCATTCAAAAATTACTTTACAAGTATTTACGTCAAAATGTCATCCTACAATGGTTTTATAATGATTCATGGTGAAATTATCACTTTTCACGCAAAACAATGTCGCCGGAATTATCATGAAATCAACAAAATGGTCCGAAAATAGTAGAATAATAGTGTACGCCGATCGTTAGAGAACGAACTCGACGGTTTTGGAAAGTTTGTATCGATATCTAAAAGTTTCAGTTCAGGAGTTTTCGTCATAAAGGTCTCGAACATAAAGATAATAAGGGTTAAAGATAGTGATTTTTGGCTAATTGTAGTGCAAAAAGTGAGTTTCGGCCAAGTTTGTAAAAACGTGTGTATCTTGGTCGTTTCAAATCCGTTTTCTACGTATTATACGTCCTTAGCTTCGTATCAAAGTATACTAATATATTTTTGATAAGTCGAAATAATTTGTGAAGCTTAAGGCTCTTGACTCGAATAAACCAAAAACATGTTGCTGAAATTTCTGAAAATAATATATTTCGTCGCCAAACTTTAAAAATTCACCACGACTTCGTTATAACTCCGCTTTTATCCGCTCGCCGCCACGGTTTAAAGTATATTTTCTAAATATCAAGCAAAAAATCGTGGCTATGGTCGGATTTTCCAGAAAATGATTTTAAGGACAGACCCTATATGAAAATAGGCTCTAAAATAGGCCTCAAACCTAAACAAATCAACTCCAAAGCTAATCTAATCCTACCATACACCTTCAAGGGGAACATCATCAAGGAATGGATTATAGGATGACCAATATATATATATAACTCTAAAATCATGTAAAAATGGTATAAACAACACAAATCATACATGCTTGCTCCAAAAATGATGAGATGAGTATGAAATGAATATGTAAGATGAAAAATAACCATGAGATGCTTACAAGTGATATGATGAGGTGCAAAGAACCAAGGATTAGCCTAAACACTCTTGGTTTTTATTTCAAAACCTAAACAAGAGTGTATACTAGATTGTTTAAACTTGAGCTTTGGAAAAACTTGATGATCCCTTCTAATTCTTGTGTAGAACCGGTTATGAGATGAAAAACAAAGAGAGATGAGACTTTCTTGTCTTGTGAATTATTGAAAGTGAGTAAATGAATGAATGATGTTTGAGTGTAGACTTGGGTTTATAAGAAAATAAGTCACCATCCAATAAATGCTTACCCTCCCCCCTTGAACCGGTTTTGGGGGGGGATGAATCTCCCAAATTCAAATTTTTTTTTTTTATATGTATATACTTGTATAATTGTAAGAAAAGTGTAGGTAAAGTGTTAATATTAATAACTTGTAAGGTAAATAGAAATTTTTAGGTAAAAGAGATTTTTAATAGATCAAAATAGAATGTAATGAAATAATCAAAATTGTAAAAATACATTCCTTGTGAAATTTGAGTGATAAAATAATTATCGAGTAGTTTTTAAGAAAAACGTCGTAATAATATAACTTTAACGATTTATATACCAAATAAATTTAAAACACTAGGTAAACTCAAAATATAGTTTTATAAACTAAATGTAAGTTTAAAAATACGTCGGGATCATTTTTGAAAGTAACGGATTAATTATTCAAAATAATAACTCACGCGATAACGTTTATTTAATATAAAATTCACGCGTTAAATGTGAAATGCAATGTCATGAATGAACCGTTATGAAATGATGAATATGGAATATGAGAAATGACCGGAAAATGAGAATTGTGACAAAATATAACTAATGAACATTAACAAACAGAAATTTAAACTAATGAGCAATTCTAATGTTGAAATGCCAAAATGGATCAAACTGCTTACAAATGGGATTCCAAGTAAAACTGAGAAATGAGTCACACAAACACAGCCTATAGCTTCCCAAGAAGCACTAATCCCAAGGCAATCCAATTCACCTTGCTCTGCATCTTTCTTCATTTCTCATGATTTTTGATTTATGACCTTTTTCTTGTATTTTTTTTTTGTATTTTTGCTTTTTATACCTAGAGCTGATTTTAAGGTATCTAATAGCTTTTATAAGCTATCTTAGGAGCTTATGTGACTTATAATTCCAAGACAACAAATGATTAACAACATTCATCATTCATGAGATTTTTTAAACTTGAAAAATTGCATAACTTGAAAACAGAACTTGAAACTTGAAATTGATGTTAACAAAGGTTTTATTTCACATTAATAACTTGAAATACAGAGCTTAAAGCTTAAACAAACACCTGAATTTTAAATTTTATAAAAACGACATAAGCTAAATTATATTTAAAACTAGATAGATTCTCCATTTCTTCTTTCTTTCTTTATAGACTTTCTAAGACTCCCACATGCTTCTGAAACTTTCCCACTTTAAATCTTAGCCATTGGATGAGTCAAACTCATCTCGACCTTCAACTGCTTTTGGCTAAAATTGATAATAGTGGATTGAGGCGTGTTCAGAGCAATTAAAGAACTTTGGGATGTTGTGGAGGTGTAAGGGACAAGAAAGGTGAAGTTTTCATGGGTTTGGTGTGATGTGGAAGAAAAAGCAGGTTTGAGAGTGTAACAGTAATACGTCTATGGTGGGGAAGCATTTATTGCTTAGTAAGCTGTTGTGTGAGGTGGAAAGGGTGTGATGAGTGTTTTAGATGGCAAGGTGGAAAAGTGGGAGGGGAGAAACCATGGCCGGTTTTGGTTACAGATGAAGCAGGGAGATGAAAGAGGAGTAGTTTTAGGCGGGTTTGACTTTGTTTGACCTCAGGATATTATAGACAGGGGGTCCAAAATGGGGGTCACAGGCATAGGCTCGGGTTCTTTTGTTTTGGCAGGTTCTAAATACAAAAAAGGGTCTTAATGGTTTTAGTTAAGTATAAGGACCAAAGTTGTAAATCACAAACTTGAGGGACCAACTGCATTCTCCAAAAGTTTATACAAGGACCAAACCTGCCATAAATGAATAGTACAAGGACCAAGGTTGATTATTTTTCATTTTAAAATGTCCGGGACCATTTTTGACAATTTTCAAACTCAGTGGACCAAACTTGTAATTTCTCTCTAAACTTATCATAAAGGACCAATTTTGTCATTTATTAATAATACAAGGGTGTTGTTTGAATAATTTCTATTTTTGAACACCAGGGACTATTTTTGACATTTTTGTAAAGTTGAGGGACTAAAGTTGTAAATTGTGATTTTTAAACTTTAAAGGGTTTGTTTTGACAACTTTTGAATCTCATGGACCTACAATGACTTTTTACAAGTTTTTGAATTACCAGGGACTAATTTTGACAACTTTTGTAACTTGGGGACTAAACTCCACAATTATGCAAACTTGATATCGTTTTTCATCAGATTTTGATGTTTTTGCATTTAAAACATATAAAACACTTGTTTGTGATAATTTTTATCATTTTGAAGCATTTCGGTTTTCTGCATGTTTTTGGCTACTAGACAAGATAAAAATGATGAGTATTTAGACACTCATCAGTTGTTAATGCATTCAATAAAAAATATTTTTATATCTTATTTTTCGTTAACTTATTTTTTTCAACGATATTCAGGGCGGGCCTTGAAACTAGTATATATATATATATATATATATATATATATATATATATATATATATATATATATATATATATATATATATATATATATATATATATATATATATATAATCTAGATCAAATAAGATCAAACTTAAAGTTGTTAAAATGAGATCAATCTAAAATTTGACAAGTGACACTCTCCTTATAACAAAAATAATTTTTTTATTGGCTACAACTAAAAATGTTAAAGTTTTGATAGATTTCTTTTTAAAATTTACTAAACCTAGGTGATACACTTTGATTAGAAGTGTAATGTATCGTGTTTTTGTATGTGTATCATATTTTGGAATATTTATTAGTGTAATGTGTATCAGGTGTATCATTAATTCAAAATCATGTATCATTTGGTTATTAGTTTCTAAAATGTTAATATGTATTAAAATATTATATTTTTGTGTATTATTGCTAAAATGTTATTTATAAACGCTTAGTGCTTTTTAGACTCGATCTTTTTTACAACTTTAAGCTGATCTCACATTAACCTTCCCCTATATATATATATATATATATATATATATATATATATATATATATATATATATATATATATATATATATATATATATATATATATATATATATATATATATATATATATATATATATATATATATATATATATATAGAATCCGGATCGATTGAGAAGGTTTTTTTTTATATATATATAGAACTTTGATTCATGTTTTTCAAGCGTAAAAATCATTTTAATGTGATTAAAATTCAAAATGTGTAAAAAAAATTTGAATCAATGTTAAAAATCTCTCGATTTTGCGATATATGTAGAATAATCGAATCATCTCTGATAAATTTAATGAATCATCATCATAATTCGATTTTAACAATGATTTGTGAATCAAATTTGTGATTTATAGATTCGATTCACCATAAAATGATGTTTACTTGTGAATCAAATCAAAAACATGAATCAATTTGCTCAAACAAAGATTTCTCAATCTCAAAATAAAACCTTCTCAATGAATCGAGCCTATATATATATATATATATATATATATATATATATATATATATATATATATATATATATATATATATATATATATATATATATATATATATAGGATAAAGATCAAATAAAAAGACAAATATCCAGTAAAAGATAAAAGATTTTTTCAAAAACTTTCTAAAAATTCCCAAAAAATTCCACAAGATCGGGTATGATGGTGCATGAAAAGTTGTGAAGGACTTTTTCTAAAAGTGAATACTTTTTCCAAAATTATTGAAAAATACGCTTTGTGCATCAAATCGTTTTTGTGCATCAAAAATGGTTTTGCACCCAACTTCTTTTGACTTTTTCATCAAAATAACATAAGCATCTAATTAAAACAAGTTGAAATTTTTGTGCATCAAAATTTTTTTGCCCATCAAAATTCGTTTTTTGTGCATTAAAAAAACGTATCAAAACTCAAAATTATAAAAAATGTTTTCACAAAAGTTTTATGCACCAACATACCCGACCTTGTGGATTTTTTTGGAATTTTTGGAGAATATTTTTGAAAAAATCTTTTATTCTTTTACGGATATTTGTCTTTTATTTTAATCCTACCATATATATATATATATATATATATATATATACATATATATATATATATATATATATGATGAGTGTCTAAATACTCATCATTTTTGTACAATATAAACTGCAAATTATATCCGAAAACACTCTTAAACACATCAAAATGATAAAAATATCACAAATAAGTGTTTTATATGTTTTAAATGCAAAATATCAAAATCGATGAAAACGATCAAATTTGCAAAAATTGCGCTTCAATTCCCAAGTTTCTAAAATTGTCAAAAATAGTCCTGAGTCAAAATTTCAAAAGAAAAGTCACCAAAGGTCCTTTTTAAAATCATAACTTGTCAAATTTAGTCCTTTGGTGAAAAATATAAAAAGTTTTGAGAAAATTACAAATTGGTCCTTCAAGTTTAAGAATTGGCAGAAATGGCCCCTGGAAAATTGCAAAATGGCAAAATTGGTCCTTGTACTTTTGAAACTTGTCATTAATGGTCCCTTGAAGTAACTTTGATGAAATGGCAGATTAGGTCCTTTGATTTTCAGATTTGGCACAACTAGTCCTTGTATTAATAAGACCTTAAACCCATTTTGACCCTTCCACCTCTTGGACCCCTGTCACTAAACAATTTTGGACCCCCCCATTGATTATTAAACACAGGTCAAACAAATACCCCCTTTGGCGCCTAATTCCTTTTCTTCTCCACTTGTCTCTGCAACACCATGCTAACACTCCAACCCTCCTCACCTTATCACAATCCTGTCCCCCCTCCAAACACTACATCCAAAATCATTAACTCTTCACCTTCTTCACACTCAATCCCCACTAAACTGCCAAAAATCTCATTTCCCGCCAAAATTGACAATTTGGCCAAAAGTCACAAAAGTCACCCATTGGCTCTGGAATTTGATGGGATTTAGTCAGAGATGAAAGAGAAAGAGAATGGGTATAAAAGAAAGGAGAAAGAAGCAAGATGGAGAGTAGCTAGTTTTTTACAATTTTTCATTAATGTCGTTTTTTTTAAAAGTGTATTAGTTTTAAATCAAATGTAGTAATTTCAGTTGTTTGTAACATATTTAAGTTAAAACATTGTTGTATTGTGCTTTTAAATATCAATCTCAAGTTTTTTTTATATAAGTTTTAAGCTCCATGTTTACTGTTGAATTTCAGTTTTAAAATTCTATTGGCAAAGCTTTTATTAACTAATTCTTAAGCTCAATTAAATCATCTGAGCTTATGTTAGCCTTTGAGTAAGCATCAATACAATTTTGAGCAGGTTTGTATCATGGTCAACAAAAGTCAAATAGGACCAAGAATGGCTTTGGTGCTGATAATGGGTGTTGCAGAAGCTTATTTGGGTTAGATTTAGTGAGGTTAGAGTAGGATTTGGTTTGGTTTCAGTTTGCATCAAAGTTGGAATCCTGTGAGTATTTATCTCATTTTCAAAATTTCAAGCCCATTTGCAATTTTCTGTTTGCACTTGTATCTGTGTTTATGAATAGTTCAGATATGTTTATTTAGTTTTATTTAGGAGATTTATGATTAGTTTGATCAGTAACTCAAGTATGTTCATCAGTTAGCTTATTGGAAATTACATAACAGTTGTAATTAGTGGTGTTTGGATTTAGCCCTTAAACTGCACTAGAGGATAGCTCAGTGTCTAGTACCTGTTGGTTCATGGTTGTGTAGCCATTTCATGCTCACTTGAGTCACTTCCTTGTGCCTTTTAAGCCCAAAAGTCAAAAATCTCTCTTATCTATAATAACAGTCCACTGTTGGACTTTTTGCAAGAACAAAAGTCTATTTTGTGTTAAGATATCATATATTTAGCTTGCAGTAGGTTTCATTCAACCAAGAATATCATTTACAGCCTTAAATCAAGATCAAACCTCAAGAAAGTCAAACTTTTAGTTTTGTCAAAAGTCAAAAGTGGTAAAAATTTGCTTTTTCAGCTAGATAGAAGGATTTTTATCAAGCTCATTTTTGAATCAATTTCTATGAAACTTGTAGTTTTAGAGAGCCCTCTTGGTCTATTTTTTTCTTATGTCCACTTACATTTTTTAATTTTGTTTAAGCTCCAAACTGTTGTTCAAACTGGTATAATGCCCCTGCAGTGGGTCTGCTGCACATTGTGTTTGCGCAGTTTTGTAAGGCCTGCACAGGTTTCATTCCAGCTTCATTAGGTCTGATTCTTGGGTCCATTGGTTCTTGGCCAGGTCCTCTAGAAGTTCCAATTCCTGTTTTCATGTTTCTAGCTTATTTAGGTGCTTATATTCTAGCTTAAAGTTGCCCCCCTTCACTTTTAAGAATCTCATGTCACCAATCTGCTAGCTTGTAATTCTGGGTTTTAGCTTGTTGATCCTTGTTATTTTGGTTCTTCAAGCTTATCCAAGCTTCTTACTGCTTGGTGGATTTTATGCTTCTTGGCTTATTTAAGTGCTTATTTCATAAGCTCTTCTACATCAGCCCTTGTTTCTTCCACATAGCACCTTGTTTTTCTATTTTTCTTTTATTCCTAATATTAGTTTAGAGTTTTCCCTGAATTTTCATATTTTTCTAAGCTTGTTTTATTTTTCTTAATATAAATTGATTTTAGCACTTTTAAATAGCATTTAATACAAATAATTAAAAGTTAAAAAATAAGTTTTCATTTTTCTTAGGTTAAGATAAATGTAAAAGTCATAAAAAGTATTTTTCATAATTTTCTTAGTTTAAAAAGTATTTTTTAGCATTTTAATTAGTTTTAAATAGTTTTAAATTAATAATAAATATATAAAAAGTCTAAAAAATATATTTTCTGTTTTAAAATTAGTTTTATCATATTTTAGATTTTTCTAAGTTTTAATTTTATTTTTCTAGTCTTATTTCATATTTTCTTTTATTTTAGAGTATTATTAAATAGTTTAAAATAGTTTTTAATTAATAATAATTAATTAATTAGTTATAAAAATAATTTTCTTTTTCTAATAATTTTCTTATATATTTAGGATTGTAAAAATGTATTTTTCATATCCGTAGGTATTTTCCTTCTTTATTTGCACGTTTTATTTTGTACGTTAACATAGTTTTTAATTTAAACGTAAGTTTTAGGTTTTAAACGTTCATCACTTTAAATATAGTGATAGCGTTTATTTAATATCTTTTATCTTTTTAATTTTCTTAATTTGCATTTAAGCCGCTTTTATTTATTTCCTTTTTCAAAGTGTAATATTCAATCCTAACTTTTCCGACACTACTATCCTGTGATCATTCTATCGTCTGATCAGTGTTGCACACACCATTGAGTCTCCGTGGGACTTAACGACCCGAATCCATCAGATTCTCTCGATCTTCATCATTTTGTCTGAAGCTGTTTTAAATTACAGACTTCGACTCGCTCTAAGACGCATCAAATTTCCGCTTCCGCCACGGAGGCTTTAGCGCGGTTTAGCCTTTTCGTGATCCATTCTGCACATACCCCATCTTTTGTAAAGTTTTTTGTAAAGTTTTCAAAAATCCAAAATATTCATCTTTACCCTCTAACTGCTTTTAATTCTCCATTCCTTATCCTCTAAACCGATAATTCTATCTTCTCAACCCTCTCGCTTTAATTTTGCGGCGTCATGATAAAACTATGGCAGAATTACTATTCAAGAGCTAAAAGCTACTGCAAGATGCACTTGATTGGTGACGATGACGAGGAGAGTGCTATTCCATTGAACAATGTTATCTCTCAACTCCTCAATCTACCAAATCACACCCGAGCTCCCATGACTCTCTCATAACGGGGATAAGCATCTCAAAGACTATTCTAAACGAATCGCCTAATGTTGAGAACTTTATCCCATCCCAAGTGAGTCTCGAGGAAATTCTTGACCATGAGTGTGATGTGTCTTCTCCTTTTACAAATAATCTTGTTGAGACTTTCTCGATTTCGACAGGATTATAGTGATGCCGATCCTTTATATTCTATAGACATAGAGTTTATTGATGCATCACTTCTACATTCCGAGATCGCCAACTTAGATCGAGGATGTTGACCATGTTGTTTCCACAACATTTCTTACGACTATCACTAATCCCTTATTCGACCTCGGATTCAATTTACTCTAAATTCAGTTAATCCAATCTTTGATAGTGATGAGTCCGACACGGAGACTATAATGGACGAGGTGCATATTTATAGCCCACGGCAACCGCATGTCCCACCTCCTCAGTATTCTCTTCATGAGGAGTTCGGTGAACTCACTCATATCATATCTCGTTGAATATGATTGCTTGGATGGCAAGATCATGACGGGGGAGAATCTCAATTTGCATAGTTATGACAAATCTTCCCACCCTCCCTACCGAGATGCCTTCCAACCCTAAGAGCTCAACCAATAAAATCCAAATAAGTGCAACTGCACTTAATCCCGAGGAAGAAGATCTAGTTACGATTGTTATCATGATCTTCCTTCTTTTCTTCACCTACTCGGTGACTTCCTCTCTTCTTCACTCCTTCGGGAGAGACACTATCTTTGATCCCCGCATTTTATCATTTTTGAGCCGGTTCTATGTATCTCATCGGGTGGAACTTTCACATGCTTAATATGTTTGTCCAAACATCTTGAATGAAAGTCCGATGGAGATTGTTTCTTCCACTTTGCTTCCCCATGAACCATTAATGCGGGTCGAGTCAAGCTAGCGACTCGAAAACAAAACAAGAGCACACACCATATGGTTTTCACCCATATTTCGACTTCTTTCTATTTTCTACCACCCTACGTGGGGGGTTGCCCATGTTTTAAAAAAAAAAAAAAAAAAATGGCCGTAGTATTTCCTTTTACGTTCTTTTGTTTCGCATAACCGCCGGATTTTTGAATATTGAGGGCAATATTCATTTCTGTGTGGGGAATTCTCACGAATTTTATCATATTATCTACCCAATTCCCCCGTTTTTGGCCAAAATTTTTTTTGGAGTAAGTGTTTTACACTTTCTCATTTGGTTATCAATCGCCATGCTGTAAGACAAAAGGATTGGCTAATCCTAGAGCAAACGGCTCTTGGTAAAGATTTCTCAAATCCGTTTATATGGCTTGCAATTTGCCCAAAATTGTATGGTTCTCAACTCACCATATCCTAAAAGTGAAGAGTCTAGCCCTTAAGTTATGGTTGGTAAAGAGCGCAGGAAAAACCATAATTGGTAATCAGCTCACCAAAGATAATACTGATAAGTTATCTAAGAGTTGGCTAGTCCGGGGGTACGGCTTCTGGTAAAGACAAAATCAAACCGTTGAAAGTCGGTGGTTTGCTCAAAATCATATGGTTATCAGTGTACCATAGTTCTTACTTGAACTCAAACATTTGGCTACCTAGTGATGGCTTTGGTAAAGAGATTAAAATCCATTATGTTTTCTTAAATCATTGCTAGGGACTAGCAATAGTTTAGTGTGGGGGATTGATGAGTGTCTAAATACTCATCATTTTGTACAATATAAACCGCAAATTCATCCAAAAACACTCGAAACACATCAAAATGATCAAATTATCACAAATCAGTGTTTTATGTGTTTTAAATGCAAAAATATCAAAATCGATGAAAACGTGATCAAATTTGCAAAATTGCAGCTTCAAATTCCCCAAGTTTCTAAAATTGTCAAAAATAGTCCCTGAGTCAAAATTTCAAAAGAAAAGTCACCAAAGGTCCTTTTAAAATCATAACTTGTCAAATTTAGTCCTTTGGTGAAAAATATAAAAAGTTTTGAGAAAATTACAAATTGGTCCTTCAAGTTTAAGAATTGGCAGAAATGGCCCCTGGAAAATTGCAAAATGGCAAAATTGGTCCTTGTACTTTTGAAACTTGTCATTAATGGTCCCTTGAAGTAACTTTGATGAAATGGCAGATTAGGTCCTTTGATTTTCAGATTTGGCACAACTAGTCCTTGTATTAATAAGACCTTAAACCCATTTTGACCCTTCCACCTCGACCCTGTCACTAAAACAATTTTGGACCCCCATTGATTATTAAACACAGTCAAAAACAATACCCCCCTTGGCTTCCTTTTCTTCTCCACTTGTCTCTGCAACACCATGCTAACACTCCAACCCTCCTCACCTTATCACAATCCTGTCCCCCCTCCAAACACTACATCCAAAATCATTAACTCTTCACCTTCTTCACACTCAATCCCCACTAAACTGCCAAAAATCTCATTTCCCGCCAAAATTGACAATTTGGCCAAAAGTCACAAAAGTCACCCATTGGCTCTGGAATTTGATGGGATTTAGTCAGAGATGAAAGAGAAAGAGAATGGGTATAAAAGAAAGGAGAAAGAAGCAAGATGGGGGTAGCTAGTTTTTTACAATTTTTCATTAATGTCGTTTTTTTTAAAAGTGTATTAGTTTTAAATCAAATGTAGTAATTTCAGTTGTTTGTAACATATTTAAGTTAAAACATTGTTGTATTGTGCTTTTAAATATCAATCTCAAGTTTTTTTTATATAAGTTTTAAGCTCCATGTTTACTGTTGAATTTCAGTTTTAAAATTCTATTGGCAAAGCTTTTATTAACTAATTCTTAAGCTCAATTAAATCATCTGAGCTTATGTTAGCCTTTGAGTAAGCATCAATACAATTTTGAGCAGGTTTGTATCATGGTCAACAAAAGTCAAATAGGACCAAGAATGGCTTTGGTGCTGATAATGGGTGTTGCAGAAGCTTATTTGGGTTAGATTTAGTGAGGTTAGAGTAGGATTTGGTTTGGTTTCAGTTTGCATCAAAGTTGGAATCCTGTGAGTATTTATCTCATTTTCAAAATTTCAAGCCCATTTGCAATTTTCTGTTTGCACTTGTATCTGTGTTTATGAATAGTTCAGATATGTTTATTTAGTTTTATTTAGGAGATTTATGATTAGTTTGATCAGTAACTCAAGTATGTTCATCAGTTAGCTTATTGGAAATTACATAACAGTTGTAATTAGTGGTGTTTGGATTTAGCCCTTAAACTGCACTAGAGGATAGCTCAGTGTCTAGTACCTGTTGGTTCATGGTTGTGTAGCCATTTCATGCTCACTTGAGTCACTTCCTTGTGCCTTTTAAGCCCAAAAGTCAAAAATCTCTCTTATCTATAATAACAGTCCACTGTTGGACTTTTTGCAAGAACAAAAGTCTATTTTGTGTTAAGATATCATATATTTAGCTTGCAGTAGGTTTCATTCAACCAGAACATCATTTACGGCCTTAAATCAAGATCAAACCTCAAGAAAGTCAAACTTTTAGTTTTGTCAAAAGTCAAAAGGTAAAAATTTCGTTTCACCAGATAGAAGGATTTTTATCAAGCTCATTTTGAATCAATTTCTATGAAACTTGTAGTTTTATAGAGCCCTCTTGGTCTATTTTCTTATGTCCAATTTCTTACATTTTTGTGAATTTTGTTTAAGCTCCAAATCTGTTGTTCAAACGGGTATAAATGCCTCGCGGCAGGGTCTCTGCTCCCTGACAGTTTGGGCAGTGTTTTGTAAGGCCTGCACAGGTTTCATTCCAGCTTCATTAGGTCTGATTCTTGGGTCCATTGGTTCTGGCCGTCCTCTAGAAGTTCCACCTGCTTTCATGTTTCTAGCTTATTTAGGTGCTTATATTCTAGCTTAAAGTCCCCCTTCAACGCTTTTAAGCATAAATCTCATGTCACCAATCTGGCTAGCTTGTAATTCTGTGGTTTTAGCTTGTTGATCCTTGTTGTATTTTGTTCTTCAAGCTTATCCAAGCTTCTTGGTGGATTTTGGTGCTTCTTGGCTTATTTAAGTGCTTATTTCATAAGCTCTTCTACATCAGCCCTTGTTTCTTCCACATAGCACCTTGTTTTTCTATTTTTCTTTTATTCCTAATATTAGTTTAGAGTTTTCCTGAAATTTTCATATTTTTCTAAGCTTGTTTGCTATTTTTCTTAATATAAATTGATTTTTAGCACTTTTTAAATAGCATTTAATACAAATAATTAAGAAAAAGTTCAAAAAAATAAGTTTTCATTTTTCTTAGGTTAAGATAAATGTAAAAGTCATAAAAAGTATTTTTCATAATTTTCTTAGTTTAAAAAGTATTTTTTAGCATTTTAATTAGTTTTAAATAGTTTTAAATTAATAATAAATATATAAAAAGTCTAAAAAATATATTTTCTGTTTTAAAATTAGTTTTATCATATTTTAGATTTTTCTAAGTTTTAATTTTATTTTTCTAGTCTTATTTCATATTTTCTTTTATTTTAGAGTATTATTAAATAGTTTAAAATAGTTTTTAATTAATAATAATTAATTAATTAGTTATAAAATAATTCTTTTTCTAATAATTTTCTTTTATATTTAGGATTGTAAAATGTATTTTTCATATCCGTAGGTATTTTCCTTCTTTATTTCACGCTTTATTTTTGTAATGCTAACATAGTTTTTAATTTAAACGTAAGTTTTAGGTTTTAAACGCTCATCACTTTAAATATAGTGATAGCGTTTATTTAATATCTTTTATCTTTTTAATTTTCTTAATTTGCATTTAAGCCGCTTTTATTTATTTCTTTTTTCAGTAGTGTAATTATTCAATCCTAATCCTTTCCGATCACTATCCTTAGTGATCATTCTATCGTCTGATCAAGTGTTTTACACACCATTGAGTCTCCGTGGGACTTAACGACCGGGAATCCATCTGATTCTCTCTTCATTGCATTTGTATCGAAATGCTTAAGTCTCATAGATGACTTCCGCCTACACGACCAATATAACTAGTAAAAACCGTCCGATGGACGGTATGATTTGTGATTTTTATTTTTAGGAGTTAAACTAACCAATGCTTTTCAAACTAATAGTTTTGTTAAGTGTTGATCCAAGAATTTTGCATCATGGCCGACGCTGTAAGATTGTAAAGCCGTTGTTCCATCCGCTTATTCCATTTGTTTAAGAAACACTTTTTCATCCAAGTTATCCTTCCCACTGTAGGGTTATTAGTTAGCCGCTCTCCAAATGTCTTAAAATTTTGTCCACCCTACGCAAGAAAAGAGAAAATGTGAAGTTAAATATACACATAGATTATGTCAAAAAATAGGTACATAGCAAGGAAACAAAAAGGTATGTGTTAACAGTTTCCCAAATTGAACTAGAGATCCGATTTACACAATTTTACATTCTAACATATTTCTCAAGACTCTACACTTAGATTGTGATATTACAACCGATAAAGCTTTATCTTAATCCCCAGTGTCAATGTCTCTACCAAATACTCCTTGGACATGCATAATCGAGATCAAGATTGGCTCCACTCCAAGTAAGTGTCTTTCAATAAGCATCTTGAAATTGTTTATTTACAACAAAATATTTGAAAAAGAAATAACCAAATAAGCAATGATATTGAGAAAATCCAATATATCCCCCAACACATGTATACATAATTACATATCTAAAATACTCTAATGTAATCCCTTCCACTAACAAGAACAACAAAGACACTATAAATATTATTGTTACAATATCATCCTAAAAGAAATTGATCTATACTCAACGCAACTTAATGAAGAAAGTTCTTTGTGTATATTCCATATGGGAATTAATCATTATCAAGTACATTTAGGTCCATTAGAGTTCCTTATTATGTAGTATCTCTTTATCAAGTTACTACACAATTTAAAGTGGTTTCCATTCATTCGATAAAGATAACATCCACATAAACAATGAAAATAATATGGTAAGGCGATACAGTCGACCCGAGCATTTCTAAACAAAAAAATTGAAGAATCAAAATATACCTAGCTCCTCAACTTCCCGTACCAACAGACCAGCTATGAGTAAGACCCGCCAACTTGAGCTTATTGCGCTTTTAACACGAATCGCTTTCTTGATGTTTCCAAATTCATCATACAGTTCATGGTCATTTAAAGAGTGCGTCTATGTAAAATTATTTGTTATGAAGTTTACTACTGACTTTTGTTCCTTTCTTGTTCCATATTATCTATATTTTAATGTTCACATACTTAACCATTATATATGAATACTTAAATAGGATTCTCACTATGCACATACCTAAAAATTTAGAATCTCATTTATGAGACATTACAAAGTTATGTCGCATTTCAAATGGGACATAGTGTCTAGCTTCAAAACAAACCAATAACTTTTCAAGTCAAAAGTATATATCAGTTTTGCCAATTCAACTGCATTTTGTATTTGCAATCGTGGTTTAATGTAAGAAGGATTAAGGTTCCATGTGAAATTTAAGGATGAGACATTGAGGTGGAAGAACTGGTGTGGTGGAAAATGGGTCCACGTCAAAACGGGTAACATTTTTGTACCTCATAATTGGTTAACATTTTTGTCCAATTATTTGAAATATTTTATAGAGTAAATGGGTAGTACTTATATCAATCCGCTTTTGGCATAAAACGCTTAGGAGGTATTAAGTAGTATATAATCAAAAATTATAATGGTGACTTCCGACCCTTTTTATATATAAAAAAAATATTAATAGGCCCATCTTGCCTATTAGATACAAAACAGAACCCAAATCGACCCATTATAATGGTCAAAGTTTCACTTCTAATGTAAACTGATCCATTTGACAACAAAAACCAAAGTGCAATCCGATATTATGCACATTTATATGGCCCGCCAAGCAAGCACAACATGAAAAAACCATGACCGTATGAATAAAAATAAAATAATGGATTACCTCTTAATGGCGTCGACAGAGAATGGGAAGTCAAGAAACCTACATCAAGATTCTACAAATAAGGCAAACGGGATTCTAGATGGGATACCTATACAAAAATCGATACAACTTGCATAAGAAAATTATCATGCTAAAAAACGTTGTACCTCTAACGGGACATGGTGGGTCAAGACAACAGAGCATTTCGACACCATCCAATCTACAAATTGATAGTTAAACAAATTGATAGTTAAAGGAGTTGATAGTTAAAACTTACAAGGTTAAAACATACAAATTGGTGGTAAATTTTCGTGCAGAACCACTTATCTGCCATTCTGTTGTGTGTTAATATCGTCTTTCCATTTGCCTTTCTTATTATGCATTCTGCGTCCCATTATGTAGGTCATGTTAAGAATATTTTATTTTTTAACATCTCTACCGGTTCAACCAAATTTAGCATGTATATTGTATGCTATACTCATTCTTCTAACAAAGGTGTTATAATAATGGTCAAAACTTGTGTAACTTGCAAGATCAAAATGGAATAAGAATACAACAATTGCGGGTTTAATACTTTAATATCTTAGACTAATAGTCTTACACTCAACATTTTGGATCTGATGGAGTACTACATATTATGAATCAATATAAGTTCCTCGACTATAATAATATAATATTGATTTCATTTCTATAGCTAGTTGTAGATATTGTCAATAGTCATGTAAATAGAATAAATGATTCATTAGGCTGCATATCACTCGAACTATAATATTTGGCCGAAATAAAAGGTGAAACACATGATATACATGATTTAGCAATTTCTTGCATCTTAGGTCTGTTGTTGATTTAATATCTTCAATAATATATTTATTGAACTAAATTAATATCGTGGTGTTCCCAAGTTGTTGCTACTGACTGATTGGGCTACTCGAACCGATTGATTATGTCTAGAAAACTAAGGCATGTTTTAAAGAACATGCATGAATCAAGAGCTGGTGATGAGAAGAAAAAACAGTTGGTTCAAATGGCCAATGGTTACCCATCCAAGTTCTGACGAGGAAGCTCAAGTTGCAAACGCAGACGAGAGGAAAATTTGCATGCCCGATTCGTGATCCGACAAAAGAAGATTAGTACGCTGTAATATTGTTCCATTGTCGTGATGAGTGATTTTAATGCCACTAAAGCGTAAAGCGTAAAACTCTTGGTGGTTGATATAGATTGATGACTTCATAATACTTGTATAACTCTGGCTAGGCATTTGTTACTATTTCAAATGTAAGGATAAATCCATTTTTGACTTAAAACGATGCAGGCAAGTCTATCTCATCCTTTAGATATGGGATGACCTATAGATTCTCTTCCAATATAAAGTAAATCATTACAATCTTATTCCCACAAAATTAACTAAACTATTTTTTTTTGTTCTTATCATAATTTCATTCATAGTAATAGAGGTGAACAAAGAATAAACAATGTATGGCCAAATAAGATTAAGATCAAACTAGAATTAACTAAACTATGTATGACGTCGAGCATTACTCCTGCTTACCCGGATAGAAGAGTCCTTGCAAGAACAGATTATGAATTTTTAACCGTGTCCTTCATCAACAACCATGTAGTTCCAATGAATTTTCTTTAGGAATGCTTTATCTCTTATTATAAAATCGAGCGGGTGATCAATACATTAAATTTCCGCTCGTAACTCTTTGGCGCTTTTCTCTCCTCACGACGCCCATAATATAGATAAGGTGGAAAAACAAAATCAAGATGAAGTTACATGACAAAAGCCATATTTCAAGTCGTGAATGTATGTGCCTAAACAGAGTAAAACTAAATATTATTAGTGTTTACCAAAGCCAGATAGCCACCGATGAAGTAATACATGGTTTGAGCAAGGATTAGCTTGTTCACTATCGTGGCACACTAAATGCATCACACCGAGTAAAAACATTCTTCGGTGTGGACTCACATATAGAGAAATATTTGAAGCAGTGGATGTATATATGAAATTCAAGATACAACGAATTTATCATATATACCGCCGCTATAATATAATTCACCGATTCATCTTCTTCTCTTCATCACCGTCACCATATGGACTTCGCAATGACCATTTTCCACCATATGCTTCTTTACCACATCCTCTTCATATCCGGTTTGATACTTTACCCAACCAAACCGGCTCAGTCAAGAAGTAAAGTCATTGAATAGGTAATAAAGCTTCGCAATATCATGTAAAATGACAATTAGTAATTGAAGTGATTATTTGTGTATTCGCAGTAGTAGATCACACGTAACCAATCCGTAAAAATCATCAAAATGGTTATTGGGCATCAAATAAACTAAAACCTCTAGAAGGAAAATAGTCGAATACAAAAAAGGACACCATAAAAGAAATTTGACAAGAAGAGCAAAGAAAGATGTGTCAAGAATTGCAAAATCATATGATATATTTTTTTTATGTATTTGCCTCATTTAGTTTATTTATATACTGTGGCGTAACCGTAGCATGTACCAATCACACAGTTCTACCCGAGGCTTTAGAGAAGTGGAGTTTGAATCTTCTTCAACAACTACTTCCTCGACATGTTAAGTTAATAGAAATGATTGACAAAGAGGTATCTTTAACCTCTTTATATATCTATCACTTTGAGGGGTGTGTGGGATTTTGTGTTATATTTTTCACTTAATCAGCCACATATTACTTATAAATCAATACCTTCTTTAAAGCATCAATCGTTAGAGGAAAATGATCACCCGTTAGAAATTCAACAAAGCGTAAGAACACTATCATCAAACAATATCGAGACATATCGTAAAATATCAATGAGCAAAGCGTAGTATTGCCTTGTCGTCTAACAAACTATTGATGGATTTACTTAACGTAATTGTTCAATAAGCTCCCAATTATTACTGTTGTTAATTAGTGATGATCTCATGTCTAGAAATATTTTCAAGTTAACATTCTAATATTCATTTATGTAGGATTTGTCTAATTTGGATTATTTGTGCAGTGTGATGTATGGGGTTAGTGGAGCCAAATGTGTGGGCAAATTATATCTCGAGGTCGGGACTTTAAGACAAAGGATTGTTCATGTAAACCGGTAATAAGCTATACTAATAAGATTCATCCGTGATATTCATTGATCAATCAAGAAAACAGTTAAGATCTTACATGTAACACGCGATATCCGAACATACCGAATTGCAACGTTATCCTCTTACAACTACGGCTTGTAACCGGGTGGGCCTTATGTATTGATTTGTAAGTTCTAACCCTCATATATTGACTTTTAAGCTCTAACCCTCAAATGACACCGTGTAAAAAATGCAATAACTCGTCATGATTTGCTAATTGCTATTCACATGAATGTGGTTTTTAATGTTTTTTGCACGCCAATTAGTAGAATGAGCAGCTACAACATGTATAAACCAAAAAAGATTGAGCATGATTGAATATATGCTAGATGCATATGCCAATAAGTTGTAGTCGATGACATTTACCTCTAGGCTAGCAACCACATGTGTCAAATATAATTGTCCGGTATTCCAAATGCTGTAATGAATATCACTCGAGTGGTCAAATGTAGCACGCCCAAAAAAAAATAATTTGAAATCGTAACTTACCAATTAGGAAAAGCAGGAATGTACCACATACACATCAACACATGATTGTTTTGTATAATTAACATACCAAGAGTGCACCATATACATTCCAAGCTTCATGTCTAGTCATTTCCTTTTGTTCATTGTCACAAAGTATTTCTTCAAGAATTCCTAAATCAGTCTTAAGATTTGGAAGAATACGGAGGCGAACCTCGCAAAAGAGTTGGTAGATTTCGAATTTAATACGTATTGCACATTAGTTGAAGTTAAAAAGAGGAAATGTTTAATATTTATTCACCACATGAGGTCCAAGAGCTGCTGGTCCTCCGACCATAATGTTAGTCAACGACCGTTTCGATCCAAAATGGTTTAAGCAACATTGTGTAGTCAAGCTCATCTAGAGATTGGTTTAATCATGTCCAAACCTACAAAAAAATATTGCAACTTGTTAATAAGAAGCATGTCAACTTCATAAGCTTAACAATAGCAACATTAATAAGTTTCACCTTTTACACATGGGCAACACGTTGGCAAAGAAAGTCTCTAACCTCCCAATGGTTGTCCGTAATTCATTTTCCTAACCTTTTTGCAAGAATGCATGTAATAACAGGTGGCATGAGTTGGTACCGCAGGATCATGCAACATTTTAGAACGTGATAGGTATTTTAGGTTCATACATATTGATCGAGGTTTTGTTTTCAGCAAGCCATTGGGTTATTATGTGAGCAATCAACATTAGCGAGTCATCATGGGCTACAAATCTATGGCTACTATAGGTGTTAGGAACCGTCGGATAAAAGTACCACTAAATCGCCGAACGATGGCCACCGTACCAATGACCCCAAGGCACGAATTTATGGCGCCGAATGGTTATAAAAGAGGCAAAAAATCCGGTCTTGATCGACTAATGTAAAGGGTATTTGAATGCTGATTTTGCATAAAAAGTGTTTTGGTCGCCGATTTTCTACATAAACAAGTGTATTATGTTGTTGATTTTTCTCGCACACAAAGAGCGCGTATCAATTGTTGATTTTCCGCACCAATTGGTGCGTTTAGCTCTTGATTTCCAGCCCAAAAAGGGTGCTTTGTCCGCTAATTTTCTCGCACAAAGGTTCATTTGGTTTGGTTGATGTCACGCCAAATAGGTCGTTTGTTTGTCGCTTTTGCCAGCCCAAAATAGCGCCTAAGGCGGGCGTTTGGTTTTGCTTGTTTTGTTCCACACCGCAAGGTGTTGGGTTTGGTTTAGTTAGCCACACCGCATCCTAGATAAGGGTGCGGGTTGAGGGTGTTTGTTTAACTCGGTATAATAAGAAAACACAAAGGGTTGTAGGTTCGAGCTTATGAGCTCATATCCAAACTTATCATTATTAGTTATGATAAGTGTTTCGGGATTTTAATTTATTTAATATGTATTGCACATTAGTTGAAGTTAAAAAGAGGAAATGTTTAATATTTATTTACCACATGAGGTCCAAGAGCCGGTCCGTCCTGCATGCCATAATGTTAGTCAACGCAATCGTTTCTCGATCCAAAATGGTTTAAGCAACATTGTAGTCAAGCTCGTCTGGAGATTGGTATAATCATGTCCAAACCTACAAAAAAATATTGCAACTTGTTAATAAGAAGCATGTCAACTTCATAAGCTTAACAATAGCAACATTAATAAGTTTCACCTTTTACACATGGGCAACACGTTGGGCAGAAAGTCTCTAAACTCCCAATGGTTGTCCGTAATTCATTTTCCTAACCTTTTTGCAAGAATGCATGTAATAAAGTGTGGCATGAGTTGTGCAACCAAGCAGGATCATGCAACATTTTAGATACCAGATAAAGGTATTACTTCAGAAAATAATATTATAAACATAGGTATTCAACACATCGGGCTCACACAATGTCGACATGTATGTATGGGTTATGAATAAGACTCCCATTAGAGAAAAAAGCAACTGGAAATCATTTAAACCATGAGAAACCTAAAATTTATCCCAGTGTTGGCATTAAATTGACTAATAGAGTAATAGTCAAACATTTACTTTTCAAATTAAAATTTATCCCATGTTATGAAGCCTAAGTAGCTTACATATAAACACTAAAATCAAGAGGTCTAGTTTGCTTTGATAATGTTTGTCAACACAATGCGAACAATTATATCATATCATGATTACCTCTCCAATATGAATGCCATTACTAAAGCCCTTAGTTCCATGTTTTGTTGATATTTCATCCACTTCTCCTCAAGCTTCTTAATTGATTCCATGTACTCCATTTGAAATTTCACTTTATCCCTCTAAAACGACATATCACATTCTAAGGTTAGCAAATGCATGAAAAATAACATAAGGTGTGTGAGTTTTCCTAAACCTTCATTGTAAATGAAGCATTACAATTAAAATCAACTATCTGGGGTAATAGTTAAAATTATTGAAGAGGGAAAAGTTCATTATTAACACACATCTCCAACCCAACGTAAAATCATACCTCGATTGTGAACTATAGGACGAAAAGCATTTGAAGCTACATGACCACAATCGGTTCAACTGACGTAAAATGGTGAAGATTCTAAAACTAACGAAGGTATTTGCATAATAACAATTAACAAACTTATACACCCCAATAATAACAAAAAGAAAGCATTGCCAAATATAAAGCTAAAATTGATCACCTTGCTTTAGAGCAAATGGAAGTTCGTGGTGATCAAAGGCTTCTAGAATTAACTCTACATTTTCCAATAATACTTCCTCTGCATCAAAGATGAAGCACATAATCAACTCCAACAATTTAGATTGTGATTTATGTGTCTTATACATGCAAATGACAACAAACTCAAAAAGTATGATTCAAACTTTAAAAATTATAGCAACCCAAATCTTCTATATAAGTTACCTACACAAACCTAATACATGAACACCAAAAAAAATCGTTAGATGAACATTAGAAAAAAGAAGAGAATTAGATGATCATTAGACAAATAAATTATATCTAGGGTTTTTGCTGTCGATTTTGTGCGACCATTTTAATAGGTTATGGATGCGATATTTTGAATGTTGAATGAGAAGAGATGTCGGATTTTGAGGCATGGAGTTAGTATTGATTGAGAAGAAAACTATGTGTTTGACCCTCTAAATCCGGCTTTAAACATGGTACGTATATAATAAATCACGATTTGAATTGGGGATGCAGTAACGCTTATAGTATAACATTTTTGTTTTGCAATTCTATATCACAACTTGTGGTATGGTCTAATGGTTGAGGCTTTTGTTATTGGATGACCTGCCCAAAGTTCGAATCCAATAGTATACATTTTTACACAAATTAATTCCGGTTTTAGCTACTTCTAGTGACGTGGCTTTAATTGATGACATGGAAATATGACGTGGCTTTATGGGATGCCAAGTGACATTATGACGTGGCATGCCTCCTCTTATATATAATGTATAGATAGGCTTTGGTTCCATTGAAAAGAGATTTAGATTGAGAAGGTTGAGAAAAGATCATAGTCATTCAATTATTTTTATTTTGATTCATTTTACATAATTAATTATTACTACATCCGTCCTAAAATATAAGTCCGCTTTTGACTTTTCAAAGTATTTCTTTTCATATTTTGACTGTAATTATTTTTTTCGTGTTATATAATAATTGATGCAAAATATATAAATGGATTCGTGTTTCAAATGTATTTTCATTGGTATACTTTTCATCAAGTATCATATAGCACGGAAAAAAATAATTACGGTCAAAGTCAGAAAACAAAGATTTTGAAAAGTCAAATATAGAATTATATTTTGGGACGGAGGGAGTAGTTGTTAAGGGTAATATTGTAATTGTATCAATGTATAATATACTTGATAATAAATGCACCTATAATTGTTCTTTCCAAATTTTGAATTTTACCACCTAGTCTGATCGAAGTTTTCTTGTCCAATGTATCATATTTTGTTCATAATTTAAATCATTTTTAGCCTTTTGTTTCTTAATCAACCATTATGGTTGAATGGAAAGAGGAGAAAGGGATTCGAGGGCATTTCACATGTTTGTTAGGGTTAGGAATGCAATTAGTGAATTAAAAAACGATTCTCTTTCCACTAAATTTATTCTCTCCAAAAAGTGGAGAATGGGTCAGAAACAAAATATGATGATGCTTCTATTCCTCCATCTTTATCACTGAGAATGATGATTTTAGTAAAAAACACGGGAGTATAAATACCTTCAACCACGTGCAAGGCACTTTCATTCAAAATATACCCCGGATCCAATTCATCTCTATCAACTGTGAAGCTTCCTTCCTAAATTAAAAATGATTCGCTCATAAAATCGGTATGAATGTTGGTTTACGTTGTTGTTTATCATTGAGAGTAATATGTGATCTCCTTTTTTACTCACGTTTCAAGTTTTTGGTCACTAAATCATGTATGTTATTCTTTCATCATGTTGGTTATGTGTTTTATTTGGTTAATAACTTGTTTGTTTGAAATCTGCTCATGGCAAATTGACTATTGAGGCTCATTTACATTCATGGTTTTACAATATCATCGACCACACATTGTTTCAAAGGAAGGTTTTATTATGATTGAAGAACGTTATGGTGTAAACTCCTGTCTTATGGTGCATGTCACATGTTTGATAAAATGCCAAGCCTATTTTTTTCTTTAATAATCTTAATTTGATCAACAATCTCTAGCGGTCTATGCTCATGTTAACTTGTTTGTTGAATGAGTTGGTTTTAAGTTTTTCTCATATTAATTTAAGATAACATGATGTTATACTTGGCCCATTTCTTTCACTTTCTATGTTATTTGCCGACAGGCATCGTGAATCAAGATGGAAACCAGTCTTTATTCTTCTGTTTCTTAATTGTCTATGTCGGTGTAACCTCATATATTAATATGTAGTAGGAGACATGGTGCCAAACATACCACAAGAATAGATGCAAACATGTTCAATATCAAGGTTGCAGCTACTATTATTTGAAAGCTACACTTCTTGTTGAGGACTTGAGGTTGTTGCATGTTATTACAAGACTAACAAACCACATGAGAGCTAACTTGTACTCACAAGAGGTTCGAATTTTTCTCTCGATGTGGGCGTGGCTTGGATCATTTGTAGAGGGGCTAGCTTGGCTTGAAGCTTTAATGAATACAAGTTATGTTGTAAATCCAATGTTATTTTTACAGAACATTCTTGATAGGCCAAAATATAATCTGATATTTAATATTCTCTCTAGCTTTTAAGTATGAATATGCCGTGAATGTTGTTTACAGTCTACAAACCACCGCATGTTATATATGTGTTCGAAGTAAGAAAAAAACTAGTCTAACTCGTCACTTGCATCATCCAAGTGGTTTTTTAACATCACAAATTTGCAAAAAAAGAAAGAAAAAAAACCCAACAATGTATAGTGGCGTTATTAAATTATTCCATTTCATAACATATCCAAACAGGAGAAACATGATTCTCATGTCGATTCTCTAATTATACCAAACACATGAGACGATCTTCTTTCCTCATCCTCATTCTCTTTCTTTTTCTCTGCAATTCCATTCTCTGTTGCATTTCCATTCTTAGCGATTCAGCCGTACCAAACGTCCTCTTATATTTTTTGACGATTCATAATTTTTTAAATGATGGATTTGAGAAAATCCAAATATTGACTAACAAAAGATCCATGATGGCAAACGTTTAAATATAATGAATCATGTCTTTGCTACATGAATAATGTTCTTTTAACATTTTTTTAGTTTTAACATTTAAATATGTGAATCACGTGTTTGCTATATGAATCATGTTTATTTTTATCACTAAATGTGCTAGTTCATCATTCAATTATATGAATCATAACATTTTTATTTAAGCGCCTGACATATGAATCATTAACTCATAAATTTAACGTTAAAACATGTGAATCATGTGTTAAATTTGGTATCCGTCTCATAATTATTGTCCATATTTCCATTTTGGGACGTCTCAAAATAATTGTCCACTTTCCTTATTAAGAAAAACTGTATCATTAAAGAGAATATTCTATTTTAAGTGGTTGATATTAAAGTGGACCCACTTTTATTAAACATCACAAGATCTTGTCTCATGACAATAATTTTGAGACGGAGGGAGTAATTTTTATAAACAAATAAGAAATGAATCATTGCGTCTTGTTGAGTTTTGAATCATTGCAATTAAATATGAATTATCGGTTTTTGAATCATTGCAATTACTTACTAAAACGTCATATTTTTGGATCGTAGTAATCTTTCTTTGAATCAGATAATAAATACCTAAAAGTTGAGTAAACTATAATGTTAAACTATAATATCCGGATTAATGATTCATAATCGAAATAGTGAAACACTATAAGAACGTGTTGTATTTTGAATTACATTCATATTTTTAAATTAATAAATGAATCAATAATGTTTTCTAGAATCATTAGGCATAAAAAAACAAATTCTAAATCTTTACTAATCTATACTACTTATAATGCACGAAGGCACCTCACTCTTAATTTTAAAACGTACAAGAAATTAAGCATGATTTACAACACTTTAATGCACCCAATTTTTAGAATTACAACAAAGTAAGCATATTGTACAACAAAATAAAGCGTGGTGTCATTTTAAGACCAAAATTCTATCAAACAACATTAATGCTAATAAAAACACCCCTTCACAAAAAATTACAACCATTTAAGCACAATGTACAGTAGCTGCAATCAATTTTCAGATTTACAACAAAATAAGCATAGTGTACAATAAAATAAGTATGATGTAATATTCAGATTTACAAAATTAATGCTATTAAAGTAGTCAATGTTATTAATGTCTATAATGACTACTACTTACAAGAAAAAAAACATAGTATACAACACTTTAATGCACATAATTTTCAGACGTACAAGACAAGAATCATAGTGTACAACAAAACACCACATTAATGCAATTTAATGTAGTTATTAACACACCCCTTACATAAGAAATACAAATTATCAAGCATATTGTACAAACAAATTAAACACAATTCCTGCATTAAATTTTACTACTACAAATAATAAAGCACATTATACAAATATTCAAGCCCGAACAGGCAACGGACCAAATGGGCTTGAGCCCGAACGGGGGCGGACCAAACGGGCTCGAGCCCGAGCACAGGGGCATCGGTTCGAGCCCGAACGGCACGAGAGCTATACAAATTTTGATATCCCGAATTTATTGTTGAAAAAAACATAATAAATTAAAATACATTATTCATCAAAAAAATTTATTTCAGAGTACCCGCCGCTTCAACGCGCGGGTACCATGCTAGTTGATAAAATAATAATTCACCATATTTTAGAATATCCAATAAGTGTTAGTTACGTAATAAAAGATATTATAGAGAAATATTAAAAGGTAAAATTTTAGCATACACAATAAAAAAGAATCAAATGTCCTCGTTAGTTTTAACGAGTGAGGAAACCGCGCCAGCAAATGGATTCTTTGTAGACGGAATTTGGAACCGATGAATGAAGGAAAATTTGTTGGACGGCTTGCAAATACAATTAAAACCTTAGGGACTATTTTCGTGACTACAAAGGACTTACTTTGTAACGACACTTAAACCTTAGGGACTATTTTTGCCAAATTGCAACAGATAGCAATTAATGCTAAAGGACTTACTTTGCAACGAACTTAAACCTCACGTTTTGCCAAGTTTTCAAAGATAATTAATGCTAAAGGATTTGCTTTCGCAACCACAATTGAACCAGGGGTGTTTTTGCAAGTTGTGAAAGTTAGCAATTAATGATGCAAGACTAATTTTGGTACAACTTAAACCTCTCAATAAGCGGCTTAATTTCATGAAACATTGATTTAATGTTTGTGATTTATCGCTTCTTCCCTTGTAATTAGTATATATATGGGTTTTATTATGTGCCTCTGCAAAGACATTGTTAAGTGAAAAGACATGAAAGCATGATCCACAAAAATACATTTTTATATGTATTTGCCTTTTGTGATCCCCATGTATTCTCAATGTACTTTTTCACTTATCACGCGCTCCTGCAAGACATAATGTAAAACCCTATATATATAATTTCAGAAACATTCATTGATACATAAATACAATTTGAATGACATTTATTTCTTTCATGGGCTCATCATTTCTCTTGTGATCGATTAATAAAAAATTGTTACCATCATAAGTGTACATAATTAATGTAATTAATGAAAGTTATATAATACCCATCATACCCTTTATTGGTTTGACAAAATGAATGAACATGATTTTTTCTCAATTTTCTTAATTTAAAGTTTCTCATCTCGATCCTGATTATATATATATATATATATATATATATATATATATATATATATATATATATATATAATTATGTTCATATGGTACACTTTAAAATGAAATATAATGTTAACCAATAATTAGATGACACATGGAAATTGAATTGTTAAATTAAATTAAATTGTTAGCTAATTAAGAAGGGTGTTCTTGGTATTTACTTTTTTCCATCTCTTATACAATACGTTTTCATCATCTTCATCATAAATAATTTACTTCTTCTCTCTCTATTCCTTGAAAACTCTCCACATTTCAGATCTAAAAAAAAAATTCTCAAATCTCTCAATTAAAAAAATGAAAAGCCATTCTAAAGTTCATTTGCTTGACGGGAATCGACCTACTGACGATTCTTTGATGTCAACAAGATCGCGGGGCCGAAATCCTTTGAGTAAACATCTCCGTTTCCGTTTTCGACCAACCTTGCCGCCTTACACGAACCGGTGAGTGGGTTCCAACGAGTCACCGGTTACGCGACGAGACTTTGAGTGATAAACTAATTATTATCGGGATCCTTTTTTCAAATCTGATCATAATTTTTTTTTGGAATCCTTGTAATCGTGTAGTATCAACTGGGTTTGTGATGGTTGGCTGTCTATCACCGGTTGCATCTTCCGTCGATCATTTCGATGAAGGTTTTGATAAATTGATTGAACTCCATATAATGGGATAGTGATTTACTATATTTTTGTAGTCTCTTGTTTCAACATCTTTTTTTTGTTCTTTTCTTTTTTGTATCAGATGAATGAACTCCATATATCTTGACGTATATATTATTTTATATTGTGATGTATAGTTAAATGAAAATGAAACTGAGTGTCACACATCTTCTTTTGTAATGTAGTATTGTTATTTTATTTCTTATAGGATTCTCAATACTTTTAAATTTTAATCATGTCTTTCTTTTCTTTGAGAACTCAGTGCATTAGTTTGTTGTAATCAATGTAATGCAATTAATTTGTTGTTTTCAGTGTAATGCAATCAAGTTATTATATATGTATTAAAATTAGTGTGTCAAAAAATTGGTGTGTCATAATAAATTTAAAGAGTTATAAATAAAAATATAATGTAGTGTGTCATTATGAAAATTGGTGTGTCACAATAAAGATAATATGTCAATATAAAAAATTGAGTATCAAAATTTCTTTACAAAAATCATAGTATGTCAATAAAAATGTGTAAACAAAAATTTTTAGTATTACTATTAATGTATCAAATGATTAAATGCATCAACGCATCACCTGTTAAATGTGTCAGAAACATAGTTGATCATTAGAAATGTTTCATAAAACAATGTGTCAGTAAAAATGTGTAAAAAATATATGAAGTGTGTCAAAAATATAATGGGTTATTAAAAATGTATCATAAAACTATGTGTCACTAAACATATGTCAAAAATATTACTGTAATATGTAACCTGTTAATTAAAAAATACAAAAGGTACGACAAAATTAGAAATGTGGACTCTCGTACTAAAAAAATACATTTAATGTGTGCAAGTAATTAAAACTATAAATCGTTAATTATTGAATCGATATGTGTGATTAAAAAATATGTCCAATGCCATGTTTATTCTTCTTACCGAAAATGCCCTCACCTTTCTACTTATCTACACTAATATCATTAAATAATTAATTATTACACTCATTTAATTATATTTGAATCTCATCAATAGTTACTTGATCCAATGGTCCACAGTAGTGCCTATTATATTCTACTTTAAAGTGTACACCACAATAACGCCACCCTATATATATATATCTATACTACTTTATAATGTATTTAGGCCTTCTAAAATTAGAAGGCTTAAAAATTAAGCATTCTAATTTTAGAAGGCTTAAAATTAAGATAAAGAGCTCCAATCACTGAGATGACATTGTCACTTCTTAACAAACTCTACCTAACTTCTAACAAACCTGCCCTAACTCCTAACCACCAAAATTAAGATAGGAGCCCAATTATAAAATTACATGCCACTTCTCAACTAAAACTTCATCTTTATTTTCAAATTAAAATATCTTTTTATCTACTTATTTATATTATAATCTAATATCATCATATTTTCTAAAATTTTATGCTTTTTAATTCAACATCCATTTTAATATATTTTTATAAGTTTTTAGTTTTTATATTTTTAGTGGGTTTATTTTATTTTAATTCAAATTTTTACAACTTTAACCTTTATTTCATTTATTCCAATCATATTATAGTTATCGGCATCACGGCCAAGATTGCATGTATACCTTTCTAGTATATATATATATATATATATATATATATATATATACTATAGTCAAACTCGTCCGATGACGGTATGACTTAGTTTTATTTTTAGGATTCAGTTGAACAAATATATACTAAAAAGTAATTAAAAGTTAAATGAAACGGTTAAGATCTACACCACAATACAATTACAACTATAATGGTGTCATATTTGCAGAATGGTAGTTCACTTTCTTTGCATGAAACAGGACCTTTCCAGCTATTGTGTGCACTTATTTGCAAAAAATAACTAATAAGAAGCCCATTGTTGCGATTTTTACACACTATGGCCCATGGACGATGTCCATCTGATCGTTCACCTGACTGTCATGTGTTTGTAATGCGTGTGGGAGCCCGAGGGTGTGAGCGCCTTGGTGCAGGCCCTGTGGGATTTTCCAGGTGTTGGTATTTTGTTGATATACTCATTTACACAAGAAGCAATATTCATTCTGGACTCAAAACGAGCTACGACTCGTTACCAGACAACTCAGAAAAAAACCTGTTTTTGCATATTGCTTGTTTTTTCAATGGTGCAGACATGGATTCCGTGGTTAAAATATTCGAACGTGATTCCTTTGCAGTATCTTCCTTAAATACTCTAACTAAAAGGTGCCTTCTTTCGATTTCATCAAACCAAACACTCTTGATGCATCCATTGCTTCAAGAGATGGGGAGATTCATTGTGTATAAAGAATCACCCGAAGACCCTGCAAAACATAGTAGAGTTTGGCGGAATAGTGAATCTTATGATCTGTTGAGTAATGAAATGGTAAGAGGCTTCTTATGTGTTTGTAGAACCTAATTTTCCATTTATGACCCTTCTAATTTATGTGGTATACAATTTCCTCCTCTTTCTGATTAGTCTTCAAAAAAAGTGGAAGGCCTATAGCACTTGACAAGCAAATGTTGGCCAGAGAAAACATCGCATTGGAGGTAATAAAGAAGTAGAAAGTGAAGTCTTATGTTGATATATACAGATATAAATCATAAATTTTTTTTAATATTATTTTAAGTGCTCAGAAAACACCATTACCGATGTCAATTAGTATTGCGATGGCATGGGTGTGAAAATTGTACCTGTTTATCATATGTGTGATATATTTATTCCTCTAGGAAATATATTTCATACATGTTGGTACAATTAATTTCATGATAAGATTAGTATGCTAACTCACTTCATCTTAACTTGTAGGAACTGGACCTCAAGACATATTCATTCAAAAATATATATAAGCTAAAGTTGCTTTACCTCAATTCCGTGCAACTTAGTGGATCCTACACGAACTTTTCAAAGGATTTATTATGTCTGTGCTGGATTGGATTTCACTTGAAAACTGTACCTTCTGGCTTATCCATGAGAAAATTGGTTGCTTTAGATATGAGCGATAGCTTCTTGGAAGTATTTGAAATATCAACTGTAAGGACTAAGGAATTCAGTATCCTCTTTCTTTACTCCTTGGCCTTTTAGCTTCTCAGTGTTTAAAGGGATTTGTGTGGATGTACGTTTCTGAATGAATATTGTTACTTTTTTAACAGGTTCTTCACTCACTCAAGATTCTAAATCTTAAGGACTCAGTACATCTCTTAGAAATCTGCAACATAAACATGATGCTCAATCTTGAGACATTAATTCTATGGAACTGTCACAAATTGGTTTATGTCTGTGAAACCATTGGAGGCCTTAACTAAGAGACTTGTTCTTTTAGATATTACAGGATGTGAGAACTTGTACAAAAGTTCATGTACACAAAAATCTTCCTTTCCTATGCCATCTTCCATAGAGCGTCTGTTCCTCAAGGATTGCAAACTTGAGTACAAACTTTTTTCCTCTAGATTTCACTGACCAGTTATCTATGCAATACTTGAACCTAGGCAATAATCATTTTAGAACGTTACCTAATTATAATCATCTTAAAAGCCTTCTAGTCCTTGACTTGAGTCTCTGCTCAAAACTTGAATGTCTTTTATGTCTCCCTAGTAAACTTGAAAAATTGTATATTAATCAATGCAAGTCGCTGGAGAGAGTAACTTTCGAATCACATCGATTCACACTACAAGAGCTTGTATGTGAAGGTTGCACTAATTTGTCAGAAATAAAAGGCTTTATTAAACTGGTTCCTGTAACCAAACTTAATGAACATCATTTGGGACACATGAAGTGGCTAAAAGAATATCAATATCATGAGGTCCGCCTAGTTGGTGGTGACGAGATTACAAAAAATAGAAATCTGTGTGTCGTCCAGGTGATATATCTCTTCCTTTCCAAATCATATGCAATCTAATAACATATGAGCACTTTGAGTAGTGACATGGAAACTACTTATTTACAAAGGTTTTACTTTGTTGCTTGTGTGCCACAGGTGCTCTACTTGTATACAGTTACGTTAATCCTAAATGATCTCGAACCTATCTTCTATACAATACAATGACTATCAATAATCCTGTTTATACATATTGGGTAGTAGCTAATGTTTATCTATTAAATGTAATCAACGTAATCTCATCAAAAATGCATGCATACCTAAGCACCAGAGACCAATATACTTAGAGAAATAATTAACATATCAAAACCCTAAACAATAGCTGAAACTTGAAGTGAACTGATGATCAAAGAAGAAAAGAAGGATCTTCTTGATTTTCTCGGGCATGTTGTTCCGTAAATAATTAGTCGATGTATGGGTCCATGTTTGATGATGTCCAATGTTACACATGGTTGATTCAGTGGCATCTCAAAGTCACAGTATTGGTAGCTCATTATGGTTTATAATATGTGAGACTATACCCTGATCTCCTGAAACCCTTTAAGGATAGAGTCAATATAATCCATGTTACTTGCTACATTGGTTTCAACCATTAGAAATTCTATAACTTCAACGAATACTGTTGGTTTAGTTAACTAATTTGATAATACTCTCTGATATTTATAGAAGAGTCTTGCTAAATCCTAGCGTATTTCTTCTAGATAACAGATCCGTTGCACCAATGAGCCTATCTTAATATATAGTTTCCTAAATTTTTGTTTTTTTAACCGGTTTTCCTCTAGGAGATCAAACATAGCCAAACTAAGCCTTTCATTAACAATGGTCAAAGGTGTCAAAATATGATATTCTATAACAAATTAACGTGTTTGGAAGGTTTACCTCAAGTGATATAGACCTTCGGTCTCTACGTGTTATGTGAATAAAATCTGACCATCACAGTAGTAACAAAATATAACACATAATTATCAGTTTTATGCAGTAACAAAATGTTTGACCATCACAACAGTAACATTGTGATCATCTCAACTTATATCAGTTGTTTGACTCATAATGGTCAGCGCAAAATTGGTTAGTAGTTAGTCATCTCAAGTGATATCGGTTGCTTATTTGAGCCACACACTATCTGTTGAGATGGTCAAAATTTTTGAAAACATACGATGAACAATGCTCATGAAACGCTATTCTCAAACTGAATATTTAAAACTATTGTTTCACAAACAAAGAATAACAATCTCAAACACACTACAAAATGTATACCAGTTGTCTCAAAACACCATAAACAAATAAGCAATTTCTAAAAAGCAATACCAAACACCCCTAAGGTTCAATACTGATAAAAGTGTGTTCCAGTTGCATAAGTTAATCTCATACACTGTCTAATAAAAAGGAACCTAGAAATGGATCAAATTAGCAACTGACCTTCAAAAGAGAGTGTTATGAAGAATGTTGATGATTCAATGGTGTGCATCCGAGGAACCAGAAGATGGCTTATCAGAAACACAATTGTGCTCCTCATCATCGCCTTGGATTTGTTCCGGAAGTTGATACCCCGAAAAACCTCCTACACTGGAACTAAATCCAGTTATAGGGGATAGGTAATGGAGAGCTAGGCCTTGATGCTGATCAATACCTACACCGGAGAAAAGATGTTCGTCCACCCAGGCACGAACCTGAGGCGTGTTACTGGACTGAAAGGGTCCCCTCTGAGACTGGCCAAAAATCGACTGCAAAAACGGCGTAGTTTATGCTAAACCAGATACAAACCCATTCGGAACACAGTCCCCACTTCAACCCATTCTCTTCACATGTCACAAATCGTAAAAAATAAATTAGCATTATTTGTTGCCTCTAACTTCATTTTCCAACTGAATAATCTCAACCATCACCGAGTCCTATAGTAGATCCTTAAACTCGTCTGACTTTTGTTACGGCCACTGAATTCAAATTTTACAGTAATTTACGGTATTTTCAAATTTTATAGTAGTGATTTATAGTGTAAAACTTTAAAAGAACAACGGAGATAATTAATAAACACTCAAATTGTCGTAAACTTGAGCATTATCTTTATGAAGATAATAGTTGTTTCTTCTATCATTGATGTTGCTCACTGATTTGAGCAAACTGCATCACATGTTGAAGTTTAAATCAGTGAAATGTAGGATTATTAGATTGTTGTGTTGAGGAAAACCTTAAGTTTATGAGGTATCATCTGGTTCGATTCTTCAGTAATCGTAAAGATAGACATTAGTAGGCATAAATATAAGATAAATATGAAATAGAGCAGAGAAGGGTGTTTAAGCTGCCCAAAAAAGAGGTGGCTTTTTTCACCCATGACCCAAACATGTAAAGCGTTAGTATCATCTAATGTCATGCATTAGTTGGGTTCATTAGAAATAGGTGGCTTTTTTCATCCATGACCCAAACACGAATAAAGTGATTTGGGCAATACATGTAAACATTATAGCCCATCCTGGAATAGTTCTTCTCTATTTCTCATTAAATATGGCTGCAAAATTAACAAAACTTCCTTAGACCTTGCAACTTTTTATATTACTATGGGTTGAGATTACGCACATCGGTGAATGAAGGATAAAAGAAGCAGAAAAGGTATCAACTTTGAGCTGCGACTTTAGCAATTAAAGGGGATTCAACCAATATTTCTCCTTTTTTTGGGTAAAGGTTGATCCTTCACACCAGAAACATCAGTCACATCCTTTATGACCCATTAACAAAACTGTCCAAGTCACCCGTTTTGTGAATGTATGTAAACTGTCTTTTGGATATTGTAGTATGGAAATTAATTTGTTTAGTCACAATGCCTCCAAGACCATTCATGTTTGCCCATGAATCTGAAATTCTGGCCATAAAAGATTGTTTTGTGATTGAGCTTGCTGATGCAGGCACCCATTAAGGTCAATCTCAAAAACCGTTGAAGTTTTTTTTATAGATAAGTTGATACCGATCAAATGTTGAAGCATGTAACCACATATTCAGTGATTGTAGTACAGTACCATCCTGTTTACCTTTAAGAGGGTGTTTGGCGGAAAAGAGTATTTTTTTTTGCTAATTTTACACTGAAATAAGCAATAAATAGTAACCTCTCTAAGCAAATAAATATACCTTATCTTTCGTAACTACAATACCATCATTGTTTCATAAAGTGGCAGTCCTAGTCCGAATCACTCCCGCCTCAAAATCCAAAATAACATAAGAATTTGGCAAATCTGGAGCCAATATTAAAAGAATAAAAGCATCATGTTAGAAAAAGACAATTAAAACTTACTACCAGCTAGAGGAAGTGTATAAGGAAGTTACTTGTGAATGCATGAGGAACCATTCCCTGTTGTGCAGAATGCTTGTTAGCGAGCTCTACATGAGAACCAACCGAACAACAAATATAAATATCTAAGGGGGTGTTTGGGATTGCATATTAACCCGACTTTATGTTTTGTAAAAAGTAACCAGATTCACACTTTGGAATAAGCAAATCCTAAACTGATTATTCAAAGTTGTTTACTTCACTATCGTATGCTGCACTTTTATTAAGTAAGCACAAACACTCATTATTTGTGCCATCAAAATGCCATAATTATCTGTTATAATGTTGTACTCATATTTGGGATTGCTTATTAGGGGGTGTTTTGGTAACCTTGTATCATGATCCTACTATCTAATTGCATTTTGGTACAATCTTATAGGCACTTGTAAATGTTCAGATGGAGCTTATTAGAATCAAGTTGATAAGCTATCCAAACACTATTATAATACTATTATTTAAGTGTTAATTCAACTGTTGCAGGTAGTGGAGTTACATAAGCTGATATAGACTCATAGCAGAATTCAATGACTAAAGGAAGACATAAGAAATTTACCTTTGTTGGCCATGCTGAATGTTAGCCATAACAAACTTTCCCACCTTCCAGCTGCTATAGGAGAGTGAGGCATTTTAAACTTATCTACCGATAAGGCTATAAGAAAAAGAATAACAACAATGATAATACAACTGGCTCATTGCATCTTCCACACAACATTTGAAAACACTAATATACATCATATTTATCCAAAATAAAAGTAGCTGATACTTATTGTTCAGTGGCAAATCTGACATATCTTCACTTCGCAATCTCCAGCTCAAGAGATGAACAATACCGTCACCAGACTTAGCCTAGTATTCCAGAATCAACAATGCATATTTGTTACATAGATGATTAACTTATACCAAAAAGGCAAGAACTATGAAATAATATATGGAGGAGTGAGCGAACCTGTTTTCTCTTTCATGACTTTTTGCCACTATCTGTTACGTTTGAGTTTTTATAGATAACAGCCTTCTCCACATGCATGCTCTTGTGCAGGGGTTCGTGGGGGACATTGGTTTTGAAATTTTTGGCCATAACGTCTAAATCGATAGTTGGTTCAACTTCTTCCTCCTGTTCTTCTTCGTTTCCTTCAGGAACTTGTGAAGCCACAAATGGCTGTATATTCAAATTCTCATACAAATATTTTAAAAACTAAAAGAGAGCAGAAAAAATTGAATGGTAAATAAAACCAATAAAATAAAATATAAACAACTATTAGACAAACTAAAATCATCATGCATCCATTATCATTTATCATATACAGCTATGTTACTTGATTTGTGAGATGAAAAATGCTT
>OU343225.1:166560229-166598502 GCA_910596185.1 Chrysanthemum makinoi
AACCAAACCCCAAATCTAGATGAGTTGCGTCGTGCTAGTGGTTCCGATGATATTGCAACCATGTTCAAGCATCTCTTTAACAGTGAAGTGATGGAAGCACAAGCTCGCCTAGTCAAATTGGAAGAAATATGCAGAGAACTAGGCGATGTGCTTGCGAAGCGTGAAGGGACAGTTAGGGAGCTCCATTATCTTGGCCCAACCCATGAGAAAGGTGTGGATGCTTTATCATGTCTGGTGAACATGAATGTTGGTGATCGTGATATTTTGCAAGGGCTTGAAGCTTCTGTTGATTTGATTCATCATGGGATTGAGTAGAAGCAAGATAACGAGACCCTCATGGAGATTGATGAAGACTTGACCGGTGTTTAGTGTCATCGTCACTTTTGTGTTGAAGCTTTTTGGTTTTCAAGTGGTCTAACTATGTGAATGTCTTTTGGGTATGGATCATTAGTAAGTAATTTGGTTTCTATGGTATATTTATATATAACTCTTATGTAAATATAGTTTGGGTTATGGTTTCTGAATATGTACTTATTTGGATGATAATTAGTCGACTGAAGTTATGTACTGAACTGGTTATGCTGGTAATGAATCGTTAGGGTATTTAGTTTATCCTTATTGATTTTGTTGACATTTTATATATGCAATTCTAGTGTAGATGTTGTTTCAGTTTTGTTAATCACATTGTAATGAAAATTGGTTTTAATGGTCAATTTTAGGCACTTATGGGTCAATTTTAGAAAGTTGGTTTGACAACATGGATTAATATAGGGAGTGGGTCAATTTTACAAAGTCTTGTATTTTTATGTCGTTTAAGGGTCACTTTTAGAAATGACATGTTGCTGTTCTAATTTTTTGATTTGGTTTTATGGTCACTTATAGATTTGCCTAAAGTGGGTCACTTTTAGGCACTTGTGGGTCAATTTTAGAAAGTCTTGTATTTTTATGTCGTTTAAGGGTCACTTTTAGAAATGACATGTTGCTGTTCTAAAGTGGGTCAGTTTTAGGAAGTGGGTAAGTTTTTAGATTTGGTTTTAATGCTCACTTTTAGATTTGCCTAAAGTGGGTCACTTTTAGGCACTTGTGGGTCATGTATTGATCATACATAAATAAAAAATACAGCTTGTTAATATGGTTAGCAAGATTTTCAGAACTAAGTTAAGAAGACAGACATTTCACTTGCATACCATAGTTAAGAATCTTTTGTCGGACGGCAAAACTTTTGTACCAATCTGCTATAGAATGCACACAAGCGTCTAATATCTTTTTGCAAATAATTATTTTTAACCCTTTTGACTTACCTAGTCAAACTTCTTTTAGGAGTCTTAGGTTAGTGTGAATGTTAGAGAAAGGTTGCATAAGTTTTGGTAGGATTTGGTAAAAAAAAGATCTGTGAAGTCGGGACTTCTAATACTTCCACCAAGTGAACTTCCTAAAAAGTCTAGGAAATCAATCATGAAATTTTTATATTTTTTCATATAACTTTGATAAGTTGCAGGTTCTAATTTATAGTAGAGGTACTAATAAATGTTGGTGTTAAGTTTGTAAATAATCATCTCTCTTATATGTAGACACAGTGTAAATGGGCAAGTTCGCATCAGTTTGACCTGCAACCAGTCAAACACTTATTTTTGTTCATTATCCCGTTAATGGTAACAGCATATATGTCACATTGAATCAGACAAACAGATTTAACTGGATGAGATGATTAAACAAAATTGTTTTCAACAATATATATGTCACATTGGTTTACAAAACATACAACATTCGTTTACAATAGATTATGCTCAGTTTCCTACTACCAACTACTACAGTTTCAACAACGAAAGTACAAAATACATTTGCAACTACTAGTACAGTTTCAACTACCAAAGTACCAAAATACTACCAGTTGAGTTATTTGAACTTGTACATCAATGAGTTATTTGAACAAAAGATTGTACATCAATAAACTGCACAAGCAACATTACATCAGTTTGCCACATTTCAACCCCAGCTTCAATCAGTTTGTCATAGACTTATCGCCTTGTGCCAAAGGTAGTTCAATCTTGTACTTCCAAAAGAAATCTACCAAACGCTCCCTATATGCCAAAGCTGCCAAAGTAGTATTATCGACCGCCAAGGGTAGATTATTCGACAACCTATACAAGTTTATCATCACCCGTGATACCAAGCCACCATAAAGAGGGCCTTGCTTTGGCACATTATCCGCATACCGGATGGTGATGGAGTAATGTTTTGGATCAATGCCCTTCTTTTCCATTACTTTGGTTTGTTCTAAAAACTTTGGAATTTTATATTGAAAACATTTCCTCATATTGAGCCACCATTCTCGATTTTCAACTAGAGGCGAGAGAGCTGTCGCCATAGATTGTTATGACACCGGAGCGTAGATGGAGTTCTCCCCCCAATGTACATTATCTTCATTGATAGGAAAATAGACCTACAATATTGGTGAACAAACATAAGACAACAAAAACGATATTGTATTTAAAATTTTGTATTCAAGTTTGAAGGGCTCAGATTTGCTCCAAAGAAGCACACTCAGCACCCAAGCTCCATTTTTCTATCCAAATAAACACACCAAGAGCAATGTGAAGACATAGGACCTTAGTATACAAAATCCCACAAGGGGCTGTTTGGGTCAAGGCTGTGAAAGGGTCAAATAATTGTTTTTAACCCTTTTGACTTACCTAGTCAAACTTCTTTTGGTAAAAAAAAGAGCTTAACTGTTTTTCTGCACTGGCACAGGACAACAACATTACTTCTGTTCTTGGCCCTTTTTCTTAGTCTAATTGGTACTCAAATTGTGCAAACTTTGTTTTTATTATATCCTTGTATGCCCATCTAATTCTAGTTTCAGTTTAGTGCACTATAATCACCCCTAGCATAGTATAAAGTCGATTTAAAAATCTGTTTTTGTACAACTTCCATTCATCAAGAAGAAAATGGCCCTAAAACACACAAAGAACAACTTATTTTAATTTTGTAGATGCCCTTTCCACCACCAAGTTACTTTTTTAGGATTACCACTATTCTAACTTTGTTGTTGTAGTTTGCTTTTGGTTTTGAAGTCAGCTAGAAAATAAGCTCCAAAAGCAGCCTCACATTACGTTATTTAGGAATTTCCTTACACTACTACAAAATGACTTTTCAACCATATACTGATGGAATTATGTGTGATCATTCGAAAACTAAATGTTAGTTATTATGGTCATGCCTGATTGTGATCTAAGAAATACTACATATCAATTAGAACCATGAAATACTACTATACGACTATCAAAATTTTCTTAAACACGCCTTTTCCACAGATTGAGCAAACCAGGGGAGACCATAAGTTACTCCGTCAGCATAAAAACCTGGCATCCTGTTGGTAAGAATCATGGAGCTAAAAATGGACCTGCCATTGCCCAATCAACATCGGTAGGTCTAAAGTGCCATAGAAACATTATCCATAGATCAAGATGCTGCCAAAAAAATAATAAATAAAAAAAAAAATTAGCTAAGTAGTTAACATTATCCATAAATCTTAAAAATTGTTAACATGAAATTTACCATCAAAGCCACCATTTTCACCTTCCGATGCCCAAAAACCTTTCCCAAAAATTATGATATACATATATGGCATCTCCTCCCCATGGAAAATAAAATTCCTCTCCTCCTTTCATATAAAAATCCATAATTTCTTTTGGCACAATCACTCTTAATTGTCGCGAACCTGTAGGACGAGTTAGATCCTGCAGATATATTGTTGGGTTTTTGGTTCCTTGAATCATGAATTACTTTAAGTACTGGAACCACGGACAGGTTTGATATAACCACGGACAGAAGTATGTAACCACTGACAAAGACAACCACGGCTAGTAGTAATGTGTAACCATGGATGATATATTGTAACCACTGCTAGTGTTTTGTATAGTCGGTTAGTTTATTGTATTAAGATAAATATGGAAAAGATATTTATCTTGTAGGTTACGTATTGTATTATGTAAAAGACTCCTTAGTCTATAAAAGAAGCTCCTAGGTTAGATTAGAAAGATATAAGTTTTATATCTAAAGGCCCATACACTTCAAGGTTGAAAACCCTAATACCTGTAAGAGTATTCATATTAATAAATAATATTGAGGTGTTGAATGTTAACTGTTCTTCTTCTTAAGGTTAAGTGTTAAATTCGCATAATACTTAATAAGTTGTTATTCTAAGTCAGTTTCTATATTAGATCGTTTGCTCAACTGGGATCAACAAGTGGTATCCGAGCTTGTGATCTAGAAACTGTAATCAAGAAGAGGTTAAGTTAAGTTTTGTTCAAGGAAGATAAGATGTCTGAAGAAACTCACATGGTGACCGCTTCAAAGGTACCCATGCTCAAGCATGGTGAGTATCAAATCTGGAGAATGCGAATGAGGCAATACATTCGCATGATTGATTATGCTCTCTGGGATGTCGTTGAAAAGGGAGACATTCTTCCTAAGAAGGGTGAGGATGACAAAGAAATTACCATTGTTAGTGAAATTGATAAGCTAAGAGAAAGTGGAGATCAAGGCTCACAGATTCTCCATGGGAATACCCAATGACTATGCTTTGGACTTTGAACAATACGAGTCTGCTAAAGAGTTACTGGATGCTCTTGAGACAAGGTTTGTTGGCAATGAAGCTACTAAGAAGTCCAGGATGAATATGCTCAAGCATCAATTTGAAACCTTCACTGCTCTCAGTGGAGAAAAGATTGATGGCACAGACAATAGACTTCAAAACTTATCACCAACTGAAGTCTGTAGATTATAAGGTTCTTCAAGAAGATATTAATTTGAAGTTCATTAGGAGTCTATCATCCGAATGGGCTATTCATACAATTGTGTGGAGGAATAAGGAGGACTTTCCTAAGATGACTCTGGATAATCTCTTCAACAACTTGAAGGTTTATGAGTATGAGAATAACTTTGCTAATGCTTCTTCGCTAATCAAAACATTGCTTTTGTATCCACTAATCACAAGAGCCCACAAGATGTATCCACTGCTGTCTATGGTATAACCACGGCTATTGCAAACAATACCATCAAGTAGTGATAATGTCGTGATGGTGCAATTTGTGCTTTTCTCGGGCTGATTTAACTACTAGTGTTATTCTGTGTTGAATCAAGATCCGGATCAAATTGATCCCGATGATCGGAAGAGATTAATCTTCAATGGCAAATGGAAATGTTAACTCTCCAAGCAAGGAAGTTTCGAGGAGGACCGGAAGACAAGTTAAGTATGATGGTCAAAGGAGAGCAGGTTCACAAAAGCAAGATGGAGTGCTTTAACTGCAAGAAGAAGGGTCACTTTGCAAGGGAATGTCAAGCTCCTAAGAGGATTGAAGGTGTTAAGAAGATCACTGAAGAGTCCGCTCCTTCTTCAAAGATTGGTGGCTCAAGATGGTCTTGGTGATTATGATTGGAGTGATCAGTTGAAGAAGGACCCAATGCAGCTTTTCTTGCTAGTGAAGCTTCAAAAGAGCATAACTTTGCTCTTATGGCTTATGCTTCATCTTCTCGTTCGATTTGAGGTATCTAATGAGTCTACTTGTTCTTTTAAATCATGTAATGATAACTTAGAATCTCAAAAGGCTATCACTGAGAGTATGAGGAAAGAAGTAGAAAGACTAACTATGGATAACTTAGGTTATAGAGTTGGTCTAGAGAGTGTGGAAGAGAAGCTTAGATACTGTATTAAATGTGAGTTTGAGTATGTAGATAAGATCAATATATTAGGTGGTGAAATTGATCTTAAAAATAGAGAGATTAAAATGCTTAAAGAGAAACTTGAACTAGCAGAAAGTGAAAAACAAAAGGCCCTAGATGAAAAAGAAAAACATGTTGTTAGGGTAGCTAAAACACAATTTGCTTCTGATCGAGTTCATAAATCTATAGAGAGTCATCAAATGAAAAGGGTTCTGGGATAGGATACAACAATATGCCACCACCCACTCTTATGCAACATGCACCACCTGCTAAAGAACTGTCATTTAGTAGTGAATTCAGTTTTAACAAACCGATTGAAGGAATAAGTAAGACTGAGACACCTAAGATAAGTTCGATCACGTCATCCGATGCTCCCATCATTGAAGATAGGGAATCGATTCGAGGAAGATAGTAAAGTATCAACAGCCGAAAAGTTAGAACCTATTAAGCAAGTTGATACTAGACAAGCTAACCTTGTACCTAGATTTGGAGCTCAAATAACTAAGAAAGTGGTAGAATACAAGGAAGTACCTAGGGAACAAATGAAACGATATATACCTAGGGGCAATCAGAGAAACTTTAATGGTCTCATATCTAATAGGTTAGGTAATGAGTTTCAATGTGTCAAGAAAGCTTGTTATATTTGTGGTAGTTTTGAGCACTTACAAAGAAATTGTTATAAAAACAGACCACAAGTGTGGAATCATTGGAGGAGGGTAAATCACCAAAACTTTTCAAAGAAAACAAACTCTCATCCTAATAAACACATGATTCCAACAGCAGTGTTAATGAGGAATGGGACTACAAAATCAATTGTCAGTGCCTCTCCCAAATGGGTTCCAACCACTGCTAAGCAAAGTGTAAACACGGTTAAGCAAAATCAAACCACGATAAGCCAAAATCACCACAGATAAAGAAGTTTTAAAAATTCTAAAGGTGATAACCGATCACGATGGTTGGAAATCATTTTATGTAAAGGCCTCGCTAGTTGGCAATGGAAACCTAAGACCAAGGTTTTACATCATGTCAACTGTGCATCAATGGACCTAAACAAATTTGATTATATTGATGCACAGGGCGGACCCAAGTCAGTATTGGCTTGGGTCCACAAAAGGAACTAATCTGTTTAATTTCATGTGCAAGGCAATCTACAAGATGAGCTAAAAGATAAAGGAGTTTTTGATAGTGGTTGCTCTGGGCACATGAATTGGGATGGAGCAACCTGGAAGATTTTGAAGCTTTTGATGGAGGATATGTGGCATTTGGCAATGATCCAAAGGGAGGAAAGATACATGGAAGAGGCACAATCGAATCAGAATTTGGACTTTGAAAAAGTCTACTTGGTACCGGGACTTAAGTACAATTTATTCAGTGTTTCTCAAATGTGTGATAAGAAAAACTGGGTACTTTTGGTGAAACAGTGTATGGTGTTGTCTCACGAGTTTAAGATGCCGATGAGAAGTTTATACAACTTAGGGTACCTAGGAAGGAAAATATATATTGTTTTGATCTTAAAGATGTAATTCCTAATAGGTCCTTAACTTGTTTATTTGCTAAAGCATCTGTTGATGAGTCTAAGTTATGGCATAGAAGATTAGGTCACCTCAATTACAAAACAATCAATAAGCTGGTTAAAGGGAACTTAGTGAGAGGGTTACCTTCTAAGGTTTTTGAGTGTAAGGAACTGTGTGTGGCTTGTCAAAAAGGAAAACAACATAGAGCTTCTTGTAAGTCCAAAACTGTCAACACCATTTCACAACCCTTGTTATGCTTCATATGGACTTATTTGGACCTACTTTTTTCAAGAGTTTGAACCATAAGCATGATTGCCTAGTTATCACCGATGATTATAGTAGATTTTCTTGGGTTTACTTTTTACGCTAAGAGTGAAACTAGTAAAGTTCTCAAGAGTTTCATTACTAAGATAGAAAATCTAGTAAATCATGTTAAGATAATCGAGATGTGATAATGGAACTGAGTTTAAGAATCTTGTGATGAATCAGTTTTGTGTAGATAAAGGTATAGAAAGACAGTTTAGTGTTGCTAGAACACAACAACAAAATGGTGTCATGAAAGGAAAAATAGAACACTAATTGAGGCTGCTAGGACTATGTTGTCAGAATCTAAGTTACTAACTACCTTTGGGTCGAAGGTAGGCACTGCATGTTATGTGCATAATAGAAGTAAGGTAGTGAAGCCTCATAACAAGACCCCTATGAGCTGTTACATGATAGGAAGCCAATGATTGCATTCCTAAAACCTTTTGTGTGTCCTGTTACTATCTTGAATACCATAGACTACCTAGGCAAGTTTCAAGAAAAAGCCGATGATGGATACTTTTTAGGCTACTCTTCAAATAGTAAAGCCTTTAGAGTATACAATAGGAGGACTAGAATTGTTGAAGAAAATCTACATGTTCAATTCAGTGAAAAGACTCCTAGTGTTGAGACCAAAGGACCAAACTGGTTGTTTAACATTGATATGCTAACCAAATCTATGAATTATGAGCCTATCATTGCGGGAACTTCCACTAATGTTGATGCAGGTACTCAAAAGAATTCAGTGCGAAGCAATTTCTAAGGAAGTGATTCTCCTCAAGAGTTCTATCTGTTTGAAAATGGAAAGCTAGTTTAGTCTCACCCATCATTGATAAGCAAGGTCCCACTGATGATGATGTCTTGAATACTGGAGGCAATGGTTATCATCCTCAAGATAAGGATGAGTTATTGAAAGATAATTCAGTGTTGGTAGAAGAAAATGAAAAGAAGAAAAAGTCAAAGCACGGATAAGCCAAACATAAGCACGGATAAAGTTAATACAACCACTGCTAAGCCAACAACTTCTACCCGACATTACAAGTGAAATCCCGGTATGTAAGTACGATAGTAGTACTTTCTTTGGACCATATGCAAAGCCACTACATGGTGAAGAGGAGTATCCACATGATCCTGATATGCCCGCTTTGATTGAAATTGATACTCCTACTGATGATGAAGACATGGATGATTTCTTCAATGCTGCTTTAACTAATTTGGAACATGTCATTCATGAAAGTCCTGTTACCTCAACAAGGATACACAAGATTCATCCCAAGGAACAAATACTTGGAAATTTGAATACTCCAGTTCAAACAAGAAGCAAGGTTAAGAACACACCCTTTCCTGAACATGGGTTCTTTGCAAGATCACTTCACAAAAAGAAACATCATAAAGATGCAAAATTGTCTGTTTGCTTGTTTTCTGTCTCAAAAGGAGCCAAAGAGAGTTGAAGAAGCATTATCTGAAGAAGGATGGGTAGAATCAACGCAAGAGGAGCTTCTTCAGTTCAAACTTCAAGAGGTTTGGACATTGGTAGAACTTCCTAATGGTAAGAGGGCAATTGGGAGAAAATGGGTGTTCAGAAACAAAAGGGATGAACGAGGTATTGTTGTGAGGAACAAGTCAAGGTTGGTTGCTCAAGGATACACAAAACCAAGGCTTGGATTATGATGAAGTGTTTGCTCCAGTTGCAAGAATTGAGGCTATTCGATTGTTTTTAGCTTATGCTTCATTCAAAATTTTTGTTGTGTATCAAATGGATGTTAAAAGTGCATTTTGTATGGCACAATTGATGAGGAGGTTTATGTTTGTCAACCTCCTGGTTTTGAAGATCCGATCATCGACAAGGTCTGAGGGTGAGGAAGGCTATGTATGGTTTGCATCAAGCTCCTAGGGCATGGTATGAGTGCCTGTCCACTTATTTGATGGACAATGGGTTTCAAAGAGGACTGATTGATAAAACTTTGTTCATAAGGAAGCACAGAGATGATATTTTATTGGTTGGAGTTTATGTAGATGACATCATCTTTGGCTCAACCAATAAAGAGCTATGCAAAGATTTTGAAAAGCTTATGCATGATAAGTTTCAGATGAGTTCTATGGGATAACTTACTTTCTTTTAGGGCTACAGTTCAACAAAGGATGATGGTATCTTCATTAGTCAAGATAAGTATGTAGCAGATGTTTTGAAGAAGTTTGGGTTTCGGGATGTGAAGAGTGCTAGTACACCAATGGAGACTCGAAACCATTGCTACCGATGATGGAAGTACCAGAGTTGATCGGAAGTTGTACAGTCCATGATTGGATCTTTGATGTATCTCAATGCATCTAGGCCGGATATAATGTTCTCGGATGTGTGTGTGCAAGATTTCAAGTCACACCTAATTCATCACACATGAATGCAAGTTAAGAGAATTTTTAGGTATCTTAAGGGTCATCCTAAATTGGGCCTTTGGTACTCAAAGGATTCTCCTTTTGACTTGGTGGCCTACACAGATAGTGACTATGCCGGTGCTAGTTTGGATAGGAAGTCTACAACTAGAGGATGTCGGCTTTTGGGAAGCGACTTATTTCATGGCAGTGTAAAAGCAAACTATTGTGGCAAATTCTACAACCGTTTGAATATGTGGCTGCTGCTAGTTGCTGTGGTCAAGTTCTATGGATTCAGAATCAATTGCTGGACTTTGGATACACGAATGATCATTATAGAAGTAAAAGAAGTACTGATGCAAAGTGTTCATTCATTCATTAGAGAAAGGGCCATGCTTACTACAAAATTTTACAGTACAATCAACATCAAATGCAACTACAAGAAAAGAGCTATACATGATCTACTAATCCTAATCTAGTTCATATCAACTATTCCAACATCTAACGGTCGTTGGATATGCATGATCGCTCACATCTTTCACACTAGATCCTTTTGGATATGCGTTTCGGAAGTCTTGCATAACCACCCATTCCTTCTATCTCGATGGCTGGAGATGCATGACTACTATGAAGGGGATGCTAAGGATCAAAATGGAAAGGATGGATTGATGAAAACGTTGATGATGACGATGACCACAGTAGATGAAGCACGAAGGACATAGTCATATCATACTTGCATCTGTTGGTTTCACCAAAAAGCATCATTCCATTTTCCTTTTCCCTTTCCCCTTACGATATGGAAGAAGCACCACAACCTCGGTGCTAGTAGATCAAGAACCACCTCTCTGTTGTTTAGGAGTGGTGGGTTTCTTGCTCGTGGTCTTGTTTGGGGTTGAGATGCTGAAGGTTGGGAGTATGAAGATATCTTCTTTGAGGAATCATCGAGTCCTCGATGCATTACTTGGATTCACAACACTGTCATCTTAGGATGATGGAAGAAATGGGGATTTTAATGGTCTTGCTACTTGTGGAGGCAAGTAGAATCGCCATGTGTTATCATCTTCACTTGATGATGAAGATGATGATGAGGATGAGGAGGATGTTAGATTGACTATTTCTGGTTTATTCCAACTAGGGTTCCACATTGTGATTGCAGTTGATTGGAGACTTTGAAGTAATTAGGGTTTTGATATTGATTGGTGTGTGTGTTATGTAAGATTTGGGTTCTTTTTATAAGTGGGGTTTAGGGTTATGGAAGTAAATAAGTAATGTGTTTAATGTGGTTGAGGAGTTAATGAGATTCTTGGGAGTTGGACAAATATTAGTTCTAGAAGTTGACCATATTGACTTACCTGTTCAAATCACGGATAGGTCTTTTGGAACCACTTTTGGCTCTTACTAACCAAATAACAATAACCTTATACTGTGTTGGTTTTGTGTTTTTTCTTACGGTATGAAGGTCTTGTGTGCATAAGGAGCTGGTGTGTTAGCTGCTTGTGTTTGTTAAAAAAAAAAAAAAAATTGTGTTATCCTTCATATTTTTGTAAGTTCTTACTTATTGTAACACAGATTTACTTGCTATATCTCTTGGTCATTTGGAAGAAGTGATCCAATGTATCTGCCGATGGTATGTTGCAACCGCGGATAGTAGTTCTGGAACCGCGGATAGCATGGAGTCTAGTTTTGGATAGTAAAGGGGCTGCTTGGTAACTTTTGCAAAAGTATATTATTTCCCCAAATCACGGATGGATCATTTATTTGATCTTCAAACCACTTCTATTGGCGCTCTCACTAACCCTAATCACTTATCTTTGCATAATTCAAAAAACCCACATCATAACCTTCATTTATCACAATGGCTGATAAGTTTTCCACTACACATAACCTTGTTGCTATTCTAACAAAGAATGATCGATCCAAGGGTTTCATCAAATGATTGATTTCCTTGTTCACATCCTATTCACTATGCCTTAACCTACACCAACCATTTATAAAGCCTACATACATCAGCCTTCGGAGGAATGCTAAGCTTGAAAAGGTTGATGAAGTAGAAGTGTTTAGCTTGTTGTGGATGAGAAGGCTATTTCTGTTTTTGAGGAGATCATTAGGGATGTTTTAAAGCTTGATGATGCTGATGGTGTTGATAATCTTTCAGATGTTGAGATTGTTAATGGTTTGGAAAGATTGGGTTATACCCACAGAGGTGATAAGGTACAGTATTTTAAGAGTTTCTTTTCAAAACAATGGAAGTTTCTTATTCACACCTTATTGATGTGTATGAGTAATAAGACCACGGGTTTTAATGACTTTCCTTCAAAAATTGCTCTTGCTATTATTTGTATGTCTGATGGAAGAAAGTTCAATTGGTCTAGGATGATCTATGAAGGGCTAGTTCAAAACATTAGGAAAAAGGGTAAATACTATTTGTATCCTAGGTTTGTTCAGTTGATTGTGGAAAGTTAAATAGAGGAGCCTGTTGAGCATACTCAAGAGTATGAAGTAAATTATATGCTTTCTAAGGTTTTTGCACATATGAGGAATCAGCCACAAAATGTAAACATTATAGATGTTCCTTTATTTCCTCATATGGTTACTTTGTCCATCGATCATGAGTTTGATGAGGATTCGCACCACCTAAACCACTGCTCATGCAACTCTAATCCCCGATAGAATACCCATGCTGCGATAGTGTATCTCAACCCATTTCTAGTCAATCTCAAACCACTGATACAACCATTGTTTTCACTAGGAGATTGAAGGGCATTGAGCTACCTCAGGCTAGTGCTAGTGGTGTTGCTCATGAGGCATCACGGTGATGAAGGTGACATGATTGGAAGGGCTTCCACTCTGATACATGCTTAGATCTTTGGTCGGGGATAGTGGAAACATAAATAAGACCCAACCATTGGCAACTTCTAATGTGGAGAGTTCCTTGGAACTTAACACATGTGGAGGAATCCCTAGCTACTTGGCTAATACAGTGCATAGATGTTCGGCTCGGTCGATGCTATGTTTTCTATATCCAAGGATTCACCTCTCGGGCAGTTCACGCTCAGTGATGAGGATAGGTTGGAACCTGAACATGAATTGACGGATTCTGAGTTTGTACATGCTGACTCTTCCAATGAACCACCTCCGGACCAGTTCCACACAGATCGAAGTGGGGAGGATATTCTTGAACGCTTAAATGAATTGACGGCTCAATGTACTAAGATGGAGGTGACGATCTCTAATCTCAAAGGAATTGGTGGGTTTCATGAAAAGGATATTATTTGGCAAGCCGAGGTTTTGGTTTTGGAGAAGATAAAAGGCCTGGCTTGCTTTGCTTTGAGGAAGCTACGGAAAAAGAAGGTGGACTCCTCTCCAACTCTGAATATGGAGGATGTATCCAAACAGGGGAGGAGTGAAGGCAAGAATTCAGGGGAGGGTGTTAATGTATCTATGGAAGAAGATGTTGATAGTGGAGATCAAACATTTTTGGTATCCGATAAAGATGGAATGAGGCTTCTTGAAAATGTGAAGAAAATTGTAGAGGATGTAGTACGAACACAAACACTGATGGTATGTCGAAACCACGGTTAGTACACTTCTAACCACTCGATCTTTAATGCACATGGCAACTATAACCACTACAACTATACCTACTACAATCATACTCACTGCTATTATAACCACTTCCACTATTGTCACAACTCTCTCTGTATCACAACCTAAGTCTAAAGAAGTTGAGAAAGAAGTTGCTAGTACATTGATAAATCTAAGCAAAACTTCATCTATTTCTACACCTGTGATATCTGTTCAAACTACTGCAACTAAACCCAAACCCAGAGGAAAAACTTTAGTTATTGGTGAACCCTCGAAAAAGAAGGTGGTTCAATCTGATGTTGGAAAAGGTAAAGGGGTTGCAGTATCAGAGTTGAAGTTTAAATCTAAAGCAGAACAAGAAGCTTATGATGCAGAGTTTGTTAAAAATATGGTTGCTGAAGAACATGAAGCCTTAGAGAAAAGAAGCGAGAAGAAGAGGAAGCTAGTCAGAGAATGTTAGCTATATGGTATGAATCACAAAACTTTCTTCAAGCTTCTCAATAAATAAATGATGAATATCTGCACAAGAATGGAATTTGTTGGATGATAAGGAAAAAGCTAGGCTTTTAGGTGAATGGGCAAGAAAGGTTGGTAATGAAAGGAAGCAAGTTATAAGAAAGAAACCTCTTTCAATGGCACAGATGAGAAATGTATTAATGAAAATTATTAAAATTCGGCATTCACATTTAAAATCTTAGTAAATGTTCATTTGAAAGAATTCTTGAGATTTATGAAAGATGTATGAAGATTAATCATGATGATTTTTGTCCAATGAATTCTGAGAAGGAAGAAGAGTGGATTAAGAAGCATGATGAGTGGATGCAAAGTAAAAGAAATAGAAAATCTGAGATTCAGGGGAGACATCGATTCCAAAAGATTTAAAGAAGTTGCAGATGTTAATCAAATTGTTTCTTATGAGTTTATGCTTAATGATGGAAGTGAAGGAGTTTGGAAAATTCAAAGACTCAACAATGAAGTTTATGAGTATAATAAATTTTCACAAATGCTTCAGTATTTTGAAAGGGATGATTTGATGGATCTTTGGAGATTTTACAAGAATAAGTTTGGTGAAGTTCATCCAACTGATTATCATGAGAGACTGGTCTATTATAATTTGAAGATTTTATGTGAACCAACTCATGATAAACTCGAATGGAAAGGACTCTACAATGGTACTGTAACAAGATGGTTTTTATATCAAACTTGTGGAGTTCATGTTTTAACTGCATTTCGGAAAAATTATTCACATGCTTGTAGAAGGTGAATATCCTCAGTTGAATAAGTATCCAGAAATTATTGTTCAGATGTTGAAACCTGGTATTATCAAGATGCTGTTACCCTATGATGGTCAAGCATATGATTTGTTGAAGAAATATGAGAAAATTCTTAAATCTCATAAGTGTTTGGCTGCATCCTCCATTTCAGATGTTTTGAGCTTAAAGGAAACTTGAGAATTCTGTTGGAATGTATCAAGTTTAGAGGAGGATTGTTGGGTTTTAGGTTCCTTGAATCATGAATTACTTTAGAAATGGAACCACGGACAGGTTTGATATAACCACGACGAAGTATGTAACCACTGACAAAGACAACCACGGCTAGTAGTAATGTGTAACCACTGATGATATATTGTAACCCTTTGCTAGTGTTTTGTATAGTCGGTTAGTTTATTGTATTAAGATAAATATGGAAAAGATATTTATCTTGTAGGTTACGTATTGTATTATGTAAAGGACTCCTTAGTCTATAAAAGGAGGTCCTAGGTTAGATTAGAAAGATATAAGTTTTATATCTAAAGGTCGATACACTTCAAGGTTGAAAAACCCTAATAGTGTAAGAGTATTCGTATTAATAAATAATATTGAGGTGTTGAATGTTAACTGTTCTTCTTCTTAAGGTTAAGTGTTAAATTCCGCATAATACTTAATAAGTTGTTATTCTAAGTCAGTTTCTATATTAGATCGTTTGCTCAACTGGGATCAACATATATCATACAGAATTGTCTAGTCCAAAGTACTTAACCAACGATACAAAATCTGAAATAAATAATAAGTAAAATAAGTTACCTCATTCAACGGGGGAATCACTTCACCACCATGTGAAACCAACGGCTGAAAACGCTTTACACATTTCTTCTTCCTAGCACGGACTTTAGGCTTTTGTGGAGTGGTTGAAGGCTGGTTCATGTACGGGTCTTGAAGATACTTGCTCGCTCTAGTCTCTCGGGCAAAATTAACCGGTATCTTTTTAATAGATGGCTGCCCGTAACCATAACAGTAAATATCAACTAATTTCTCATTATCGTCATTGCTAGGGGTACAACTGGATCATTCATTCTGATTTTTCATGATCATCATTGCTAGGAGCGAGAATCGGATGCTAATTCGTTGCTAATTTCTCCTTATCATCATTACTAGGAACAGAATCTCGATCCTTTATTGAAGGAGACTCCAAATCATTGTCTTTTTCCTATATTAAAAAAAATTAGAATAAAAAGATTGGGTTATTTGATTTTAAAACCAAAAAAGTTAATGTTAAATTTACCTTCTCAGGAGTATTAAATACATATATTTGCATAAGAGTCTCCACTGCCATTAAATCTTATTCCTGAAGCGGATCACCCGTATTCTTCAATGCCCCTTCTTCCTCTTGTTCCTTTACTACCTGTAGAAATACAAGTAATCAAGCCATTCTATTTAAGTAAACTGATATATGATCAAATAAACATGTTTCGGTGTGTCAAATGGTGAATATGGTTAAAACTGACTACCTGATTATGAAACGGTGAGTCAAACATGTTTCTATATGCTGAATCCAATAATTCAGGTTCAGCTTCGTTGATTCCACCGTTATAATATTCCATTTCCTTTGGATCATGTTGAATATCCATGTTAGGATGCAATTTGACATCATTATCAAATGCATTTGAGGGCTGCATAAGAAGTATAAATAAAATATAACGTTATTTTATGACGAGTGTTATGTAATAATATCCATAGTCTCGTTATGTAATAATATTACCTTTTCTTCATTTGCATTGTCATGTTCAAGAGAGGGCTGCATACATATAAATAATGAAAGAAAAAAAATTAAAGAACTTAATAATATTACCTTTTCTTCATTTGCAGTGGGCTCCACATTATCGTTAAAGCTGTTCTCAACCTTTCCACTAGTGGGCTCCACACTATCATTAAACCTGTTCTCGACCTTTACACTAGTGGGCTCCATAGTCTCGTTCACAGAGGGCTGCAAAAATTCAACTAATCTTAGCCCTTAACAACCTTCTTGTAATAATATACGCCATGTTGATAAGGAAACAAAATTCAAGAACTTACCTTTTCTTGATTTGCAGTATTAACAACATTTGGTTCATGATCATGTACACTACAAGGCTCTATAGTCTCGTTAATGCCATTCTTAACGTGTTGCTCAAGTGCTGTTAAACGTCTCCCAAAGAATTCTTCAATATACTCAATCTTCTTTATAAGCTCACCTCGAGGTTCAGAATTTTCTGATAATCTACAAGAGGACTGCAAAAATAAGGTAATATATATAAAAATCTTATTTACACATTCAATGTAAACATAAAAATTTTGTTTATAAACAACAAACCTTTGAGTCTTGATCAACTTCACTAGGATTATCAGATATACTCGAAATCTGCTTAAAAGATGTATCCTTGGGAGGTTTCATATATTTCTCAAGTGCACTTTAACGACTCCCAAATGCACGCTCAATATCCTCAACCTTCTGTGCAAGCGCTGGGTCATTCAATCCTTCATAGCTATGCACCTCAGTGCGAACATGTACCTCACGGTGAACCTCCGTGTGAACCTCCGTGTGAACATATGTACGCGGAATAACCTTCCTCTTATTTAAAGGTCTATGAGATGCATCTTCTGTTGAGCCATTCTTGAAATAGTCTAAACTACATGTCCACCATGATGTATTGACTCTCTAGAATAAAATAGACTCTCACAATCACCTTTTGTAAATGTTATACCATTACTCCACGAAACACAACGGGGTACAACATCATCGTCTTTGTGCCACCAATTTGTAGCATTCGGAAAAAGTTCCAATAACCAAATCTGTAAAGGTTTTAAAACCATTAATGTTAAATAACTAAACTAACTTAATGGCTAAATAAATATCAGTTAATTATAATCATCAACGTAACAAGTTGTATATGCCAACGTAACAAAGATATATCAAACTTCAGCTACAAGTTTTGCGCTTAATATGAACATGTTGTGTTTCAGCAACTATTAGTCAAGCATCTGTTTCTAATCTAAGAGTTTCGGATGAGGTGCAATCTCAAATCTGTGTACTTCAAAAGTCAGAAAAATTACATCACTGCATTATGTTATTAGATTTATATAAACGTCACAATAAATGAGGTATTCTATTCCATATGACCACATATTCTTATAACAATGCAGTTGCACTCTAGAGTTGATTAAAACCAAACTCAAAAGTAAATTTGGGGAGTCAAACATAGCATTTAGATACTAAAGGCTGGGTTGGGTCAACATTTATGGTATGGGTGGGTTGGGTCAACATTTACACTGCAATGACATAAATGAGACAAGCAATACATGAGACAAGCAATAAATGAGAAAAGCTTGCAAACCTTAAAGACGAAAACAAATCCATTCAAAGAATATTGAGGCTTGTATTTTTTCCCGTGTGTTGCAATTTTTTTCAAAATATCCTTACGGTGTCTTGAATCAACATTATACACCCTAAGGTGAAGCTCGTGCCAAATATATTGTCCCCAAGGGAAAGCATCAAAAGCAGACAAATCATCCACTATAGCCAAAATCTCATCGGTATAGCGTGCCTAAGCTCGTTACCCATGAATACATACTCTAAAGCCGACAGAGACAAACACGGACTGAATCATCATCGATAGCTTTTTAAAATCCTTATCCTTTTCAAGAAGTGCTTTAAGATCGTCACCCTTTATTCTTGGTAGAGTAGGAAATACACGGTTATGGAAATTTGAGACGCTGTTACTCAAATGTTCTAAAGAAGGATTTCCAAATTTGAAACCAGTTAACAAACAAAATTCCCTCCTACCAAACTCTAATGTATTGTGACCAATATCGAAAATAAAAGGCATATCAGTACTAGCGTCTTTGATAATCCTTTGGTGTTGAAGCAAAAAGTTCAGGACATGATTATCATGGTCCTCCGTTCTAATATCTAACCAAGGACCAAAAACACTACTTTTAAACTTGTTATACCTTTCCTCTTTAGTTGCCAACTTCTTTGCTATTGTTTTCAGAAGGTGTATCTTAGTTCTCAAACTAACCTTCGAATCATAAACCTAGGTTAACAAAAAACAAAATATTAAAAATAAAACTAATTTATACATGATACTAGCTACAAGATTATTGAGTCTTCATGGGTATATTGTGTTACTGGTACAAAAAATACAAGATAGCAACTATTTTCAACCAAAATTGATATACCCAAAAGACTTGATCATTAAAGTGCAATCTGATCTGTAACAATCCCAAACCTAACTAAAGGATTAAACATTTATTACATCTAAATATGATACTTACATCAAAGCGATGAAAGGGTGAATCCATTGGACATAAACAAAAATCCTATCTACTCAATCATCTCAATCGGTGACAATATATGTTTTTTTGTGTTTGTGTTTGTGTTTAAGTTAGAGAATGATAATCAGATTTGGATTGATAATCATGTATCGATGAATTGTTGTGTATGATCCGATGGTTATTGCATTCGATCGGGTTTCCATGTACATTGGAAAAGAAAAAAACCGGTACATCGGATAAAAGTAGTTTTGTACTTTCTTTTTTTTTTTTACTTTTGCACGTGGATAAATGCAAGTCGAGTAAAAGGAGGTTGAGTAGCCGTCGGTTGCGCAACTTTGGTGGTTATTTGGGTAGAATAAAAAGTAAAAAGTGTACTTTCCTTATGACACGTGTCGCATTTTGGGTGGAGCTGCGGAGTCGAGTGGCTGCGCATGACCATTTTGGAGATTGAGGGAAAAATTGACCACAAAGGGGACTACCAAAAAGATTTTGGCACTTTTTTACTCTTAAATATGTCGGACCTCTAGTTTTCACAACCTCTCATTTAAACAAAATAGGTACGATTTCACTATATTCTTTTCACATTCTTTCTTATTTTAGTATTTAAATAATAATTTTAATTAAAGTTTATTATAAAATATATTTAAATAAATATAATTTCTTTCTCCTAAAACTACCCCAAATCCAAATTCTATACCAAATCCAAATCCTAATCCAACCCCATTTATAAACCAAACGGACCCTAGGATTTGGATTTTTTTTATCGGAGCTTAAAGGTGTGTTGGGCTCAATTGGGTTGAACCCGAATGGGCCGACTTATGAAGTCAAGATAACATCAATAATGGCGTGCACAATTCGGGTTACACCATAAAACCGAAATCAAACCGAACTGAAAAAAGTCGAACCAAATTTGTAACCGAACTGAATTTATCAAAATCGAACCGAACAAAATTTTGGTTTGGAGATATTTTTGGCAAAATGAAAACCGAACCAAACCAAAAACCGAATTCACATAAATATATAACTCTTTTATATATTTATATACAAAAAAGAACATTAAAACGCTTTATAGTATAAACTAGCAGGGTACCCGCGCGTTGCGGCGACGGGTACCCTGTAACTAAGTTTAACGGCTGGCAATCTTTTTTGATTGTACATTTATTGTGAGGTTCAAATTATGGATGGTGAGAGTTTTAGGTTTGATTAACATGAAGAAATAGCAAAATTGCATATCTACAAAATAGTAAGTTATTTTATCGATGCTGCAAAATTATACAGGTTATAATTATTAATATCATTAAGGTAGGAGGTCAAAGTCGTTTGATAGTAACCAAATAATACTCAGATAACACTTTTGTTAATCCAATCATTCTGTCAACCCAGTAGCATTTTAGTCCATTTAGTAATTCAACCCAATCTAAATCAAATACACGGTTCACAAGCCCACCAAAGAGATGCCCGACGGTCGAACTCATGCCCGGTATAAGTGATAACACTTATACGCTTTGTTCATTTGTTTGTCCTAACCCTAAAACATACACATAGTTATCTGCCCCTTCTCACATCGCCTCTCAACTACCAAACTCATCTCCTTCATCAATAATAACCGATTAGATAAACACAAACACTACACTTCTTCATGATCTCAGCTTATCAAGATGAATCACAAACCACGACCCTCTAACAACAAAAGTGCACATCGTCTTTTGTTCTTCGAAGCAATCACAAACCACGACTTTAAGATCTTTGAAATAAGGTCTCGGGTAGGTGTTTATGTTATTGTGTTATAATTAAACGAACCAAAGAATGATTGTAACAGATTTGTTATAAACCATTATTTATTTTAGGATATAAACAAAGCTATGGTTGGAAGATTGGTTGGGGTAAGATGGATTGGCGTAAGATGAGTTGGGATAAGAGGTTGGGGCGGTGTTGAAGAGTAAGAAGGTTAAGATGATGATGAGGAGTGAGAGGAGAAGACGGTGGGGGTGGTGATGGTGGTGAGGGGAGGTTTATGGAGGATGAACTTGGTGGTGGGTTTCATTGGAGACTGTGAGTGTGTGTTTTTTGAATAAGTCGAGTCATGTTTTTTTTCCGATTCATTTCTTCAATTGAAACACCAACACAAAAATGTAGAACACTTTTTGATCGTTTCGAGTAACCCGCGAAGAACACAAATGATTTTTTTGTCTTTCCATGTGTTATGTGATAAAAATTCGAGTCACATCTTTGGGCTGTTGTCTACGAATTAAGGGGTTTCTTGGGTTAGTAGCTTGATTATATTATATATTGTGCTTAACTAGTTGTATATTTTGGTGAATGCGTGTTTTTAATAATTTATTAATTGTATGTAAGAAATTGTGTTTTTGTAGTTTGATTTGTGCTTTACATACTTGTAAATTATGTTTTTTGACTTGTATTTGCTTAAAATCTATTTTAGGAAATCTTAAAAATTAAATAGGAGGGAAGTGTCTAAATGCTTTATAAGTAGTATAGATATAACATTTTTTAAGCTTAATTTTTTTATACTAAATATCTATATAAATAAATAAATAATTAATTATAATTTAGTAATTTTGGTTATTCGGTTTGTTTCGGTTACTCGGTTCGGTTTAATCAAATTTGAATTCGGTTCAGTTCAGTTTTACCAAAACAAATTGAACTAACTGAACCGAACAACTGATAACTGAACCGATGAGCACCCCTATAATATTTTTCCCTTACATTTAGGACTTAGAGGGCATTTAGTTTAGGGGTGGGTATAAGTATAAGTATGATTCGATAGAGAGAAAACCCAAGTATCATGTCGGGTAATTTAGAGTCCAAAACTTCAAAACAAACACCTTTTTAAAGAATGAATCCCATTCTCATAAACAAACACACCCTTAAATATGCTAGTCAAGTCAAACAACAACTTACATGACTTCGGTTTGTTTAATAATTACTTGGCTTGACCAAAACTCAAATATCGAATAAAGTAAAACAAAAGTGCCCGAGCTTAAACTATAATATTTCTATATTGTTTGAGCTTGAACTCAGAACTCGTATATACCTGTTTTACAATTTTAGTTCTTTTATAAACCTTTTTTCAAGGTTAAAATTGCTCGCATACAAGCTTCGACTCGATAGGCTCAATGTTTTCTTGAGCTTGAACTCAAATAAACTCGTTTATGATTAAACAAAAAAAAATCCTTATCATGGATCACTTTACTGCTTTATTTATCTTTCATTATAAGTACGTAAGGAGAAGTTGTGTTCTCACTCGCATTTGATGAACTAAGGTTATTCATATATTCAAACGGGGAAGATTGTTGGACAAATAAGTGCCCAATGCTCTAATTAGATTTAAAGATAAAGGGTAAACTGCAAAAAATGTCCTTGTGGTTTCTCATTTTTGCAAAAAATGTCCCTCAAAACTAAATTACGAAAAATGTCCCCGTGGTTTCTACTTTGTTACGAATAATCTTTTTGGCTAACGATCGTTACAAATACCCGTTAGCCAAAGTCAAAGGCCATGTGAAATGACTAATTTACCTCGTCTTCTTCCCACATGTTTTTTTTTGTTTTCTTGAAAATATTGTAATCCCACCACCCTCTACCACCACACAACCACCACCACCACCCTCTCCTACCAACATCATCTACCGTCACACAACCACCACTTTGAATGCATTTTTTTTAATTGAACATATGTGTATCGAGTAGGAACAAGGTTGGGATATCTTATTTGCATTATACAAAACAGTCCCTCTACTCATTATTAGTGCTTGTAAATAGTAAGGTACTGAAACTGATACTCGAATATAGCTCGATGAAGTCTTATACAGAACAAGCATATAAACACTTGACTTCTGCAGATCTGATAAGGATCGCTTTATGAATGCTTGAAATAGCTTATCATTCCTACGATCAAGATTTTAATCACTGGAACAATCTTGAGCAGTTTAATAAGTTTAAAGCTTTAGACAATCCATTTTCACATGATTTAGTGGCATCATTTCGATATTTTTATGGAAATCAAGTTTTGTTGTTGAAATAGGTACGAATTCACACGATTGAATTAAAGTTGTTTAAAACTTGGATTTATTGAAGACATGTAGGAGATACAGTAGTGTGATATTTGTGCCCAGTGACCGCTTTAAGTATTGCATGTCTTGATATGCTCACTAGCAGCAACAACATTGGTGTCATTAACTCATTGGATCAAGGGGAAGTGGATTTTTTAGATATGGAAAAAGTTTGAGAAATAGTTAAGATATGATAAGAACATAGTGAATGTGATGAAAGTGCAAATTAAGTGTCGTATTTGTGATCAAAATTTGGAAAATATCAAAGCTATTGTTGACAGAATGGACATTAAGATAAAGAACACATTAAAGCTTTTTGCAAGCATGACGGATTATTTGAGTGATTAATCAGTCAAATCTATATAAGCGATATAAAGAGAGCAACATAACCATGGTTTTGCACTTTTGGTGAGAATTGTAGAGCATACTCTAATGAGTGACTCACCGTAGAGGCTTAGATAGATCATAAAAGTACTAGGAAAATTATTAAGCAAATATGTTTTGTAACCATATGCCTAATTGTGCATGTTCATTTATCATTTTATTTTCTTACTTTAGTAGTGATAAAACTCAGAACCGTTGTTGCTTCGTAGTATATACATGATGTGCATGTTCTTTTATCTAATATGCCTAATTGTGCATGTTTTTTATCTGATGAGTGGACTCGATCGCCATAGAGGTACACATAGACAAAGCCAAGCATCTCCAAGATTCAAATTGGACTAGCATTTATCTTGATGGTTTCTTCTTGTATACCTTACAATTATCATAAATTTGAAAATTAAAATCTCTTATATATGGTTTCGTGTTTATTTTCCTGTTTGCTACACAAAACGTCAAACACCAACCCTTAATATCCTTCATTCACAAATTCAAGTGTACATCAAAGAATTTCAGTATATCCAGTGTACATTTGAGATACATGTAGAACATATCAAGCATACTTAGAAGCCAACCTATGCTTAAGATCCATTGTTGTTCTACGAGTTTTCAAAAAAGAGAAAACTCAACTCTATGAAAACCTCCTTACTAGCTCTAAGAAAACCTCCTAACTGTTGTTCTACGAGTATTGTACTATACACATTATTGGGGACAAAGTATGGTGGTGGAGAACCTAACATAAACTTTTATTCAACCTTTCTAGTGCTATTTCTTAACACCTCCATTATTAGTTCAAAACTTACTACATGGTCAACATCAGTAGTGGATACTGGAGAACACTATCCATATTGATTCAAGTGAAATACCATTTCGTGCCTTCCTTTAGAAATTGTTAGTGCCAATATTACGATATTAAAACTAAACGGCTTCTTCGGTTTTAATAATGACAAACATGTAATTTGTAATACATAACGTAAAATGCGCAAGTTAATTGTAACCGCAAGTCATCAAAGCATACCTACATCAACATCTCTCGATGTCTCAGACACAAGTCTCTATTTTGACGTAAATCACTCAAGGTATGCACAAACAAACTTCAAAGTTTTTGGATAATCCAAGAAATAATTTTTTGTCCTAAACTTCAGGTTATTATAAATGTGACAAAACATTTTTTCAAAACTTGACTTTATAAATTATTAAGAATTGTTTTAATGGCTAATTAATTCAAATTTGTAATAACCATTCCCCCCCCCCCTTTAAAAAAGCAAGTCCAAAATTCCTCAAGTAAACCTCCACCACAAAAAGACAAAATTTGGAGCGTCTGTCGGGGACGATACCTTTAAAGTTGGACGGTACCGTTAAATTTAATGATATCGTCATACGCAACGGTCAGAAATTCTTTGGCTTATAAATAATGGACCATTTTACACTTCAAATAAGATTTTTTTTCACGCGGTTTTCTATGGTCCAAATTAGTTTCATATAGATTAGTTTCTTTGATCATGTAGCTTGTTTTTGGTTTGTTTTCAAGTGATCCAATCATCCATTCAAGTGATCACCTTCATTCCTCTATTAGTGCAAGAGAAGAACACACTGTATCAAAAAGATACAAAGTGTTGTAGTTATAGTTTAGTGCACTCGCAACACTTGTTATGTACTTGTTGTATATCATCGTACATCAAGTTCTTGTTATCATACTTACGTCGATCGTGTAGATCGGGTTAATCATATATATCATGTAGATCGGGTTGATCATGTAGATTGTGTAGATCGGATTGATCATGTAGATCGTGTGGATCGGGTAAATCATGTAGATTAGGTTGATCTGATCGGGTATATCGTGTAGATTGGTTAGATAGGATCAGTTAGATTGGGTAGATTGGATCGGGTAGATTGGGTTAGTATTTTTAGTCCTTAAAATATATGCGTGAGATTTTGGTTCTAGCTAGATTAGAACTCGACATTTAGCTTAGTGTCAGAAAATAATGTAATCAACGCGGTTTATGTGTTTAGGCCTCAAAACACAAGGTTTGTTATGTTGGGCCACAAAACATAACGGGTTTGGTTATACCCAAAGAAGAACTCGACATCAAGCTTAGTGTCGAAAAATATTGTAAGCGACGTTGTAAGGTTTTATCCACCGAGAAAGGAGCTTGCTGATTACTGAAGTAATTCTCGAGTTGGGTAGTCAGGGAGTAGAGTAGGGCTAAGAGGAGCTTCGTGACCGAACCACTATAAATCATCGTTTCTCTTTGCGTTTTCTTTTACTCATCTCTTTACGTTTATTTTTGTATTTATTTCTTTACGTTCATATTTGCATTGCGTTTATGTTTGTGTGGCTTGTTGCTTATATTGTGTTGATTATGTTTGTATCATGACATGGTATTTATATTGTGTCTATGTTTGTGTTTGGTGACATGCTTTACTTATTGCTTTCTACTATCTCAAGTTGTTATAAGACTATTGTTGACACTTTTCATATTAAGTCACACTTGATCGATTATTTGATACGAAAGATTTAATTTTTAAAGGAAAGTGTATTCACCCCCCTCGGCGTTTTCCACAGAAATGATAGTTACCCAATTTGATTTTAGCCATATATATTAAATGGTCAAAGAAATTATGCCATACTAGGTATTTATAAACAAACTCTAAATTTTACAACAAAAGTGACCCATTATTTGACCTATCCATTTCTTATCTCTAGTCTTGAATATAGAGATACATGTTGTAGGTTTTGATCGATATAAACCTGATTTGGGAATGTGGATACAGATATGGCAATTGCGACGGAGTTGCGAAGGGACGATCAAAACTCATACAAGGATTTGTATCCTTATTTGACGAAATCATACCCACCTGATATGCCAAGGAAGAGGATATTAAGAACCTCAGCATCCCTTAAATAGCAATATTTATCGTCTTGAGGTTTGACAAAAAATTAAAGTTTGTGGAAAACTAGAAGGGGGGGGGTTGAATAGTTTTACCGATTTAAAAATTTGTTATAAACTATTTAGATAGACTTATGTCAATCTATTAAATGTGTATGTTGGATGTTGATAGATAAGCATATAAATAAATAATGCAAAGATAAAGAGTAAGAAGCACAGAACCACGACGCGAGTATTTATAGTGGTTCGGCAACAAGGACACCTTCCTTGCCCTACTCCACTCCCCGAGTCACCTACTCGAGAGTTCGTATTCACTACACAACACAAGCTCCTTGTGGCGGAGAAGCCTTCACAACGTCGCCTACTCTTTTTTCGGTACAAGGCTAGACACCGGGTTCTTCTACGAGGTAGAACCAAACCTATCACAACATCGCCTACACTTTATCCGGTACAAGGCTATATACCGAGTTCCATTGCAAAGGAGGAACTATTACCCAACACAACACAACTATCCCAAAGGAGACACCCTCCTTATTACAATATCAAAAGGATATCACTATCCTTGACCCAAACTATTCTATCTTGTACATCGATGCACCATATCGAATGTACACCCTAGGCACCTTTCACTAATGCCTTTGACACGATCTTTCAGCACCTTTCACTAATGCCTTCGACATGGACCTTTGGCACCTTTCACTAATGCCTTTGACACATACTTTTGGCATCTTTCACTAATGCCTTCTACTTGACGTTTCGGCACCTTTCACTAATGCCTTCATCACACCACTTCTAGGAGGGAGGAAAGAACTATCAACAAGAGAACTTCAGTAGTCTTGATAATGACAAAGCTTGGCAACTCATGGACTTGAGCTTGCTCGACTTCAAGAGGTGGTGATCTCACCTTTAAGAGGAACCTAGAGAATCACACAAACACAAAACTACATAGAGAGATCCTTTGGATCTGAGGTTAGAGAGTTTACAATACTAAGAGAAAGTATGAGGAAAAGGGGTGTGTTACAAAGAAGAAATGGCTCACTATATATAGGCAAAAACATCTACTGTTCCCCGGATCCCATGGATCCCTTGCTTGAGGGATCCGTCCAGTGTAATCCTGAGGATCCGCCAGATGCGCCTCCCTATTTGGGTTATGGGTCATGGATCATGGGTCATGGGTTATGGACATTGGGTCATGGGTACCCAAATAGATACAATGTATTTAGACATTGGATCATGGGTATGGTTTAGGTCCATGGGTCCTGGATAATACCCAACATGATTTCATGCATGATGTCATGCAATGGGTCATAGGTTATGGATCAAGCTCCTTGGGTATGGGTCATGGATTTTGGGTTTTACCCAACTACATTCAATGTATCTAGTTAATGGGTTAAGTACTTAGATTTTTACCCATTACATTACCCATTACAATATATACTAAGTATATATATATATATATATATATATATATATATATATATATATATATATATATATATATATATATATATATATATATATATATATATATCCATTTCCATATTATGTAAACACTAGTTGTTATACATATGCATTTCTATAAAATGTAAACACTATTACTTGTTTAGTGTTTTATATGAAAAAGTAAGTGTGTTAGTAAACTATTGGCTCAAACCATTTACGCATTTTATTTGTTTCGTTAAAATGATTTTACGTTTGTTATAGACAAAACATTAGAAGATCGTAAAATATAAATAAACGTATTTACGGCTTACTTGTATTAACAATCTCCCCGTTTTTGTTGACGACAAAACATAAGATTATTTTAAGGAAAAACTAAAATTCGTAAAAGTTTGAATTGGAGTTTTTACTCTCTTCTCCCCCTTTTTGTCGAAACAAAAAGAGCGTCGAAAAGAAACTAACACATTGTTTTAAAAAAAAATTATGTGAAAAGTAAAAATATGAAAAATAAAGAGTAAGAGAAGAGAAGAATGCTCGTCTTAGCTCCCCCTTGACGGGTGCTTCCCTTTTTTGAGGGCGTCAAGTAATTAGGAAAAACTAAACGAGTGTTTTGCAATTTTGTTTGCAAATGGTTTCGTCTTTTTGACGAACATGCTCCCCCTTGACAAGTGCTCCTTTGAGAGGAGGACGTCAAGTATTAATGTAATCCTATGTGAAAGTATTGCAAGCATTTTTGCAATGTGTTGCTTTGACAAGAAGCTCCCCCTAGTTTAGGGTGTCAAAGTCTCCATGTGTATATTGAAAATCTACAAAACAAAGGTTAGAAAACAAGTATATGATGCATAATTTCCTGCAAATGAGACTCAAATTAGTAATAAGAAAGTCTTCTGTTGCACGGATCCCACAGTTCCTCCCTGGGAGGGATCCGTCTAGGCCAAAAAGAGGGATCCGTCTGCCTGCATACTTAAGACAACAATATAGATGTAAAATGTGGTGTAAACATCAACAAGAGTTATGTATTAAGGAACCAAACATATTCTCAAGACCATATGGCATATAACATGTAGTTTCATTTAATAAAAACACGAGAAATATATACATATCTCTAAAACTAAGAGAATGACTAAAACATGTAATACATTTTCTAATAATTCTAAGAAGTGATGGAAACTTAAACAGCATCAATGTGCTTGAAATCTAAGGACGAGTAGACTTGTTGATTTCGTCCAATCGTTGTTAGGTCACCATAAGTTAACACAAGGATCAATATGTAAGAAATAAGATGAAAGAGAGATCGGATGAACACTACACAAATACACACGTATGAATATGGCAAATGTTTAGGCGTAGGATTATGTGAAAGTGAACAACCAACCTTCAAAGGAAGGTTTACATGTAGTATTTATAGGGAAGGGAACTAGGGCAACATGTCTAGTCCCTTCCTTCATTATTGGGCTTTCTACATAAGCCTTGCTATTAATAACTAACATAAAAGCCTAGTTTAAGCAACCTATTACATATTAATTACTAACACTTGAAATACAAGTTAGGAGTAATTCCAACAATCTCCCCCTAAGTGTTAGTAAGTAAATGATGACTCCAGCAATCTTGGATAAGTTGTTGGTGTTGATGTAATAGCAGCTGCTTTGACGTCTTCTGACATTCCTCTTTCTTGTGAGAAAAAGTGCCTTGATTCCAACAATCTCCCCAGTGTGAGGATTTTATTTCTTTTGAAGTTTTCAACTTTGACGTCTTCATAGTATTTGTTCTTTTTTCTTTGTTCAGGTGTGTATATGGTGATGTTATGTTGTTGTTGTCTGCATCAAGTCTGCTTCGTTGCTCAGGTGTCTCCCCGTCTTTCTTCAACATGCTCACACGCTCTTTGACATTGGATTTTAGTTTTGATGTAGTTCTCATAGTCTTTAAACTTTGTAGATTCTTTGGCTTTAGAAGAAGAATCATTCTGACTTTGGTGTTGCCTTTCGAGAGAACTTCAAATTGTGTTGTTGTTGGTATGAGAATTTGGAGAATCAGCACGATCATCTCCCTGGAGCATCCATAAGAAGAAAACATAAGAATGGGTTAGTGAAAAAACACCAATCGATCACTGTGGTCATTTCTTAGAGAATTGACCACTACGATTGTTCTTCTGATGAATGTCTTGATTCCATTCACCTTGGTCGGGCGAATCAGCCGTCCAAATCCCATAAGGGATAGTTGGCATTGCTTTGAACAAGTTCATGTAATAACCCACATCTTCAGGACTCGATTCTTGAAAGGAATCTCCTTAGCGGGATTTCCAGAACTTACAAGTTTGAATTTCGTGTGCACAACGGCATAGTGTGAAAACACATCTCTAATTCTCGGAAAGGCTGTTCCTGAACTGCAGTCCCTCAAGTAGGATAACACAATGTACCGAAGTACACCTACAGTTCAGGTGAGTCGCTGAGGTGCACTGAAGTATCACCTTACGACTGTAGACCATATGAGACAACACTAAGCATAACCCACAAGGAGTTACCGAAGCGACTTGCTGCCAGGGCTGTTTGATGTTGACCCTGGCAGGAGTTTCCATTCAATCACTGAGGATCACAATTGTGAACCCCTCATAAATGTTCTCGACAGATTGCTAAGATCTGTGAAGGACTCAATAATGAATCACTTGCGTCCTTAATGTTGAACGACAAGTGATAAAATGTCAAGTGCTCCTAAGAGATCTTCGGATGAATCTCGTGGTTCTATACTCAATAGTGCGCTTTGGTTTTCCTGAGCGGAGACTAGGGAGAGGGTCTCCTTCTTCAATACCAGCAATCTCTAAGAGAATGCCGATAGTTTACGTAGGGTTGACTGTGACAACTAGCTCTAATAACTACCTTGAAGGTGTGGACAAACCTTGAAAAGGTTGTCAAACTCGTCAAAGTTCATGTATATCAAGAGTTTCTCGAAGAGGTACAATCTACTCGGATAAGTCTAGGAAGACGAATCTTTTCGATGTATGACAGTTCAGATCTCGTCAATTCATGGGTTAAGTCTTAGCACACGAAGATTCAATCATATTTACAACATATTTGTATCACACAATTTTTCTCCCCGTTAAAAATGGCATATATGTGTTATTTTTGATGAAAATTTTGATATCTAATATGACCATTTCGAGTTTTGTGGGAAGATTTCCACGAAGAACAATTTGTGAACAAATATTTTTTTTAGCAAATACTCCCCCTCAATAAGTAATATTAACTTTTGAGGGTTTGAAAACATAAGGGGAAGTACTTGGTCTTTTGAGCAAAACTTTGAAAAGTGAAAGTTTTGATAAGTTTTACTCAAAAGTAAGAAGCTTTCGCTCATTTTATAGGATTGTGGCACTGATCCGTACCACAGGGTCCTTTCATTACAAGTTCGGGTTGTACACTATTATGTGTGCACAAACCATAATGAATAAAATGATGTAATATGCATAAATTGGATTAACTTCCCCCTAATTCATGCTGCATGTCTTTAGAAGCTTTTCCGTACACTTCCTTTTTGGTGAAGTTTCTGAATCAGCTTCCCCCTAAACTGACAACCGTCTTCATCAGATTCAAAACTTTGATGTAGTAGACACGTCTTCTAACTTTTGAAGTTTTAAGTGTGCAGCGGAATTTGTAGATGAGCAATGAACCACACCAATATAATCTGTCTAGTCACGTAATCACAGTTGTACATAATGCGGAAAATCCGTTCGAGGGTTAACATGCAAGAAATCAATAATATCTTCTCACGAATGTAGACGCTTCACACCAAACAAACCGCGAAAGACGAAATGAAACGACTTCCCCCTGAATGTTGCGGTCTATCGGAATAATAATCACTTGTGAATATGCAGTTACTCGATAAAATGACCGTGTGTGAGGCATCATAACATCCTATTTAGGTGACTTCACACACGATAACTCTGTGAAAGTGAGACGATAACACCAAAGTAAGAAATTTGAACCACAGATCGTCTCATTTCTTCCCCCTAATTGAAAAAATTCATGAAGGGAAACGGGTTTTCGATAAAAATCTAAAAACATCAAAGAAGCAAACACCAAGCAAACTCCACATATACTCTCTTCCCCCCGATGTTTTCAATGAATCAGAATCATACACTACGTATGTTGATGATGAATTGGAGACAACGAAACCATGTATGTCTGATTCATCGAGCAAGTGTGAAGTACCATAAATATCTCATGAGAATCGACTGCTGATAAAAAATTTCAACTTGTTTATTTTTGTTGATCATCTGCTGTGTCATTGTTGTTGGAAACAATTTGATCTTCTATTATCAGAGATTCGATTCGAGGTGTATCTACATCAATGGTAGTTGTTGTAGTTTCAGAGTGTATCCGTAATTAGAATATGATCAGGTTGTGCAGCGGAAACATTCGATACATCTGAAGCACGACTTTCAAGAGGAATCTTCAAACAGTGGAGCAAACAAAGTTTCCAATTCTTGATGATTAAGTACAATGGTGGTTAAGTTGATAGATCATTATATTATTGACGGTGAGAAACGGGTCCTAAGCTGAGTTACTTAGGAGCCATTGATGTTGTTCCTGTATAGAAAGTAGGAGAGGGCAAGATAGGAAAAAAAACATGGATCCCCAAGTGTAGTTGGGTTCCAGATGTTAGAAGAATAAAGTTGTAGTGTCAATTATCTTCTTGACACCTGAACACACTATTTTGATGATTTCCTTTCCTCCCTCAGGGATAGATGTTGTGGGATTCACAAATGTTTTGGTGCAACTACTTAATATCTTGCCAGTAGGAATCCACCTAAGACTAACAGTTTTGAAAACTCTACCCGTGGGTATCCATTTAAGGTTAGATCTAAGGGATGTTGAGACTTCTTTTGGAAAGAGTCTTTGTCCTATATGGATCAACCTATTAGGTTTCTAAATTTTTTGTTCTAGTTCAACGGGTTTATTTCTAACTGTTTGTTGGGTACACTTAGGTTTTGGTTTGCCACTACTAGCATTGTACTGAAATACACTAGAAGGCATCAAACGAGGTCGTGAACCTAAGATTCCATCCTTTTGGAGTAGTGCCCTTTTCCTAGCCTTTTCTAGATCATAGTTCTTGTACTCGTCATTCGAATCATATGAATTTTTAATTTTAATTCTCAGTTTAGACACAGTGTTTGAACTAATCCTAGATGGGCCAGGTGCAACTAAATGTTGAGGTTTAATAGAAATAGGTTTAACAGGAACAGAAGAAATTTTCTCAGGCCAGGAATGTGGAGTGACTGGATTTGTCAAATGATTATTCTCAACAACTTGGGAGGCAAACCGTGGTTTTGAAGATTTTGATCGTTCAGATTTAAAAGTAGTTGGTTGTCTAACTACTGATTGGTTGAAGTGACGATTTCCCCAAGATTGTTGGTTTTGCAAACTTAGTATCCACATTCTTGCCAGTTAGTCTTCTCAATTTGTTTTGTAAAGCAGCATGTGCAAGCCCCTTTGCTTGAATTTGAGCCTTTAAATGCTCATTTTCTTTTACTAATGTATCCACACGATTACTTTGCATTTTAAGTTCAAGAGAGGTGCAATGTGCCTCTAGCTTTGAAAAATCTTTTTGAAATTGAGCAATGGTCTTTTTGAGAAGAATGTTTTTAGATTCGAGAGTTTGTTTTAACATTTCAGTTGAATTGTTTACAAGTAAGGGCTCAGACATAAGACAGTTGTCTGGACATTGTGCAACACATTGGTCAACCTTTCCTTCATTTCTGAAATAAGGTTGCTCAGTTTGTTGTTTCGCATTTGCAGGCAGAATATGATCAACAGTAGATTGTACCTCGACCATATGTTCTGTGTTTGTGTCATAGGTGGGTACGATATCTTCCTCGACCATTTGTTCTTTGTCAAAGTTGGGCTCTGTGTCATAGGTGGGTATGATATCTTCCCCTGATCTGAGGTTGTCATCCTGCTTTTCCATTGTTATAACCTCATTGTCCGCATTACCGACAGTTGAAGTAATCACAACATTCCCAGCAACCCTTTGAGCATTCCTTCCTTGTACATCAACTCTTTCACCTTGTACGATTGCTGGATCTTGGGAATTGGATGAAGTCTGACTCATGGAAATTTTAAATTTTGAGTGCATCATCTTAGTCAGTAACACCCATCCTTTGTTCATTTGCACAAATGGATCTTCAGAATCATCAAGAGTAAGGTTTGGTGATGAAGGATTTAATCTAATGTTGGTAGGAGAGGAGAATTGTGACTTCTGTACAATCATTTGTGCCATTGATTTATACACTTTCTCTCCCTGCAGAATAATTAAGGAAAAAAAGGTGCGAAGTCGATATAGCACACAGAAGGCCGATATAGTGAATTTCAATTTCCCTCCAAAAATAATTTTGAAAAATTTTCTCTACCAAAATTTGAAATTCCTTTGTAAAATTCAATTCTAAGGTTGTAAGAAAAATTTGAGTTTTGACAATTTTGACGCCAAATTTGACCGAAAATTTTTGAATTTGGGCCAAAAAATTTGAATTTTTGACCAAAATTTTCATAGTTAAACCAAAATTTGAATTTCGCGTAAAAATTGAATGTTTAGACTCCCCTAAAAATTAAATTTTACTCAAATTTTCCCACCAAAATTTGAATTTCTTTTTTTTTGAAATTCTACTTGTGTTGATGATGGATCTTTGTTGTCGAATGAAACTTGAGTTTGTTGATGAAGTGTACTTAAGCGTAGAAACTAGCTTAGGCGTAGAATGATCCTAATGCGTAAATCCCTTTTACACGTAGACAGAAGCTTACGCGTAGTAACAACTTACGCGTAGACTTGAGATAAAACTTGGCTTAGGCATAAACCAAAGGCTTAATAGTAAGAACCTTATGCGTAAGATTTCCTTAGGCGTAAGAGAAGCTTCTGCGTAGGAAATACTTAAAGGAAAAGTGTTTACTCGTAAGCTTTATGCTTAGGCGTAAAACTAGGGTTTTACCCAAAATCCTTTACACTTATCCAAGTGTAAAAGATATCCAAAGTCGAAGTGTTTCCAGGCTTATCCAAGCAAGAGAACACCGAGTAATCCAACAAATCGAGGATCAAATGAAGAATTCCTTATGCATAGAACTGATGAGGCGAGACTTAGGAGTATATACGAGTAGAACTAGGGTTTTACTACGAGTAGAAAGTACAAAATTTCACCAAAACTGATTTTTATGCTCAAAAGTGTTTTGTAACCTGATTTTAATGATGAAATAGCTTCAATATCACCAAAATAACAAGAAAGTTTGAAACTTGATGATGCAAAACTATTTTCCACCTTACGCGTATAAAAGTACACACGAATCCAATCAAGCTTAAAAACAAATCTACACACGTAAAGTTTGAAACTTGATGCAAAAAACTTAAATTTTAACACTAAATAAACCTTAAACCACAAGAATCTTGAGTTTTTAAGTGTAAAAAACAAAGCTTTTAAGCGAATGAAAAGATTATGCGCTAAACCCACGCGTATAGTATATAACTTCAAAAACAAAAGTGTTTCACCCAACTAGATGTCGATTGATACCACTTTTAGGTCACCATAAGTTAACACAAGGATCAATATGTAAGAAATAAGATGAAAGAGAGACCGGATGAACACTACACAAATACACATGTATGAATATAGGAAATGTTTAGGCGTAGGATTATGTGAAAGTGAACAACCAACCTTCAAAGGAAGGTTTACATGTAGTATTTATAGGGAAGGGAACTAGGGCAACATGTCTAGTCCCTTCCTTCATTATTAGGCTTGGGCCAAGGCTTATGGACTTTCTACATAAGCCTTGCCATTAATAACTAACATAAAAGCATAGTTTAAGCAACCTATTACATATTAATTACTAACACTTGAAATACAAGTTAGGAGTGATTACAACAATCGTTCAAGGAGATGATTAAACATGAAATGCAATTCATTTCGTACTTCTTGAACAAGTCCTTGGGTGAGTTGACAATTAGAGCAATTATTGTCATGACTAGGAATCGGAGGAGGTAGAATGTTTTGAGGAGGCTCCACAAAGGATGGTGGAATTTATGAAGGTGAGTTGAGCAATGTAGGGTGTGGTTTAACTAAAAATGAAGAAGATGATGCACGAGTTTGTGGTGGAGATGGGAAGTCCTCTATATGGTTGGGTCTTTGGTGATTTCTTGTCTCCAAAGATGGACTATTTAATGGTGAAGGTGGTTCCCTATTTAATGAGAAGGTTGGTGAATGAGAAGTCCTTGGTGGTGAGTCTTCTAACGAGTAGAGATTTGGATGGGAAAGAGGTTCGGTAAGAGAATGTAGTCTAGGTTCTAGAAATGAAGGCTTAGATGTTTTACTTGAGCTAGGGGTGTTTGGTTTAGTGCTTGATGAAAGCCTTTCCAACTCAAAAGATCGAATGCTAAACCTAGCGGTTCTTCTAGCATGGGTTGGTTGTGTTTGTTGAGGAGGGATTCTAGCATTTGGACTTCTTACGGGTGATGACTCGATAGAGGATATCTCATGAACCTTTTGAGCATTCTTTTTGGATGAACCTTTGGTTGAAGAGTTCTTGCTAGATATTTTAGTCATTGTGAAAGAGAGAGGATGTAATGTATGTCTTAGCTAATGATTTTTGAGTTGTGGTTTGAATGGTGGTTTAAACACATAAAAGCACTTGGTTTATAAAGGATGAAGTTGAGTTAATGAATTAAATTCTTGATCTCTAAGAATTTTAGCATGCACTAAGGTCAACTATAGCGTTGTTCTATTTTAGGGAGTCATTAATGGCAAGTAAAAGTATTTAGACTACCAAAGAGAGTTTGAATTAGAAGAGAAAACTAATCATAAGGCTGATCTGGAGACCGGATCCATGGTTCCCTATCTTTAGGATCCGTCAAGTTATAAACTAGGGATCCGTCTATCAGACATCAAAGTGGTGGAGTGATTATGTTCTATTAAGGTCTAGTACCTATAAATCTTGAGTGTTTGGGTTCCCTAATATTTCTTAAATGGTGTGGGACATAAATGTCCAACCATAAGGAGTGAGGATACTTAATGATGGTTTTTGGTAAGAAAGTGGATTTTTTTTAGAGTGCGACCAAGTATTTAAGGATGACACTAATGATTTGGGGATGAAAAATGAAGACAATTGATTCTAGAGATCAGATGGTGGCTCAAGAAAAATTTTGAAAATTCCTAAAAAATCAAAAGAAATGAAAAACTAGTTTTTAGCCTATTTTGAGGTAAAGATGACTAAAATCAATTTGTCAAAATTAAGAGAAATAACAAACTAAGTGTTTTGAGATGTGAGGAACAATGTGTGAGTATTGGAGTGGAAATATGGTGAGTTTTGGTGAAGTGATAAATCAAAAATACCTTGAATGTGATCCTATGTTAGCTCTGAGTGAGTATGAAACCTACTGATCTTGAGGAAGACTAAAGAGATCCTAAAATACCATGTCTAGCTAGTATGATAAGGTCTAGAGGATTGGATTGAAGTGAAAGTGTAAAAATCTTATGTCTGTTTACCCGGATCCCAAGGTTCCCTCATCTGAGGGATCCGGCTAGTTTGCTCAGGGATCCGGCTACTGGGACTGCTGGTACTTCACAACAAATGTTGCAGAATTAAACTTCTTAGCAAAAATCTTCCTAATCATTTCTATATTAAATAATCAAATATGCAAGCAATAACTATCACACACGCGTATTGTAAGTAAGGGTGACTAAAAGGTAAGCAAAAATGTCAGGACTCGACTTCTTGATTTCAATCAAGTCGTCGTAAAATTCTCATTTGGGTTGCCTATTAGAATGTTATTGTTCATGTCATGCCATCCTACTACCTTACTGTCTAAGCTCAGAAATATTGTTTAGGTTGTTTTACAGACCATTGTTCAAATTTTAAGGTCCACGACCTTACCTTCCCTCTCCACAACTCAATCTCACCCATCGCTTCCAATCTTCACCTTCAACCCTTCACCCCTACTTATTCTTCTTCATGAGAAAATTAGCAAAACATTTGAACATCCCCTTTGTTTGTTGAAATTCTTGTGATGGGCTCGGATTTCGGCTGGTCAATGTATGCTAAGGGGTTAAGTTGAACGTTTCCAATAGGGTTGCTTCCTTCTCCTCTCTTCATCGATGAGTCCGTTGGTGGGTGAGGTCTCTTTACCTCAACCATAATCCTTGTAGTCTTCTCTATCGAGCTGCACCATGACCTTGTTGCAGTGTGGTCATGTGTGTGGCAGATGGATCCAGAGCAAAGATGTGCTGCATGAAGGAAGCAGAGCATGGTATAGGAGCACCATCTGTCTCCTTTCTACACCAAGCGCATCAATTTAGCCATGTAATAATAGGTCAAATGATCCCAAAGAATAGCGCAATAGATTTTGTAGACTAGGTGCTTATTGGGATGATCCCTTATTTCCCAATTTCAAACAAAGGAG
>OU343225.1:166604271-166625776 GCA_910596185.1 Chrysanthemum makinoi
ATGCCAAGGAAGAGGATATTAAGAACTTCGGCATCCCTTAAATAGCAATATTTATCGTCTTGAGGTTTGACAAAAAATTAAAGTTTGTGGAAAACTAGAAGGGGGGGGGGTTGAATAGTTTTACCGATTAAAAATTTGTTATAAACTATTTAGATAGACTTATGTCAATCTATTAAATGTGTATGTTGGATGTTGATAGATAAGCATATAAATAAATAATGCAAAGATAAAGAGTAAGAAGCACAGAACCACGACGCGAGTATTTATAGTGGTTCGGCTATAAGGACACCTTTCTTGCCCTACTCCACTCCCCGAGTCACCTAATTGAGAGTTCGTAATCACTACACAACACAAGCTCCTTGTGGCGGAGAAGCCTTCACAACGTCGCCTACTCTTTTTTCGGTACAAGGCTAGACACCGGGGTTCTTCTAATCGAGGTAACCAACCAAACCTATCACAACATCGCCTACACTTTATCCGGTACAAGGCTATATACCGAGTTCCATTGCAAAGGAGGAACTATTACCCAACACAACACAACTATCCCAAAGGAGACACCCTCCTTATTACAATATCAAAAGGATATCACTATCCTTGACCCAAACTATTCTATCTTGTACATCGATGCACCATATCGAATGTACACCCTAGGCACCTTTCACTAATGCCTTTGACACTCCATCTTTCAGCAGACCTTTCACTAATGCCTTCGACATGGACCTTTGGCACCTTTCACTAATGCCTTTGACACATACTTTTGGCATCTTTCACTAATGCCTTCTACTTGGACGTTTCGCACCTTTCACTCAATGCCTTCATCACACCACTTCTAGGAGGGAGGAAAGAACTATCAACAAGAGAACTTCAAGAGTCTTAATAATACGAAGCTTAGCAACTCATGGACTTGAGCTTGCTCGACTTCAAGAGGTGGTGATCTCACCTTTAAGAGGAACCTAGAGAATCACACAAACACAAACATAGAGATCCTTTTGTCTCTTAGGGTAGAGTTTACAATACTAAGAGAAAGTATGTGGAAAGGGGTGTGTTACAAAAGAAATGGCTCACTATATATAGGCAAAACATCTACTTGTTCCCCGGATCCCATGGATCCTTCTTGAGGGATCCGGGCCGGGGTAATCCCGGGGATCCACCCAGATGCATACCTCCCTATTTGGGGTTATGGGTCATGGATCATGGGTCATGGGTTATGGACATTGGGTCATGGGTACCCAAATAGATACAATGTATTTAGACATTGGATCATGGGTATGGTTTAGGTCCATGGGTCCCGATATTCACCACACATGATTTCATGCATGATGTCATGCAATGGGTCATAGGTTATGGATCAAGCTCCTTGGGTATGGGTCATGGATTTTGGGTTTTACCCAACTACATTCAATGTATCTAGCAATGGTTAAGTACTTAGATTTTTACCCATTACATTACCCATTACAATATATACTAAGTATATATATATATATATATATATATATATATATATATATATATATATATATATATATATATATATTATATATATATATATATATATACATTTCTATATTATGTAAACACTAGTTGTTATACATATGCATTTCTATAAAATGTAAACACTATTACTTGTTTAGTGTTTTATATGAAAAAGTAAGTGTGTTAGTAAACTATTGGCTCAAACCATTTACATTTTATTTGTTGTTCGTTAAAAATGATTTTACGTCTTGTGTATAGACAACATTAGAAGATCGGTAAATATAAATAAACGTGATTTACGGCTTACTTGTATTAACAATCTCCCCCTTTTTGTTGACGACAAAACATAAGATTATTTTAAGGAAAAACTAAAATTCGTAAAAGTTTGAATTGAGTTTTTACTCTCTTCTCCCCTTTTGTCGAAACAAAAGAGCGTCGAAAAAAACTAACACATTGTTTTAAAAAATTATGTGAAAAGTAAAAATATGAAAAAAAAGAGTAAGAGAAGAGAAGAATTGCTCGTCTTTAGCTCCCCCTTGACGGTGCTTCCCCTTTTTGAGGGCGCAAGTAATTAGGAAAAACTAAACGAGTGTTTTGCAATTTTGTTTGCAAATGGTTTCGTCTTTTGAACGAACATGCTCCCCCTTGACAAGTGCTCCTTTGAGAGGAGGACGTCAAGTATTAATGTAATCCTATGTGAAAGTATTGCAAGCATTTTTGCAATGTGTGCTTTGACAAGAGCTCCCTAGTTTAGGGGTGTCAAAGTCTCCATGTGTATTATTGAAAATCTACAAAACAAAGGTTAGAAACAAAAGTATAAGTATATGATGCATAATTTCCATAGCAAATGAGACTCAAATTAGTAATAAGAAAGTCTTCTCATTGCACGATCCCACGCTTCCTCCCTCGGGAGGGATCCGTCTAGGCCGCCAAAGAGGATCCGTCGGCCTGCATACTTAAGACAACAATATAGATGTAAAATGTGGTGTAAACATCAACAAGAGTTATGTATTAAGGAACCAAACATATTCTCAAGACCATATGGCATATAACATGTAGTTTCATTTAATAAAACACGAGAAATATATATACATATCTCTAAAACTAAGAGAATGACTAAAACATGTAAAACATTTTCTAATAATTCTAAGAGTGATGGAAACTATAAAAGATCAATGTGCTTGAAATCTAAGGACGGGTAGACTTGTTGATTTCCGGCCAATCGCGTGGTCACCATAAGTTAACACAAGGATCAATATGTAAGAAATAAGATGAAAGAGAGATCGGATGAACACTACACAAATACACGCTATGAATATGGCAAATGTTTAGGCGTAGGATTATGTGAAAGTGAACAACCAACCTTCAAAGGAAGGTTTACATGTAGTATTTATAGGGAAGGGAACTAGGGCAACATGTCTAGTCCCTTCCTTTATTATTGGGCTTTCTACATAAGCCTTGCTATTAATAACTAACATAAAAGCCTAGTTTAAGCAACCTATTACATATTAATTACTAACACTTGAAATACAAGTTAGGAGTAATTCCAACAATCTCCCCCTAAGTGTTAGTAAGTAAATGATGACTCCAGCAATCTTGGATAAGTTGTTGGTGTTGATGTAATAGCAGCTTTTGACGTCTTCGACATTCCTCTTTCTTGTGAGAAAAGTGCCTTGATTCCAACAATCTCTCCCATGAAGAGGATTTTATTTCTTTTGGAAGTTTTCAACTTTGACGCCTTCTCAGTAGTGTTCTTTTGTCTTTGTGTGCACGTGTGTATATGGTGATGTTATGTTGTTGTTGTACGCATCAAGTCGCTGGGTGCTTAGTGAATCCCCCGCTTTCTTCAACATGCTCACACGCTCTTGACATGGATTTTAGTTTTGATGTAGTTCTCATAGTCTTTAAACTTTGTAGATTCTTTGGCTTTAGAAGAAGAATCATTCAGACTTGGGTGTTGCCTTCGAGAGAACTTCAAATTGTGTTGTTGTTGGTATGAGAATTTGGAGAATCATCGACGTCATCATCCCATGAGCATCCATAAGAAGAAAACATAAGAATGGTTTGAAAAAACACCATCGATCAATGTGTCATTTCTTAGAGAATGACCACTACGATTGTTCTTCGATGAATGTCTTGATTCCATTCACCTTGGTGCGACAAACAAATCGATCCAGCCGTAATAAACTCCCATAAGTGATAGTGGACTCTTTGAACAAGTTCATGTAATAACCCGAATCTCAGGACTCGATTCTTGAAAGAGAATCTCCTTAGCGGATTTCCGCACTTACAGTTTGAATTTCGAGTGTGTAACATGCATAGTGTGAAAACACATCTCTAATTCTCGAAAGGCCTGTTCTAACATCGCATCCCTCAAGTAGGATAACACAATGTCCGAAGTACACCTACAAGCCAGTGAGTCAGCCGAGTGCATCAAGTATCACCTTACGACTGTAGACCATATGAGACAACACTAAGCATAACCCACAAGGAGTTACCGAGCGACTTGCTGCCGGGGCCCTGTTGATGTTGACCCAGCGGGAGTTTCCATTCAATCACTGAGGATCACAATTGTGAACCCATAAAATGTCTCGGCAGTTGCTAAGATCTGTGAAGGACTCAATAATGAATCACTTGCGCCCTAATGTTGAACGACAAGTGATAAAATGTCAAGTGCTCCTAAGAGATCTTCGGATGAATCTCGTGGTTCTATACTCAATAGTGCGCTTTGGTTTTCCGAGCGAGACTAGGAGAGGTCTCCTTCTTCAATACCAGCAATCTCTAAGAGAATGCCGATAGTTTTTTACGGGGTTGACGTGACAACTAGCTCTAATAACTACCTTAAGTGTGGACAAACCTGAAAAGTTGTCAAACTCGCAAAGTTCATGTATATCAAGAGTTTCTCGAAGAGGTACAATCTACTCTGATAAGTCTAGGAAGACGAATCTTTTCGATGTATGACAGTTCAGATCTCGTCAATTCATGGGTTAAGTCTTAGCACACTAAGATTCAATCATATTTACAACATATTTGTATCACACAATTTTTCTCCCCCTAAAAATGGCATATATGTGTTATTTTTGATGAAAATTTTGATATCTAATATGACCATTTCGAAGTTGTGGGAAGATTTCCACGAAGAACAATTGTGAACAAATATTTTTTAGCAAATACTCCCCCTCAACAAGTAATATTAACTTTTGAGGTTTTGAAAACATAAGGGAAGTACTTTGGTCTTTTGAGCAAAAACTTTGAAAAGTGAAAGTTTTGATAAGTTTTACTCAAAGTAAGAAGCTTTCGGCCATTTTATAGGATTGTGGCACGATCGCGTACACAGAGGGTCCTTTCATTACAAGTTCGGGTTGTACCTATTATGTGCACAAACCATAATGAATAAAATGATGTAATATGCATAAATTGGATTAACTTCCCCCCAATTCATGCTGCATGTCTTTAGAAGCTTTTCCGTACACTTCCTTTTTGGTGAGTTTCAATCGCTTCCCCAAACCGACAACCGTCTCATCGGATTCAAAACTTTGATGTAGTAGACACGTCTTCTAACTTTTGAAGTTTTAAGTGTGCGTGAATTTGTAGATGAGCAATGAACCACACCAATATATCTGTCTAGTCCGTAATCACAGCTTGTACATACGCGAAAATCCGTCGAGGGTTAACATGCAAGAAATCAATAATATCTTCTCACGAATGTAGACGCTTCACACGACCCAACAACCGGCGAAGACCGAAAGGAAACGACTTCAACACCCTGAATGTTTCGGTCCTATCTGAATAATAATCACTTGTGAATATGCAGCTTTCGATAAAATGACCGGTTGAGGCATCATAACATCCTATTTAGGTGACTTCACACACGATAACTCGGAAAGTGAGACGATAAACACCAAAGTAAGAAATTTGAACCCGGATCTCATCTATTTCTTTCCCCTAATTGAAAAATTCATGAAGGGAAACGGGTTTTCGATAAAAATCTAAAATCAAAGAAGCAACACCAAGCAAACTCCACATATCTCTCTTCCGATGTTTTCAATGAATTAGAATCATACACTACGTATGTTGATGATGAATTGGAGACAGCGAAACCATGTATGTCTGATTCATCGAGCAAGTGTGAAGTACCATAAATATCTCATGAGAATCGTACTCTGATAAAAAATTCAACTGTTTATTTTTGTTGATCATCTGCAACGTGTCATTGTTGTTGGAAACAATTTGATCTTCTATTATCAGAGATTCGATTCGAGGTGTATCTACATCAATGGTAGTTGTTGTAGTTTCAGAGAAGTATCCGTAATTAGAATATGATCGGTTGTGTTCAAGTGAAACATCGATACATCTCAAGCAGCGACTTTCAAGGGATCTTCAACAGTGGAGCAAACAAAGTTTCCAATTCTTGATGATTAAGTACAATGGTGGTTAAGTTGATAGATCATTATATTATTGACTTGAGAAACGGGTCTAAGTCGAAGTTACTTAGAGCCATTGATGATGTTCTTCTTATAGAAAGTAGAGAGGGCAAGATAGGAAAAAAAAACCATGGATCCGCAGTGTAGTTGGGTTCCGATGTTAGAAGAATAAAGTTGTAGTGTCATTTATCTTCTTGACACCGAACCACTATTTTGATGATTTCCTTTCCTCCTCAGGGATAGATGTTGTTTGTTTTCACAAATGTTTTGGTGCAACTACTTAATATCTTGCCAAAGGAATCCACCTAAGACTACATTTTGAAAACTCTACCCGTGGGTATCCATTTAAGGTTAGATCTAAGGGATGTTGAGACTTCTTTTGGAAAGAGTCTTTGTCCTATATGGATCAACCTATTAGGTTTCTAAATTTTTGTTCTTGTTCAGTTCAAGAGGGAATTTATTTCTACTGCTTGTTTGGTACACTTAGTTTTGGTTTGCCACTACTAGCATTGTCTTTGCGAATACACTAGAAAGCATCAAACGAGGTCGTGAACCTAAGATTCCATCCTTTTGGAGTAGTGCCTTTTTCCTAGCCTTTTCTAGATCATAGTTCTTGTACGCGTCATTTGAATCATATGAATTTTTAATTTTAATTTCTCGGTTTAGACACAGTGTTTGAACTAATCCTAGATGGACCAGGTGCAACTAAATGTTGAGGTTTAATAGAAATAGGTTTAAACAGAACATAAGAAATTTTCTCGGGCCAGAATGTGAGTATTTGGATTTGTCAAATGATTATTCTCAACAACTTGGGAGGCAAACCGTGGTTTTGAAGATTTTGATCGTTCAGATTTAAAAGTAGTTGTTGTCTAACTACCTTGATTGGTTAAGTGACAATTTCCCCAAGATTGTTGGTTTTGCAAACTTAGTATCCACATTCTTGCCAGTTAGTCTTCTCAATTTGTTTTAAAAGTAGCATGTGCAAGCCCCTTTGCTTAAATTTGAGCCTTTAAATGCTCATTTTCTTTTACTAATGTATCCACACGATTACTTTGCATTTTAAGTTCAAGAGAGGTGCAATGTGCCTCTAGCTTTGAAAAATCTTTTTGAAATTGAGCAATGGTCTTTTTGAGAAGAATGTTTTCAGATTCGAGAGTTTGTTTTAACGTTTCAGTTGAATTGTTTACAAGTAAGGGCTCAGACATAAGACAGTTGTCTGGACATTGTGCAACACATTGGTCAACCTTTCCTTCATTTCTGAAATAAGGTTGCTCAGTTTGTTGTTTCGCATTGCAGGTAAATATGATCAACATGGGATTGTACCTCGACCATATGTTCTGTGTTTTGTGTCATAGGTGGAGTGATATCTTCCTCGACCATTTGTTCTTTGTCAAAGTTGGGCTCTGTGTCATAGGTGGGTATGATATCTTCCCCTGATCTGAGGTTGTCATCCTGCTTTTCCATTGTTATAACCTCATTGTCCGCATTACCGACAGTTGAAGTAATCACAACATTCCCAGCAACCCTTTGAGCATTCCTTCCTTGTACATCAACTCTTTCACCTTGTACGATTGCTGGATCTTGGGAATTGGATGAAGTCTGACTCATGGAAATTTTAAATTTTGAGTGCATCATCTTAGTCAGTAACATCCATCCTTTGTTCATTTGCACAAATGGATCTTCAAAATCATCAGTAGCAAGGTTTGGTGATGAAGGATTTAATCTGATGTTGGTAGGAGAGGAGAATTGTGACTTATGTACAATCATTTGTGCCATTGATTCATACACTTTCTCTCCCTGCAGAATAATTAAGGAAAAAAAGGTGCGAAGTCGATATAGCACACAGAAGGCCGATATAGTGAATTTCAATTTCCCTCCAAAAATAATTTTGAAAAATTTTCTCTACCAAAATTTGAAATTCACTGTAAAATTCAATTCTAAGGTTGTAAGAAAAATTTGAGTTTTGACAATTTTGACGCCAAATTTGACCGAAAATTTTTGAATTTGGGCCAAAAAATTTGAATTTTTGACCAAAATTTTCATAGTTAAACCAAAATTTGAATTTCGCGTAAAAATTGAATGTTTAGACTCCCCTAAAAATTAAATTTTACTCAAATTTTCCCACCAAAATTTGAATTTCTTTTTTTTTTGAAATTCTACTTGTGTTGATGATGGATCTTTGTTGTCGAATGAAACTTGAGTTTGTTGATGAAGTGTACTTAAGCGTAGAAACTAGCTTAGGCGTAGAATGATCCTAATGCGTAAATCCCTTTTACACGTAGACAGAAGCTTACGCGTAGTAACAACTTACGCGTAGACTTGAGATAAAACTTGGCTTAGGCATAAACCAAAGGCTTAATAGTAAGAACCTTATGCGTAAGATTTCCTTAGGCGTAAGAGAAGCTTATGCGTAGGAAATACTTAGGCAGAAAGTGTTTACTCGTAAGCTTTTATGCTTAGGCGTGAAACTAGGGTTTTACCCAAAAAATCCTTTACACTTATCCAAGTGTAAAAGATATCCAAAGTCGAAGTGTTTTCAGGCTTATCCAAGCAAGAGAACACTGAGTAATCCAACAGCTTCGAGGATCAAATGAAGAATTCCTTATGCATAGAACTGATAGGCGTAGACTTAGGAGTATACGAGTAGAACTAGGGTTTTACTACGAGTAGAAAGTACAAAATTTCACCAAAACTGATTTTTATGCTCAAAAGTGTTTTGTAACCTGATTTTAATGATGAAATAGCTTCAATATCACCAAAATAACAAGAAAGTTTGAAACTTGATGATGCAAAACTATTTTCCACCTTACGCGTATAAAAGTACACACGAATCCAATCAAGCTTAAAAACAAATCTACACACGTAAAGTTTGAAACTTGATGCAAAAAACTTAAATTTTAACACTAAATAAACCTTAAACCACAAGAATCTTGAGTTTTTAAGTGTAAAAAACAAAGCTTTTAAGCGAATGAAAAGATTATGCGCTAAACCCACGCGTATAGTATATAACTTCAAAAACAAAAGTGTTTCACCCAACTAGATGTCGATTGATACCACTGTTAGGTCACCATAAGTTAACACAAGGATCAATATGTAAGAAATAAGATGAAAGAGAGACCGGATGAACACTACACAAATACACATGTATGAATATAGGAAATGTTTAGGCGTAGGATTATGTGAAAGTGAACAACCAACCTTCAAAGGAAGGTTTACATGTAGTATTTATAGGGAAGGGAACTAGGGCAACATGTCTAGTCCCTTCCTTCATTATTAGGCTTGGGCCAAGGCTTATGGACTTTCTACATAAGCCTTGCCATTAATAACTAACATAAAAGCATAGTTTAAGCAACCTATTACATATTAATTACTAACACTTGAAATACAAGTTAGGAGTGATTACAACAATCGTTCAAGGAGATGATTAAACATGAAATGCAATTCATTTCGTACTTCTTGAACAAGTCCTTGGGTGAGTTGACAATTAGAGCAATTATTGTCATGACTAGGAATCGGAGGAGGTAGAATGTTTTGAGGAGGCTCCACAAAGGATGGTGGAATTTATGAAGGTGAGTTGAGCAATGTAGGGTGTGGTTTAACTAAAAATGAAGAAGATGATGCACGAGTTTGTGGTGGAGATGGGAAGTCCTCTATATGGTTGGGTCTTTGGTGATTTCTTGTCTCCAAAGATGGACTATTTAATGGTGAAGGTGGTTCCCTATTTAATGAGAAGGTTGGTGAATGAGAAGTCCTTGGTGGTGAGTTTTCTAACGAGTAGAGATTTGGATGGGAAAGAGGTTCGGTAAGAGAATGTAGTCTAGGTTCTAGAAATGAAGGCTTAGATGTTTTACTTGAGCTAGGGGTGTTTGGTTTAGTGCTTGATGAAAGCCTTTCCAACTCAAAAGATCGAATGCTAAACCTAGCGGTTCTTCTAGCATGGGTTGGTTGTGTTTGTTGAGGAGGGATTCTAGCATTTGGACTTCTTACGGGTGATGACTCGATAGAGGATATCTCATGAACCTTTTGAGCATTCTTTTTGGATGAACCTTTGGTTGAAGAGTTCTTGCTAGATATTTTAGTCATTGTGAAAGAGAGAGGATGTAATGTATGTCTTAGCTAATGATTTTTGAGTTGTGGTTTGAATGGTGGTTTAAACACATAAAAGCACTTGGTTTATAAAGGATGAAGTTGAGTTAATGAATTAAATTCTTGATCTCTAAGAATTTTAGCATGCACTAAGGTCAACTATAGCGTTGTTCTATTTTAGGGAGTCATTAATGGCAAGTAAAAGTATTTAGACTACCAAAGAGAGTTTGAATTAGAAGAGAAAACTAATCATAAGCTGATCTGGAGACCCGGATCCCATGGTTCCCTATCTTTAGGGATCCGTCTAGTTATAAACTAGGGATCCGTCTATCAGACATCAAAGTGGTGGAGTGATTATGTTCTATTAAGGTCTAGTACCTATAAATCTTGAGTGTTTGGGTACCCTAAGATGTCTTAAATGGTATGGGACTTAAATGTCCAACCATAAGGAGTGAGGATACTTAATGATGGTTTTTGGTAAGAAAGTGGATTTTTTTTAGAGTGCGACCAAGTATTTAAGGATGACACTAATGATTTGGGGATGAAAAATGAAGACAATTGATTCTAGAGATCAGATGGTGGCTCAAGAAAAATTTTGAAAATTCCTAAAAAATCAAAAGAAATGAAAAACTAGTTTTTAGCCTATTTTGAGGTAAAGATGACTAAAATCAATTTGTCAAAATTAAGAGAAATAACAAACTAAGTGTTTTGAGATGTGAGGAACAATGTGTGAGTATTGGAGTGGAAATATGGTGAGTTTTGGTGAAGTGATAAATCAAAAATACCTTGAATGTGATCCTATGTTAGCTCTGAGTGAGTATGAAACCTACTGATCTTGAGGAAGACTAAAGAGATCCTAAAATACCATGTCTAGCTAGTATGATAAGGTCTAGAGGATTGGATTGAAGTGAAAGTGTAAAAATCTTATGTCTGTTTACCCGGATCCCAAGGTTCCCTCATCTGAGGGATCCGGCTAGTTATAGCTCAGGGATCCGGCTACTGCTGACCAGTAGCTTCACAGCAAATGTGCAGAATTTAAACTTCTTAGCAAAAAATCTTCCTAATCATTTCTATATTAAATAATCAAATATGCAAGCAATAACTATCACGCATGGTAAGTAAGGGTGACTAAAAGGTAAGCAAAATGAGCAGGACCAACTTCTTGATTTCAATCAAGTCGTCGTAAAATTCTCATTTTGGGCTGCCTAAGCTAGAATGTTATTGTTCATGTCATGCCATCTACTAGACCTAAGTCCTAAGCTACAGAAATATTGTTTAGGTTGTTTTACAGACCATTGTTCAAATTTTAAGGTCTACGACCTTACCTTCCCTCTCACTCAATCTCCTAATCCATCGCCTCCAATCTTCACTCTTCAACCCTTCACCCCTACTTATTCTTCTTCATGAGAAAATTAGCAAAACATTTGAACATCCCCTTTGTTTGTTGAAATTCTTGTGATGGGCTCGGGATTTCTGGCAGTTGGTCAATGTATGCTAAGGGGTTAAGTTGAACGTTTCCAATAGGGTTGCTTCCTTCTCCCTCTCTTCATCTGATGAGTCCGTTGGTGGGTGAGGTCTCTTGCCTTCAACCATAATCCTTGTAGTCTTCTCATCGGACAAGGGCACCATGACCTTGTTGCAAAAGGTGTGGTCATAGGTGTAGGGAGATGGATCTAGAGCAAAGACAAAATTTGCTAGGCGAGTTAAGAGCATGGCATAGGGGAGCACCATCTTGTCCGTCCTTTTCACACTTGCCATCAATTTAGCCATGTAATAGGCGAGGTTGAAATGAGTCCCAGTAACAAGGCAATAGATTTTGTAGACTAGGCAAGCGTTGGGATGATCCTTATTTCCCACCAAACAAAGGACGTTCTCCCTTAGCACTAGTTCCCATTTCTTGTACAATGGGAACATCTCTGAAATCTCCATTTGAAAGGGATCTCTATAGATGACCTTTGACTTCCTAGTGTCTTGTGACGGAGAGGCTCTTTCCATGAAGACGGTATCTCTTACCATAGCCGGTTCTGGGAGGGGTGTGAAATATACCTCGTGATGATCAACCATGTCATGAAGATCGGCCAATGACCATTCATTTGAGTACATGCATACTCCTCGACAAAGGACACGAAGTATCCGAGCAAACTCTTCAAGGGTGAAGGTAAATTCGTGCCCATTGATGACAAAAGCGATCGAAATGGTTCCATCTTCATTTCTAATGATCCTCATGCTCTTGTAGAACTCTAGGACAAACACCGGACAAATTTTTTCATTGATGCTTAAGAGGCATTGGAAGCTGATTTCCGCAAAGACTTGGGGAATGTCGGTGTTGTTGATGAATGAGGGTTCAACTACACGCCCTTCGTGGAATAACCTCTTTTCCAACAATTTGAAGGCCTTTTAGTCATCGGGCCTTAAACCATCCTTCCTATGATACATTGGAATGTAATGTGTCGTGTCTTGATAATCTTGTTGTTTATTGCTTGGCATGGTTGATCCTAAACATCAAAACCATAATGTGGTGTCAATTGTGTGAATAGTATCCTAATGGGGTTCATCAAAATTTTGCTCAATACATCTTCATTGAATTCAAAAATGAGTTTTTAATTTGTATTAACAATGTTGATTCTTTGATTTAGTTTATCTTAGAAAACAATGTGATACCAAAGTGTGATAAACCCATTTGAACCCAATTTCTTAAGGTGAAAATTGTACTCCTAGGAATTAAAGAATGGAAATAACAATGTAGTGAAGATTATACTTACACAAGTGATTGTTTCCTTTGAAATAGTGATGAATGAACTCCTGTGAACAGTAACTTAGGGTTTATGTTCGTGAGTTGGGAGAGTAAATTGAAAAGTAAAACTCTACAATGATCATATATCACTTATTCTGTCTTTTGATGTGCTGGTTCCCACGGATCCCTTAAATGAGGGATCCGACTAGTTCAAACTCAGGGATCCTGCATATCAGCAGTTAACAGTTTAAGTGAACTTTGATAATTTTGATTTGGGAGTCTTAATTCTTGGCTAGAGTTGGTGTTTTTGCTCTATAACTTATGGTTTGAGGTTTTGACGTATTTTACTAGTCCTATTTGACGAGTTCCCTTTTTACGAATGAATCATAATTTTTGGGAATTTTTAAGAATTATGATAAAATACTATTTGATCATGATATGAGGAGTTTCACATGGACACTATTGACATAGATGAAATGTCAACAACCTTATGTGAGAAATGATGATCAAGGCTCTCGAATAGCCAAGATATCATTATCACTAGTTTGTAGTATTGTCCATAGAGATCAACGAAGAATACTATTCTTGATGATGTGTTCAATATAGATAACAACTTTAGTGATATTTAAGTATAAGTATTGAGTCTACTATTCTTTACATGTTATACGAAATGATATTATTAAATAAGCTAGAAATTATACAATAATAATTTATTCGTATGTAAGTTATTAAAGAGCATACCTTTGCTATATATATATTCTTTATAAGAAAAAGAAACATCGATGCAAAATTCTTTATGATCTTCTAGGATGCCCAAATCCTAGTATGAAGAATTCTCAACAAAGAAAATATTAGAAGAATCTATTATTGTCCAACATTATAAAATATGATGATTTTTAAAACGTGACTTTTTGTTTTTAACAAATTTCCTTCTTTGTAGTTTTCAATCATACACGGATCGTATCAAGTTTTAAACGTACAATATACTCTAAGAAACTTGGTAACGAAGCTCTGATACCAATTGTGGAAAACTAGAGGGGGGGGGGTTGAATAGTTTTACCGATTAAAACTTTGTTTTAAACTATTTAGATTGACTTATGTCAATCTATTAAATGTGTATGTTGGATGTTGATAGATAAGCATATAAATAAACAATGCAAAGATAAAGAGTAAGAAACACAGAACCACGACACGAGTATTTATAGTGGTTTGGCTACAAGGACACCTTCCTTGCCCTACTCCACTCCCCGAGTCACCTACTCAAGAGTTCGTAATCACTACACAACACAAGCTCCTTGTGGCAGAGAAGCCTTCACAACGTCGCCTACTCTTTTTCCGGTACAAGGCTAGACACCGAGTTCTTCCACGAGGTAGAACTAAACCTATCACAACGTCGCCTATATTTTATCAGATACAAGGCTAGATACCGAGTTCCATTACAAAGGAGGAACTGCTACCCAACACAACACAACTATCCCAAAGGGGACACCCTCCTTATTACAACATCAAAAGGATATCACTATCCTTGACCCAAACTATTCTATCTTGTACATCGATGCACCATATCAAACGTACACCCTAGGCACCTTTCACTAATGCCTTTGACACGATCTTTCAGCACCTTTCACTAATGCCTTCGACACGGACCTTCGGCACCTTTCACTAATGCCTTTGACACGTACTTTTGGCACCTTTCACTAATGCCTTCTACTTGACCTTTCGGCACCTTTCACTAATGCCTTCATCACACCACTTCTAGGAGGGAGGAAAAAACTATCAACAAGAGAACTTCAGTAGTCTTGATGATGACGAAGCTTGGCAACTCATGGACTTGAGCTTGCTCGACTTCAAGAGGTGGTAATCTCGCCTTTAAGAGGAACCTAGAGAATCACACAAACACAAAACTACATATAGAAATCCTTTGGATCTGAGGTTAGAGAGTTTACAATACTAAGAGAAAGTATGTGCAAAAGGGGTGTGTTACAATGAAGAAATGGCTAACTATTTATAGGCAAAAACATCTACTGTTCCCCGGATCCCATGGATCCCTTGCTTGAGGGATCCGTCTAGTGTAATACTGGGGATCCGCCAGACGCTCCTCCTTATTTGGGTTATGGGTCATGGATCATGGGTTATGTACATTAGGTCATGGGTACCCAAATAGATACAATGTATCTAGACATTAGATCATGGGTATGGTTTAGGTCCATGGGTCTTGGATAATACCCAACATGACTTCATGCATGATGTCATGCAATGGGTCATGGGTTATGGATCAAGCTCCATGGGTATGGGTCATGGATTTTGGGTTTTACCCAACTACATTCAATGTATCTAGTTAATGGGTCAAGTACTTAGAGTTTTACCCATTACATTACCCATTACAATATATACTAAGTATGTATATATATATATATATATATATATATATATATATATATATATATATATATATATATATATATATATATAGGATAAAGATCAAATAAAAAGACAAATATCCGTAAAAAGATAAAAAGGTTTTTTTTTCAAAAAAAGTTCTCAAAAAATTTCCAAAAAATTCCACAAGATCGAGTATGATGGTGCATGAAAAAGTTGTGAAAAACTTTTTTCTAAAAGTGGATATTTTTTCCGAAAAATTATGAAAAAAGTACGCTTAAGCATTAAATCGTTTTTTTGTGCATCAAAAATGGGTTTTTGCACCCAACTTCTTTTGACTTTTTTCATCAAAATAACATTGCGCATCTAACTAAAACAAGTTGAAAATTTTGTGCATCAAAATTTTTTTGCGCATCAAAATTCGTTTTTTGTGCATTAAAAAAAACGTGTCAAAACTCAAAATTATAAAAAAAAAAGTTTTCACAAAAGTTTTATGCGCCAACTTACCCGATCTTGTGGATTTTTTTTGGAATTTTTGGAGAATTTAAAAAAAACAAAATCTTTTTATTCTTTGTACGGATATTTGACTTTTTATTTTAACTTTACCCTATATATATATATATATATATATATATATATATATATATATATATATATATATATATATATATATATATATATATATCCATTTCCATATTATGTAAACACTATTACTTGTTTAGTGTTTTATATGAAAATGTAAGTGTGTTAGTAAACTGTTGGCTCAAACCATTTACGTATTTTATTTGTTTCGTTAAAATGATTTTACGTTTGTTATCGACAAAACTTTAGAAGATCATAAAATATAAATAAACGTTTTTACGGCTTATTTGTATTAACAAAGTCTTTTAAAAGGGTTTTTTTTTAATGTTATGCTCATGATACAAATGAAAGACCTGACCATCTTCCCTCCCCAAATGCAAAAACTATAATTTGATTCATTAGTCATATGTTGATTTGCTCATGTATCTATGTGTCTGTTAGCTGATAGGCGCCTAATTTACAGGCTGCCAAATTCATGATGCGAAATATGGTTGGAATGTACTTACAAGTAGTGGTTATACGTTGTGTTTACTGGCACTACTAAAAATAATGTCACACTAGGTTATAAATATTTTCATGTTTTGTGTCATGATATATGGATTTTTAAGATGCCACCACTACTTACACGTCTTTCATGCCTATGTAAAAACACCAAGACTCTTTTATGAATGATGTTTTCTCCCAAAACAGAGGTGCATTCACCTTTTTTGTTAATACAAATAAGCCGTAAAACGCTTATTTATATTTTACGATCTTCTAATGTTTTGTCGATAACAAACGTAAGATCATTTTAACGAAACAAATAAAATACGTAAATAGTTTGAGCCAATAGTTTACTAACACACTTACGTTTTCATATAAAACACTAAAACAAGTAATAATGTTTTCATGTTATTGTAATGCATATGTATAACAACTAGTGTTTACATAATGGGTAGATATATATATATATATATATATATATATATATATATATATATATACATACATACTTAGTATGTATTGTATTGGGTAATATAATGGGTAGAAGTCTAAGTATTTGACCCATTGACTAAATACATTGAGTATAGTTGGGTAAAACCCAAAGTCCATGACCCATACCCATGGAGCATGATCCATGACCCATTGCATGACATCATGCATAAGTCATAATGGGTATTATCCATGACCCATGGAGCTAACCCATGACCCATTGACCAGATGCATTGCATCTTCTAGATACATTGTATCTATTTAGATACCCATGGTTCAAAGTCTATAACCCATGATCCATGATCCATGACCCACAACCCATTTAGGGGGAGCGTCCTACGGATCCCTAGGAATACACTAGACGGATCCCTCAAGCAAGGGATCCGTGGGACAATAGTGAAATTTTGTCTATAAATAGTGAGCCATTTCTTCATTGTAAGTTGCCACTTCTACACACATACTTTCCCTAGTATTGTTAATCGATCCTACAATTGGTATAACCTTATTGATCAAATCGCTTTTATGCTTATCTTTTTCTAACCTGTATCAAAGTTCTGTCTTTATGTGTTTCTGGTTTCATCTTCTCATGGTTCATCTCGGTTTAAAGATGCGAGATCACTCAACTCAAAGGCGCAAGATGATACTCACAGATGCTCCATTGGCTTAGTTGTCGCGTATGCTTACGATAAGCATTACACGCCGTAAGGCTACGCATAAGAAGGTCTCGCCGTAGTTGATCACCATAGTTCTAAGAAGTGAAGTTCTCATTAGTGATTGAATTTCAGCATACCTTCCGGTCTAGGGTCAAGTCGAAGGTGTATTAGGCGTATTAACATTAAGTGATCTAAGGCATGGATCGAAGGGCTTAGTGGATGCCAAAGGGGGTCATTAGTGAAATCTGCCAAAAGTCGTGTCATATAGGGCACGGAGGATACATGTTCACGGCTTAGTGGGGAGATAGGTCGAAGTCGATGCATTAGTGAAATCTGGAAAATATAGTGTAGGTTAAGGGCATTAGGATATTGATATCCTTGTTCGGATGTATAATGTACGATATAGCATCGGTATTGTTCCTTTGGGATAATATAGATAGGTTGTGTTGCGTAGTAGTTGTACATTATGGGTGATTGATATCCTCCTTGATCGAGTTGTTAACTCGAGTAGCATCCTTATAGGTCGATAAAGTCGTGTAGTGTTGGGAAGTTGTGATAGGTTTGGTTTTAAGTTTGCTTGTAGGGAATATTGTAAGCAACTCTACCTCGTGTGAAGAACCCTTTACGTCTAGCCTTGTACGGGAGGGTAGGAAGTTCATTGTATAAAGGTGTAGCGGTTGACGTATAGGTTTGGCTACCCTGTAGTTTGTGTCGGTACCACCTCTTGAAGTGTCTACGTACTTCTCGATAGTAGGTGACATAGGCGCAAGTAGGGCAAGGCATTAGTGAAGGTGTTCTCGCCAAACCACTATATCGAAACACTCACCTTTTATAATGGAACTGCGTTCTAACGACGTTGGATCTCTTAGGTGACTCCTTTGTGATTACATATGAGTACAAGGAAGTGTCCTGTGTCGAAACCACTATAAACACTCATGTCGGGGAGGTTGTTTTGTGTTTCTTATTCTTTACCTTTGCATTACATATTTACATACTTATCTATCAACATCCAACATACACAATTAAATAGATTGACATAAGTCGATCTAAATATTTTAAAACGAAGTTTTAATCGGTAAAACTATTCAACCCCCTTCTAGTTTTCCACAATTGGTACCAGAGCTTCGTTACCAAGTTTCTTAGAGTATATTATACTCTAAAAACTTGATACGATCCATGTATGATTGAAAAATACAAAGAAGGAAATTTTTTTAAACAAATCTTTATGTTGGATAATGATAGATTATTCTAACAATTTCTTCTTAAGAAATTATCTTGCTAGGACTCTTCCAAAGTCTTCATTTCTATCCAAAAAAAATGAAGTCAATACTCAAGGAAGAAACCAAAAGTAATCACAAACTACTTCTTCTAAGTACAATGGATTACTTTAAAAGCTCATGAAGTATTTCGGGTATATGGTCTCTAAAAACCATACTAAAAGGTTAGAGGTATGTTCACTTACCCACAAACTAGTTGTTTTATCTATAGTACGTTTATGTTGATAATATATGTTTTTTTTTCTCCTGATTTAAACCTTGCCTGTTAATATTGTTTCTTTTTTTTACACTTGAATTAGGATGCTAACTTCAATAGTTGCTAGTCTCTAAAAGGTGTCTCTTCTCTACTTTCCCTACTTACTCATCATCGGGAATAGTATTCCTCTATGATTTTCTATCGTCAAACCTACGTCGTCATCACAAAATAGATCCTTGATAGTTAAACTATCAAAAACATGTTGACCAAAACGTCTATTCAATTAGGAACACCATTCAACAAAGTTCTTTTTGTACTATAAGCTATTGTATAACTTATTACAAAAATAACACCAAACACTCCTTTTTCTGTCCACAGTTGCCGGATCCCACAAGTTGTACTAGCCGGATCCCTGTTACAAGGGATCCAGGGGAACCGTGTGACATAAAACAGATATACGCTTTTCAAAACCAGTTCAATCCTTTTCTCTCCTCACAAACACAAAAAACGACCCAAATTCTGCTTCCATTTCCATAGGGCTTCATCTCCTCAAGCATATCCTTCTTGAACGTCATTGTAAGTAATTACAATCATATGTTCTATTCATCATCATCCTCTTCCTAGGGTTTATGGTTTAGACTTTTCAATTAAGATTCAATTAACTTCCAATTGGAGAAATTAAGAATTACAAAAAGTAATTATAAAAGGGTTCTATGTAATTAAAGATTTTTTAAAACAAACATTGTTAATACAGAACCATAAACCCATCTTGACAAATTTTACCTAATTGGAATATTTGTTTTCTAGGATCAATCATGCCCAAAGCTACCCAACAAGATCATCATGACACCGTCCACTACCTCTCTAGATATTATCGAAAAGAAGAGCTTTCAAAAACCAATCGCAAAATTTTCAAAAAACTTAAAAAACGACTTATCAATGAAGGTCGTGTTGTTAAGGAATGTTTCCTTGAAAACACCGACATTCGTCAAGTCTTCTCGGAAAATAACTTTGATTATCTCCTAGATATTGATGAACGAATTTGTACGGTTTTATCTTTGAGTTTTACAAAAGTGTTAGGATCATTCGTAACAATGATGAACGCATCTCAATCACTTTCATTGTCAACAATCAAACCATCACCTTACCCCTCAACACCTTTGCACAAATTCTTCGCATTCCATGTGAAGGTATTTGTATGTACTCCCAATATTGGGCAATATCCATTTAATATTTTGCACTAGACCCAAAACCAATCTATCACACTCCTCTCGATGACCCCACTCTTGTTCGAGACACCATCTTCAAAATTAGAGCCGACCAATCTCGCCTCAACCGCAACAAAGAGCTCATCCACCGTGATCCCTATCAAATGGAACTCTCCGAAATGAATCCCATCTATAGAAAATGGGAAGAAATTCTTAGAGAAAATGTCATTTGTTTGGTCGGGAACAAAGACCATCCCAATGCATGTGTTGTCCAAATGATCTATTGCCTCATTCACCAAAGACCATTTAACCTTGCCTATTACATGGTGAAAAGAATGGTAGGTGTATTCAAAGTCAACAACATGGTACTTCCCTATGGTATGCTCCTAATACGACTCCGTGAGTATGTTAGTGCAATGCAACCTTCTCCTATCAACGATGATCATTTCCTTGCCGATCACGTCATGGTACTACTCACCAAACAACCTTCTAAACGGTTCATGATCAATGAAAAAGGCCTCGTGCTCTCTCGGACTCCTCGAACGAAGAAGAAGAAAAAGTCAACCCCATTGCCAACGTCCACATGGACCCCATAACCTATTTTGAACAACTTCCAACTCTTCCAAATGAGTTCGAAGAATTCAAACAATTGAAGGGTATGATCCAATGCCTAACTAACTACCTCATTACGTCGGGAAAGAGGAAGAGAAGAGATTGACGAAAGAGACATTAGGATTATGGTTGTCTTAGACATTTCTTTTATCAAGTTACAATAGATGCTTATGTTTGTGCAAGATTTACCTTATTTGTTTGGATATTATCACTATTTCTCGTACTTGTGTTATGAATTATGAGATATTTACTTATTTTGTTGTCCACTTACAGTAGAAACTCATAGCAATTAGTATGCATAATATATTGCAAAATCTGCACACCTTCTGTATTGCCACTGATCTGCAGTAGCCGGATCCCTCACTTTGTACTAGACGGATCCCTCCATTTAGGGAACCGTGGGATCCCGGTAAACAGCAATAAATTTGCAGACCTCCATACATCAAACCGTTCCACTGGACCACTTCATACTAGCTAAAAATAATGCCTTAGGACCACTTAAGTCTTCCTCAAGCTCAGTAGGTCTCACACTCACTCATAGCTAACTTACGATCACATTCAAAGTGCTTTTGATTTATCAATTCACCTAAACTCTCCATATTTACGCTTCAATGCTCACATATCATTTCTCACATCTCAACACATCTATTTTTATAATTATTTCAATTTTAGCAAATTGATTTTAGTCATCCTCACCTCAAAATGGGTCAAAAACTAGTTTTTCATTTCTTATAATTTTTAAGGAATTTTCCAAATTTATCTTAAGTTACAATCTGATCTCTAGGATCATTTAGCACCACTTGACACTCTCAAATCTCCTAGTGTCATCTTTGATTACCTATTGGTGGTCATAAAGTCCCATTTTCTTCTATAAAAGGCAATCATTAGCTACCATCACTCATTGCCCTT
>OU343225.1:166625876-166725639 GCA_910596185.1 Chrysanthemum makinoi
CCTATGAAAGTATTGCAAGCATTTTTGCAATGTGTTGCTTTGACAAGAAGCTCCCCCTAGTTTAGGGTGTCAAAGTCTCCATGTGTATATTGAAAATCTACAAAACAAAGGTTAGAAAACAAGTATATGATGCATAATTTCCAGCAAATGAGACTCAAATTAGTAATAAGAAAGTCTTCTGTTGCACGGATCCCAGTTCCTCCCCAGGAGGGATCCATCTAGCCAAAAAGAGGATCCGTCGCACATACTTAAGACAACAATATAGATGTAAAATGTGGTGTCAATATCAACAAGAGTTATGTATTAAGGTAACAAACATTTTCTAAAGACCATATGGCATATAACATGAAGTTTCATTCAATAAAAACATGAGAAATGATATACATATCTCTAAAACTAAGAGAATGACTAAAACATGTAATACATTTTCTAATAATTCTAAGAAGTGATGGAAACTTAAACAAAGATCAATGTGCTTGAAATCTAAGATAGAGTAGACTTGTTGATTTCGTCCAATCGTTGTTAGGTCACCATAAGTTAACACAAGGATCAATATGTAAGAAATAAGATGAAAGAGAGATCGGATGAACACTACACAAATACACACGTATGAATATGGCAAATGTTTGAGCGTAGGATTATGTGAAAGTGAACAACCAACCTTCCAAAGAAGGTTTACAAGAGTATTTATAGGGGAAGGGAACTAGGGCAACATGTCTAGTCCCTTCCTTTATTATTGGGCTTTCTACATAAGCCTTGCTATTAATAACTAACATAAAAGCCTAGTTTAAGCAACCTATTACATATTAATTACTAACACTTTAAATACAAGTTAGGAGTAATTCAACAATCTCCCCAAGTGTTAGTAAGTAAATGATGACTCCAACAATCTTGGATAAGTTGTTGGTGTTGATGTAATAGCAGTTGCTTTGCGTATCGACATTCCTCTTTCTTGTGAGAAGTGCCTTGATTCCAACAATCTCCCGGTGTGAGGATTTTATTTCTTTTGAAGTTTTCGACTTTGACGTCTTCGTAGTATTTGTTCTTTTTCTTTGTTCAGTGTGGATATGGTGATGTTATGTTGTTGTTCATGCATCAAGTCTGCGCCGTTGCTCGTGTGTCTCCGTGCTTTCTTCAACATGCTCTGCGCTCTTTGACATTGGATTTTAGTTTTGATGTAGTTCTCATAGTCTTTAAACTTTGTAGATTCTTTGGCTTTAGAAGAATCATTCGACTTTGGTTGTTGCCTTCGAGAGAACTTCAAATTGTGTTGTTGTTGGTATGAGAATGTGGAGAATCAAAGACGATCATCTCCACGGAGCATCCATAAGAAGAAAACATAAGAATGGGTTAGTGAAAAACACCAATCGATCAACGTGGTCATTTCTTAGAATTGACCACTACGATTGTTTTACTGATGAATGTCTTGATTCCATTCACCTTGGTCGGGCGAATCGGTAGTCAAATCCCATAAGGGACGATTGGCATTGCTTTGAACAAGTTCATGTAATAACCACATCTTCGGACTCGATTCTTGAAAGGAATCTCCTTAGCGGGATTTCCAGCACTTACAAGTTTGAATTTCAAGCGTGTTAACAGCATAGTGTGAAAACACATCTCTAATTCGCAAAGGCGTTTCACGAACTGCAGTCAAAGTAGGATAACACAATGTACGAAGTACACCTACAGGTTGGTGAGTCGAGGTGCACTGAAGTATCACCCGACTTTAGACCATATGAGACAACACTAAGCATAACGGGAGTTCCGCGACTTACGCCGGGTGTTTGATGTTGACCACGCGGAGTTTCCATTCAATCACCGAGGATCACAATTGTGATCCCCATAAATATTCTCGACGATTGCTAAGATCCTGAAGGACTCAATAATGAATCACTTGCGTCCTTAATGTTGAACGACAAGTGATAAAATGTCAAGTGCTCCTAAGAGATCTTCGGATGAATCTCGTGGCTCTATACTCAATAGTGCGCTTTGGTTTTCCTGAGCGGAGACTAGGGAGAGGGTCTCCTTATTCAATACCAGCAATCTCTAAGAGAATGCCGATAGTTTACGTAGGGTTCACTGTGACAACTAGCTCTAATAACTACCTTGAAGGTGTGGACAAACCTTGAAAAGGTTGTCAAACTCGTCAAAGTTCATGTATATCAAGAGTTTCTCGAAGAGGTACAATCTACTCGGATAAGTCTAGGAAGACGAATCTTTTCGATGTATGACAGTTCAGATCTCGTCAATTCATGGGTTAAGTCTTAGCACACGAAGATTCAATCATATTTACAACATATTTGTATCACACAATTTTTCTCCCCGTCAAAAATGGCATATATGTGTTATTTTTGATGAAAATTTTGATATCTAATATGACCATTTCGAGTTTTGTGGGAAGATTTCCACGAAGAACAATTTGTGAACAAATATTTGTTTTTTAGCAAATACTCCCCCTCAACAAGTAATATTAACTTTTGAGGGTTTGAAAACATAAGGGGAAGTACTTGGTCTTTTGAGCAAAACTTTGAAAAGTGAAAGTTTTGATAAGTTTTACTCAAAAGTAAGAAGCTTTCGCTCCTTTTTATAGGATTGTGTAGCGATCCGTACCACGAGGTCCTTTCATTACAAGTTCGGGTTGTACACTATTATGTGTGCACAAACCATAATGAATAAAATGATGTAATATGCATAAATTGGATTAACTTCCCCCCAATTCATGCTGCATGTCTTTAGAAGCTTTTCCGTACACTTCCTTTTTGGTGAAGTTTCTGAATCAGCTTCCCCTGACAACCGTCCTTCATCGATTCAAAACTTTGATGTAGTAGACACGTCTTCTAACTTTTGAAGTTTTAAGTGTGCAGCGGAATTTGTAGATGAGCAATGAACCACACCAAATATGTCACTCAATCACGTAATCACGGTTGTACATAATCGCGGAAAATCCGTTCGAGGGTTAACATGCAAGAAATCAATAATATCTTCTCACGAATGTAGACGCTTCACACCAAACAAACCGCGAAAGCTAAATGAAACAACTTCCCCAATGTTCGGTCTCAGGAATAATAATCACTTGTGAATATGCACGTTCGATAAAATGAGTGTGTGAGGCATCATAACATCCTATTTAGGTGACTTCACACCGCGATAACTCTGTGAAAGTGAGACGATAACACCAAAGTAATAAATTTGAACCACAGATCGTCTCATTTCTTCCCCCTAATTGAAAAATTCATGAAGGTTTTCGATAAAATCTAAAAACATCAAAGACGCAAACACCAAGCAAACTCCACATATACTCTCTTCCCCCCGATGTTTTCAATGAATCAGAATCATACACTACGTATGTTGATGATGAATTGGAGACAACGAAACCATGTATGTCTGATTCATCGAGCAAGTGTGAAGTACCATAAATATCTCGTGAGAATCAACTGCTGATAAAATTTTTCAACTCGTTTATTTTTGTTGATCATCTGCTGTGTCGTTGTTGTTGGAAACAATTTGATCTTCTGTTATCAGAGATTCGATTGGAGGTGTATCTACATCAATGGTAGTTGTTGTAGTTTCAGGGTGTATCCGAAATTAGAATATGATCGAGGTTGTGCTGAGAAACATTCGATACATCGAGCGCGACTTTCAAGAGGAATCTTCAAACGATTGGAGCAAACAAACCAATTTTGATGATTAAGTACAATGGTGGTTAAGTTGATAGATCATTATATTATTGACGGTGAGAAACGGGTCCTGTCGAGTTACTTAGGAGCCATTGATGTTGTTCTGTATAGAAAGTAGGAGAGAGGGCAAGATAGGAAAAAAACATGGATCCCCAGTGTAGTTGGGTTCCGGATGTTAAGAATAAAGTTGTAGTGTCAATTATCTTCTTGACACCTGAACACACTATTTTGATGATTTCCTTTCCTCCCTCAGGGATAGATGTTGTGGGTTTCACAAATGTTTTGGTGACAACTTAACTTAATATCTTGCCAGTAGGAATCCACCTAAGACTAACAGTTTGGCTCTACCCGTAGGTATCCATTTAAGGTTAGATCTAAGGGATGTTGAAACTGCATTTGGAAAGAGTCTTTGTCCTATATTAATCCACATATTAGGTTTCTGAAATTTTTCTTTTAGTTCAACGTGTTTATTTCTAATGTTTGTTGGGTACACTTAGGTTTTGGTTTGCCACTAGCATTGTCTGAAATACAGAAGGCATCAAAGCGAGGTCGTGAACCTAAGATTCCATCCTTTGGAGTAGTGCCCTCTTCCTAGCCTTTTCTAGATCATAGTTCTTGTACTGCGTCATTGAATCATATGAATTTTTAATTTTAATTCTCGGTTAGACACAGGTGTTTGAACTAATCCTAGATGGGCCAGGTGCAACTAAATGTTGAGGTTTAATAGAAATAGGTTTAACAGAACGAAGAAATTTTCGGGCCAGGAATGTGGGTGGTTATGTCAAATGATTATTCTCAACAACTTGGAGGCAAACCGTGGTTTTGAAGATTTTGATCGTTCGATTTAAAGTAGTTGGTTGTCTAATGATTGGTTGTGTGATTTCCCAAGATTGTTGGTTTTGCAAACTTAGTATCCACATTCTTGCCAGTTAATCTTCTCAATTTGTTTTGTAAAGCAGCATGTGTAAGCCATTTTGCTTGAATTTGTGCCTTTAAATGCTCATTTTCTTTTACTAATGTATCCACACGATTACTTTTCATTTTAAGTTCAAGAGAGGTGCAATGTGCCTCTAGTTTTGAAAAATCTTTTTGAAATTGAGCAATGGTCTTTTTGAGAAGAATGTTTTTAGATTCGAGAGTTTGTTTTAACATTTCAGTTGAATTGTTTACAAGTAAGGGCTCAGACATAAGACAGTTGTCTGGACATTGTGCAACACATTGGTCAACCTTTCCTTCATTTCTGAAATAAGGTTGCTCGTTTGTTGTTTAGCATTTCTTGCGAGAATATGATCAACGATGGGTGTACCTCGACCATATGTTCTGTGTTTGTGTCATAGGTGGGTACGATATCTTCCTCGACCATTTGTTCTTTGTCAAAGTTGGGCTCGTGTCATCAGGTGGGTATGATATCTTCCCCGATGCGAGGTTGTCATCCTGCTTTTCAATGTTATAACCTCATTGTCCGCATTCCGGCTTGAAGTAATCACAACATTCCAAAGAACCCTTTGAGCATTCCTTCCTTGTACATCAACTCTTTCACCTTATGCGATTGGATCTTGGGAATTGGATGAAGTCTGACTCATGGAAATTTTAAGTTTTGATCGCATCATCTTAGTCAGTAACACCCATCCTTTGTTCATTTGCACAAATGGATCTTCAGAATCATCCGTAGCAAGGTTTGGTGATGAAGGTTTTCGATGTTGGTAGGTGTGTGATTAGTGACTTCGTACAATCATTTGTGCCATTGATTTATACACTTTCTCTCCTGAGAATAATTAAGGAAAAAAGTCGAAATCGATATATGCACACGAGAAGGCGATATAGTGAATTTCAATTTCCCTCCAAAAATAATTTTGAAAAATTTTCTCTACCAAAATTTGAAATTCACTGTAAAATTCAATTCTAAGGTTGTAAGAAAAATTTGAGTTTTGACAATTTTGACGCCAAATTTGACCGAAAATTTTTGAATTTGGGCCAAAAAATTTGAATTTTTGACCAAAATTTTCATAGTTAAACCAAAATTTGAATTTCGCGTAAAAATTGAATGTTTAGACTCCCCTAAAAATTAAATTTTACTCAAATTTTCCCACCAAAATTTGAATTTCTTTTTTTTTGAAATTCTACTTGTGTTGATGATGGATCTTTGTTGTCGAATGAAACTTGAGTTTGTTGATGAAGTGTACTTAAGCAGGCAGTAGAATGATCCTAATCGTAAATCCCTTTACGCGTGAGCGAAGCTTCGCGCGTGTAGTAACAACTTCAGCGTAGACTTGAGATAAAACTTAGGTTTAGGCGTAAACCAAAGGCTTAATAGTAAGAACCTTATGCTGCAAGATTTCCTTAGGTAAGAGAAGCTTATGCGTAGGAAATACTTAGCGAGAAAGTGTTCTGTAGCTTTATGCTTAGGCGTGAAACTAGGGTTTACCAAAATCCTTTACACTTATCCAAGTGTAAAAGATATCCAAAGTCGAAGTGTTTTCAGGCTTATCCAAGCAAGAGAACACTGAGTAATCCAACAGCGTCGAGGATCAAATGAAGAATTCCTTATGCATAGAACTGATAGGCGTAGACTTAGGAGTATACGAGTAGAACTAGGGTTTTAGTACGAGTAGAAAGTACAAAATTTCACCAAAACTGATTTTTATGCTCAAAAGTGTTTTGTAACCTGATTTTTATGATGAAATAGCTTCAATATCACCAAAATAACAAGAAAGTTTGAAACTTGATGATGCAAAACTATTTTCCACCTTACGCGTATAAAAGTACACACGAATCCAACCAAGCTTAAAAACAAATCTACACACGTAAAGTTTGAAACTTGATGCAAAAAACTTAAATTTTAACACTAAATAAACCTTAAACCACAAGAATCTTGAGTTTTTAAGTGTAAAAAACAAAGCTTTTAAGCGAATGAAAAGATTATGCGCTAAACCCACGCGTATAGTATATAACTTCAAAAACAAAAGTGTTTCACCCAACTAGATGTCGATTGATACCACTGTTAGGTCACCATAAGTTAACACAAGGATCAATATGTAAGAAATAAGATGAAAGAGAGACCGGATGAACACTACACAAATACACATGTATGAATATAGGAAATGTTTAGGCGTAGGATTATGTGAAAGTGAACAACCAACCTTCAAAGGAAGGTTTACATGTAGTATTTATAGGGAAGGGAACTAGGGCAACATGTCTAGTCCCTTCCTTCATTATTAGGCTTGGGCCAAGGCTTATGGGTTTTCTACATAAGCCTTGCCATTAATAACTAACATAAAAGCATAGTTTAAGCAACCTATTACATATTAATTACTAACACTTGAAATACAAGTTAGGAGTGATTCCAACAATCGTTCAAGGAGATGATTAAACATGAAATGCAATTCATTTCGTAGTTCTTGAACAAGTCCTTGAGTGAGTTGACAATTAGAGCAATTATTGTCATGACTAGGAATCGGAGGAGGTAGAATGTTTTGAGGAGGCTCCACAAAGGATGGTGGAATTTATGAAGGTGAGTTGAGCAACGTAGGGTGTGGTTTAACTAAAAATGAAGGTGATGATGCACGAGTTTGTGGTGGAGATGGGAAGTCCTCTATATGGTTGGGTCTTTGGTGATTTCTTGTCTCCAAAGATGGACTATTTAATGGTGAAGGTGGTTCCCTATTTAATGAGAAGGTTGTTGAATGAGAAGTCCTTGGTGGTGAGTTTTCCTAACAGTAGAGATTTGGATGGGAAAGAGGTTGGTAAGAGAATGTAGTCTAGGTTCTAGAAATAAAGGCTCAGATGTTTTACTTGAGCTAGGTGTGTTTGGTTTAGTACTTGATGAAGGCCTTTCCAACTCAAAAGGTCGAATGCTAATCCTAGCGGTTCTTCTAGCTTGGGTTGGTTGAGTTTCTTGAGGAGGGATTCTAGCATTTGGACTTCTTACGGGTGATGACTCGATAGAGGATATCTCATGAACCATATGAGCATTCTTTTTGGATGAACCTTTGGTTGAAGAGTTCTTGCTAGATGTTTTAGTCATAGTGAAAGAGAGGATGTAATGGATGTCTTAGCTACTGATTTTTGAGTTGTGGTTTGAATGGTGGTTTAAACACATAAAAGCACTTGGTTTATAAAGGATGAAGTTGAGTTAATGAATTAAATTCTTGATCTCTAAGAATTTTAGCATGCACTAAGGTCAACTATAGTGTTGTTCTATTTTAGGGAGTCATTAATGGCAAGTAAAAGTATTTAGACTACCAAAGAGAGTTTGAATTAGAAGAAAACGATCATAAGCTCATCGGGGACCGGATCCCATGGTTCCCTATCTTTAGGGATTCGTCTAGTTATAAAATAGGGATCCGTCTATCAGACATCAAAGTGGTGGAGTGATTATGTTCTATTAAGGTCTAGTACCTATAAATCTTGAGTGTTTGGGTACCCTAAGATGTCTTAAATGGTATGGGACTTAAATGTCCAACCATAAGAATTGAGGATACTTAATGATGGTTTTTGGTAAGAAAGTGGATTTTTTTAGAGTGCGACCAAGTATTTAAGGATGACACTAATGATTTGGGGATGAAAAATGAAGACAATTGATTCTAGAGATCAGATGGTGGCTCAAGAAAATTTTTGAAAATTCCTAAAAAATCAAAAGAAATGAAAAACTAATTTTTAGCCTATTTTGAGGTAAAGATGACTAAAATCAATTTGTCAAAATTAAGAGAAATAACAAACTAAGTGTTTTGAGATGTGAGGAACAATGTGTGAGTATTGGAGTGGAAATATGGTGAGTTTTGGTGAAGTGATAAATCAAAAATACCTTGAATGTGATCCTATGTTAGCTCTGAGTGAGTATGAAACCTACTAATCTTGAGGAAGACTAAAGAGATCCTAAAATACCATGTCTAGCTAGTATGATAAGGTCTAGAGGATTGGATTGAAGTGAAAGTGTAAAAATCTTATGTCTGTTTACCCGGATCCCAAGGTTCCCTCATCTGAAGGATCCGGCTAGTTATAGCTTAGGGATCCGGCTACTGCTGACCAGTAGCTTCACAACAAATGTGCATAATTTGAACTTCTTAGCAAAAAATCTTCCTAATCATTTCTATATTAAATAATCAAATATGCAAGCAATAACTATCACGCATGGTAAGTAAGGGTGACTAAAAGGTAAGCAAAATGAGCAGGACCAACTTCTTGATTTCAATCAAGTCGTCGTAAAATTCTCATTTTGGGCTGCCTAAGCTAGAATGTTATTGTTCATGTCATGCCATCTACTAGACCTAAGTCCTAAGCTACAGAAATATTGTTTAGGTTGTTTCTGACCATTGTTCAAATTTTAAGGTCTACGACCTTACCTTCCCTCTCACTCAATCTCCTAATCCATCGCCTCCAATCTTCACTCTTCAACCCTTCACCCCTACTTATTCTTCTTCATGAGAAAATTAGCAAAACATTTGAACATCCCCTTTGTTTGTTGAAATTCTTGTGATGGGCTCGGGATTTCTGGCAGTTGGTCAATGTATGCTAAGGGGTTAAGTTGAACGTTTCCAATAGGGTTGCTTCCTTCTCCCTCTCTTCATCTGATGAGTCCGTTGGTGGGTGAGGTCTCTTGCCTTCAACCATAATCCTTGTAGTCTTCTCATCGGACAAGGGCACCATGACCTTGTTGCAAAAGGTGTGGTCATAGGTGTATGGAGATGGATCTAGAGCAAAGACAAAAGTTGCTAGGCGAGTTAAGAGCATGGCATAGGGGAGCACCATCTTGTCCGTCCTTTTCACACTTGCCATCAGTTTGACCATGTAATATGCGAGGTTGAAATGAGTCCCAGTAACAAGGCAATAGATTTTGTAGACTAGGCAAGCGTTGGGATGATCCTTATTTCCCACCAAACAAAGGACGTTCTCCCTTAGCACTAGTTCCCATTTCTTGTATAATGGGAACATATCTGAAAGCTCCATTTAAAAGGGATCTCTATAGATGACCTTTGACTTCCTAGTGTCTCGTGACGGAGAGGCTCTTTCCATGAAGACGGTATCTCTTACCATAGCGGTTCGGGAGGGGTGTGAAATATACCTCGTAATGATCAACCATGTCATGAAGATCGGCCAATGACCATTCATTTGAGTACATGCATACTCCTCGACAAAGGACACGAAGTATCCGAGCAAACTCTTCAAGGGTGAAGGTAAATTCGTACTCATTGATGACAAAAGCGATATTTCCATTCCATCTTATTCTAATGATGCTCTTGTAGAACTCTAGGACAAACACGGACAAATTTTTCATTGATGCTTAAGAGGCATTGAAGTTTCCAAAGACTTGGGAATGTCGGTGTTGTTGATGAATGAGGGTTCAACTACACGCCCTTCGTGGAATAACCTCTTTTCCAACAATTTGAAGGCCTTTTGGTCATCGGGCCTTAAACCATCCTTCCTATGATATATTGGAATGTAATGTGTCGTGTCTTGATAATCTTGTTGTTTATTGCTTGGCATGGTTGATCCTAAACATCAAAACCATAATGTGGTGTCAATTGTGTGAATAGTATCCTAATGGGGTTCATCAAAATTTTGCTCAATACATCTTCATTGAATTCAAAAATGAGTTTTTAATTTGTATTAACAATGTTGATTCTTTGATTTAGTTTATCTTAGAAAACAATGTGATACCAAAGTGTGATAAACCCATTTGAACCCAATTTCTTAAGGTGAAAATTGCTCTAGGAATTAAATGGAAATAACAATGTAGTGAAGATTATACTTACACAAGTGATTATTTCCTTTGAAATGATGATGAATGAACTCTTGTGAACAGTAACTTAGGGTTTATGTTCGTGAGTTGGGAGAGTAAAGTCAAAAGTAAAACTCTACAGTGATCATCTATCACTTATTCTGTCTTTTGATGTCTTTGGTTCGGATCCCTTAAATGAGGATCCGACTAGTTCATTCGGGGATCCCATATCGGTGATTAACGATTTAAGTGAACTTTGATAATTTTGATTTGGGAGTCTTAATTCTTGGCTAGAGTTGGTGTTTTTGCTCTATAACTTATGGTTTGAGGTTTTGACGTATTTTACTAGTCCTATTTGACGAGTTCCTTTTTAAATGAATCATAATTTTGGGAATTTTAAGAATTATGATAAAATACTATTTTATCATGATATGAGGAGTTTCACACGGATACTATTGACATAGATGAAATGTCAACAACCTTATGTGAGAAATGATGATCAAGGTTCTCGAATAGCCAATATCATTATCACTAGTTTGTAGTATTGTCCATAGAGATCAACGAAGAATACTATTCTTGATGATGTGCTCAATATAGATAACAACTTTAGTGATATTTAAGTATAAGTATTGAGTCTACTATTCTTTACATGTTATACGAAATGATATTATTAAATAAGCTAGAAATTATACAATAATAATTTATTCGTATGTAAGTTATTAAAGAGCATACCTTTGCTATATATATATTCTTTATAAGAAAAAGAAACATCGATGCAAAATTCTTTATGATCTTCTAGGATGCCCAAATCCTAGTATGAAGAATTCTCAACAAAGAAAATATTAGAAGAATCTCTTATTGTCCAACATTATAAAATATGATGATTTTTAAAACGTGACTTTTTGTTTTTAACAAATTTCCTTCTTTGTAGTTTTCAATCATACACGGATCGTATCAAGTTTTAAACGTACAATATACTCTAAGAAACTTGGTAGAAGCTCATACCAATTGTGGAAAACTAGAAGAGGGGGTTGAATAGTTTTACCGATTAAAACTTTGTTTTAAACTATTTAGATTGACTTATGTCAATCTATTAAATTTGTATGTTGGATGTTGATAGATAAGCATATAAATAAACAATGCAAAGATAAAGAGTAAGAAACACAGAACCACGACACGAGTATTTATAGTGGTTTGGCTACAAGGACACCTTCCTTGCCCTACTCCACTCCCCGAGTCACCTACTCAAGAGTTCGTAATCACTACACAACACAAGCTCCTTGTGGCGGAGAAGCCTTCACAACGTCGCCTACTCTTTTTCCGGTACAAGGCTAGACACCGAGTTCTTCCACGAGGTAGAACTAAAACTATCACAACGTCGCCAATATTTTATCCGATACAAGGCTAGATACTGAGTTCCATTACAAAGGAGGAACTGCTACCCAACACAACACAACTATCCCAAAGAGGACACCCTCCTTATTACAACATCAAAAGGATATCACTATCCTTGACCCAAACTATTCTATCTTGTACATCGATGCACCATATCAAACGTACACCCTAGGCACCTTTCACTAATGCCTTTGACACGATCTTCAAAGACCTTTCACTAATGCCTTCGACACGGACCTTCGGCACCTTTCACTAATGCCTTTGACACGTACTTTTGGCACCTTTCACTAATGCCTTCTACTTGACCTTTCGGCACCTTTCACTAATGCCTTCATCACACCACTTCTAGGAGGGAGGAAAAAACTATCAACAAGAGAACTTCAGTAGTCTTGATGATGACGAAGCTTGGCAACTCATGGACTTGAGCTTGCTCGACTTCAAGAGGTGGTAATCTCGCCTTTAAGAGGAACCTAGAGAATCACACAAACACAAAACTACATATAGAGATCCTTTGGATCTGAGGTTAGAGAGTTTACAATACTAAGAGAAAGTATGTGCAAAAGGGGTGTGTTACAATGAAGAAATGGCTAACTATTTATAGGCAAAACATCTATTTCCCCGGATCCCATGGATCCCTTGCTTGAGGATCCGTCGGTGTAATCTTGGGGATCCGCGAGACATCCTCCTTATTTGGGTTATGGGTCATGGATCATGGGTTATGTACATTAGGTCATGGGTACCCAAATAGATACAATGTATCTAGACATTAGATCATGTGTATGGTTTAGGTCCATGGGTCTTGGATAATACCCAACATGACTTCATGCATGATGTCATGCAATGGGTCATGGTTTATGGATCAAGCTCCATGGGTATGGGTCATGGATTTTGGGTTTTACCCAACTACATTCAATGTATCTAGTTAATGGGTCAAGTACTTAGATTTTTACCCATTACATTACCCATTACAATGTATACTAAGTATGTATATATTTATATATATATATATATATATATATATATATATATATATAGGATAAAGATCAAATAAAAAGACAAATATCAGTAAAAAGATAAAAGGTTTTTTTTTTAAAAAAGTTCTCAAAAATTTCCAAAAATTCCACAAGATCGGGTATGATGGTGCATGAAAAGTTGTGAAAAACCTTTTTAAAAGTGGATATTTTTCGAAAAAATTATGAAAAAATGCGTTTGCATTAAATCGTTTTTTGTGCATCAAAATTGGTTTTGCACCCAACTTCTTTGACTTTTTCATCAAAATAACATTTCGCATCTAACTAAAACAAGTTGAAAATTTTGTGCATCAAAATTTTTTTGCGCATCAAAATTCGTTTTTTGTGCATTAAAAAAAACGTGTCAAAACTCAAAAATATAAAAAAAAGTTTTCACAAAAGTTTTATGCGCCAACTTACCCGATCTTGTGGACTTTTTTTGGAATTTTTGGAGAATTAAAAAAAAAACAAAATCTTTTTATTCTTTGTACGGATATTTGACTTTTTATTTTAACTTTACCCTATATATATATATATATATATATATATATATATCCATTTCCATATTATGTAAACACTATTACTTGTTTAGTGTTTTATATGAAAATGTAAGTGTGTTAGTAAACTGTTGGCTCAAACCATTTACGTATTTTATTTGTTTCGTTAAAATGATTTTACGTTTGTTATCGACAATACTTTAGAAGATCATAAAATATAAATAAACGTTTTTACGGCTTATTTGTATTAACAAAGTCTTTTAAAAGGATTTTCTTTTTTTTTTTTCTTTTTTTTAATGTTATGCTCATGATACAAATGAAAGACCTGACCATCTTCCCTCCCCAAATGCAAAAACTATAATTTGATTCATTAGTCATATGTTGATTTGCTCATGTATCTATGTGTCTGTTAGTTGATAGGCGCCTAATTTACAGGCTGCCAAATTCATGATGCGAAATATGGTTGGAATGTACTTACAAGTAGTGGTTATACGTTGTGTTTACTGGCACTACTAAAAATAATGTCACACTAGGTTATGAATATTTTCATGTTTTGTGTCATGATATATGGATTTTTAAGATGCCACCACTACTCACACGTCTTTCATGCCTATGTAAAACACCAAGACTCTTTTATGAATGATGTTTTCTCCCAAAACAGAGGTGCATTCACCTTTTTTGTTAATACAAATAAGCCGTAAGCGCTTATTTATATTTCTGATCTTCTAATGTTTTGTCGATAACAAGCGTAAGATCATTTTAACAAACAAATAAAAAAATGTAAATAGTTTGAGCCAATAGTTTACTAACACACTTACGTTTTCATATAAAACACTAAAACAAGTAATAATGTTTTCATGTTATTGTAATGCATATGTATAACAACTAGTGTTTACATAATGGGTAGATATATATATATATATATATATATATATATATATATACTTAGTATGTATTGTATTGGGTAATATAATGGGTAGAAGTCTAAGTATTTGACCCATTGACTAAATACATTGAGTATAGTTGGGTAAAACCCAAAGTCCATGACCCATACCCATGGAGCATAATCCATGACCCATTGCATGACATCATGCATAAGTCATAATGGGTATTATCCATGACCCATGGAGCTAACCCATGACCCATTGACCAGATGCATTGCATCTTCTAGATACATTGTATCTATTTAGATACCCATGGTTCAAAGTCTATAACCCATGATCCATGATCCATGACCCACAACCCATTTAGGGGGAGCGTCCTACGGATCCCTAGGAATACACTAGAAGGATCCCTCAAGCAAGGGATCCGTGGGACAATAGTGAAATTTTGTCTATAAATAGTGAGCCATTTGTTAGCCTCGCTAAAGTGAAGTCATTACGGGAATTGCATTAGTTTTCTCTTTTACTTATTCACAAGGACTAGTTTAGTCAATAGTGATAAGTTATGCTTGTCTTAGTATAAATACACCTCCTAGTCCCAACTAGGAGGGTAGGAAGTTCATTGTAAATAAGAAGTGTGTGTGGTTTCTTCTTCTTCTCTCTAGAAACACACACATCTTCCCTTTACATCAATTAAAACAATACCATGTCTTATTCATTCTTTGAGCTTCCCCGACCCCCCGAACCACATAAATCTCAAGTATAATCGATCCTACAATTGGTATAACGAGCCAAGGTTGTTGTTTTATTGATTTATGTTGGTTTGAATCATGTTTTTAACTGTTTTTTTATGCTTATTTTGGTGGTCGGAAAATTTTTTTCCGATTTGTGGGTAAAGCAGTTTTATACATGTTTGGTATCCTTGTTTTGGTCAAAAATAGTACTGGTCTATCATCTGTCAATATCTGTCTTGGGTCATCTTATCCAAACAGAGGTTACTTTTACTTTTTGTACCAAATCTGTGAAACAAAGTGGTCAAAACCGTTCATTTTCTCATGGTCAAACGTCAAATGAAACATCTTTTATGATGTTTCGGGTTTAAAGATGAATCAGTGCGATAAAGTGGTCGGAAAAACTTCGCCGGAAAAAGTCAACTGGGTCAAAACCCTAGTTTTCTACGCATAAGGATCCGTCTCGGAGATGATACTGTAGCTGTGGAAGTTACGCGTAAGGAATGGTCTCGCGTATGCGTTTTCGCTAAGCCTTGGCTTCGCCTATGGCCTACGCATATGTTTACGGCGTATTTACGCATAAGCATTACGTTACGCGTAAGGCTACGCATAAGGACCAAACCTGTTTTACGCGTAAGAATGTCACGAGCAGAAACAGAAGTAAAAGATACGCGTAAATCAGAACAAAGACCACGACCACAACTACACATACCCTTATACCATCTCGACATCAGTCCATATAACTTTTTAAGATCCGAAACTTATCTAAACACAACAAATCCCAAACTACCCTAACTCATCCTCCATCTTTCATTCATATTTCAAGACTCAAAACAGAAAAATTCAATCCAATAATCTCATATCTGATTCAATTTTTTTTCAGCTTTATAGATTGAATTAATTGAACCTTGTACCATCATAGATCTTTTCGAAGGCATGCTCCATGTGATATTCGAATTTCAAAGACAGATTCTAACAAATATGTTATACCTTATCTTATATTCGGTCTAGACTTCAAAAAGAAAAATTGAAAACGACATAACAATTACACATGGACCTACCCGAGACCCTTTTTTCAAAGATCTTGAAGCCATCTCACTTGTGGTCTTCGAATCTGGTAAAAAAAAAGGATAGAGCCGTTTTGTTGTTTGCTCGATTATATATGATAAATCTGAGATGTGTTGTGGGAAAAGGATTGAAAGAAGGAGGAGCGTATTTTTCTTCCCAGATCTACTTGGGACTTTGGAGAAAATACTTAAGTGGTAGGCGTTGTTTTTATGTGAAGGTGTGTTTTAGGTTTAAGTGATATGAAAAGATATGGAACGTTTTAAGTAACCTAATATGTGGCTGAGAAAAAATGGATCGGATGAAATCCCTCTTTTGGGCTTTTGAATCTGTTTCGTGGATTTTTGCTTCAAGAGTTTACTTTGGCCTCATTTGAATATCTCATGTGGGATTGGTGTATTAGTTGGTGGGCCTTTGGACTTGTGTCATGATTGAAATGATGTTCTCAATTCTCAATCGCAAGTATTTCTACAAATATTGTCATCCGAAGTTTTTGTGATAAAAATTTTGGATACCTATTTTTTTGTAGAAAATTAAAAAGTGGTATTTTGGTATGGTATATTTTCACGGAGGATACATGTTCACGGCTAAAGGTTTCGATGTATTTCAATCGTGACCACGGAGATGACTCTTTATTATTTATTTGGGTTTAAAGTGACGTTTGACGGGCGAGTTTACTTATTTCATCTTCTTTCTTTCTTCCCTTCCACGAAGATGACTTGTCTGGGCAAATATGTTGAGTGTGATGAAGACTTGCTATCTAGTTACTTTTGTGATTCTTTCTCTCTTAACCCACAAAGTAGCTATCACTTCGGTGTCTCACGTAGTTGAGGATACGCTAAGAGGTTTTGTACAATGGGTACACCATTCTTTTTCACAAGGATAGTACAAGCTTAAGTAACTATTCCAGGAGATTTTACTTCATCCTCAAGTTCGTCATATTGGGTTATCTTCACATGTGGTTACTAGGCAGTAGTTGAATTTTGATACATGGGGTTGAGATGAGTTAGACAATTTCAAATGGTATTGTTCATCGACATCTTCTCACGGGCTGATTTGATTTATGATAGAATGCTTCCAGTTAATGCTTTATGTACACAATTGTATCTTGATCCGTTAAATCGTAACCATCAGGGAAGAGAAATGTGTACATTATGGGCTGATTTGATATATGAAAGATAACTGGAATGCATTTGGTGAGATGAAGATGTTGATATCTTATTCCCCTGAATGGACAATCTTGAAGAAGGTCGAGTCGAGGTCTATTCTACATTTTCCGTTCGTGTTAGAAGACTAAAGAGCGGTTCTAATTTAATTATCAAAAGACTTCTTCAATTCGGAAATTCATCAGAAAGGTTGTCGAGTTTGGGGGAGAGCACTAATTGGGGGAGCAAAAAGGTCGATTTAATCCTAATTAGATTTGCTCATATTGTTCTTCTGCAAGTAAAGAGATGGCAGTTGAGAAGATTCATGAAGTTTGATGACTGTGAAGACACTCTTGGAGCTGCTGCGCTTATCTGTTGTATTTAAGTTTGCTTGTAGGGAACATTGTAAGCAACTCCCGCATGACATGACTTGGGGAGAGATTGTTAGCCTCGCTAAAGTGAAGTCATTACGGGAATTGCATTAGTTTTCTCTTTTACGTATTCACAAGGACTAGTTTAGTCAATAGTGATAAGTTATGCTTGTCTTAGTATAAATACACCTCCTAGTCCCAACTAGGAGGGTAGGAAGTTCATTGTAAAATAAGAAGTGTGTGTGGTTTCTTCTTCTTCTCTCTAGAAACACACACATCTTCCCTTTACATCAATTAAAACAATACCATGTCTTATTCATTCTTTGAGCTTCCCACCCCCTCGAACCACATAAATCTCAAGTATAATCGATCCTACACCATTTCTTCATTGTAAGTTGCCACTTCTACACATACTTTCTCCTAGTATTGTTAACTCTCTAACCTTAGATCAAAGGGATCTTTCTATGTAGTTTGTGTTTGTTTTTATGTGATTCTCTAGGTTCCTCTTAAAGGCGAGATCACCACCTCTTGAAGTCGAGCAAGCTCAAGTCCATGAGTTGCCTAGCTTCGTCATCATCAAGACTACTGAAGTTCTCTTGTTGATAGTTCTTTCTTCCTCTCTAGAAGTGTTGTGTTGAAGGCATTAGTGAAGGATACCAAAAGGGTCAAGTCGAAGGCATTAGTGAAAGGTGCCGAACATTCGTGTCTAAGGCATTAGTGAAGGATGCCAAAAGGGTCAAGTCGAAGGCATTAGTGAAATCTGCCAAAAGATCGTGTGAAGGGCATTAGTGAAAGATGCCAAGGGTGTATAATCGATATGGTGCATCGATGTACAAATATAGATAGGTTGTGTCTTAGGATATTGATATCCTTGATGATGTTGTAATAAGGAGTGGGTCTCCTTTAGGATAGGTGTCGTGTAGTGTTGGGTAGTAGTTCCTCCTTTATAATGGAACTCGGTATCTAGCCTTGCACCGGATAAAGTGTAGGCGACGTTGTGATAGGTTTGGTTCTACCTCGTGGAAGAACCCGGTGTCTAGCCTTGTACTTGAAAAAGAGTAGGCGACGTTGTGAAGGCTTCTCCGCCATAACGAGTTTGTGTCGTGTAGTGCTTACGAACTCTCGAGTAGGTGACTCGGGGAGTGGAGTAGGGCAAGGAAGGTGTCCTTGTAGCCAAACCACTATAAACACTCATGTCGTGGTTTTGTGTTTCTTACTCTTTACCTTTGCATTACATATTTACATACTTATCTATCAACATCCAACATACACAATTAAATAGATTGACATAAGTCGATCTAAATATTTTAAAACGAAGTTTTAATCGGTAAAACTATTCAACCCCCTTCTAGTTTTCCACAATTGGTACCAGAGCTTCGTTACCAAGTTTCTTAGAGTATATTATACTCTAAAAACTTGATACGATCCATGTATGATTGAAAACTACAAAGAAGGAAATTTTTTTAAACAAATCTTTATGTTGGATAATGATAGATTATTCTAACAATTTCTTCTTAAGAAATTATCTTGCTAGGACTCTTCCAAAGTCTTCATTTCTATCCAAAGAAAAATGAAGTCAATACTCAAGGAAGAAACCAAAAGTAATCACAAACTACTTCTTCTAAGTACAATGGATTACTTTAAAAGCTCAAGAAGTATTTCGGGTATATGGTCTCTAAAAACCATACTAAAAGGTTAGAGGTATGTTCACTTACCCACAAACTAGTTGTTTTATCTATAGTACGTTTATGTTGATAATATATGTTTTTTTTTCTCCTGATTTAAACCTTGCCTGTTAATATTGTTTCTTTTTTTTACACTTGAATTAGGATGCTAACTTAAATAGTTGCTAGTCTCTAAACGGTGTCTCTTCTCTACTTTCCCTACTTACTCATCATCGGGAATAGTATTCCTCTATGATTTTCTATCGTCAAACCTACGTCGTCATCACAAAATAGATCCTTGATAGTTAAACTATCAAAAACATGTTGACCAAAACATCTATTCAATTAGGAACACCATTCAACAAAGTTATTTTTGTACTATAAGCTATTGTATAACTTATTACAAAAATAACACCAAACACTCCTTTTTCTGTCCACAGTTGCCGGATCCCACAAGTTGTACTAGCGGATCCTCATACAAGGGATCGGGGAACCGTGTGACATAAAACAGATATACGCTTTTCAAAACCAGTTCAATCCTTTTCTCTCCTCACAAACACAAAAAACGACCCAAATTCTGCTTCCATTTCCATAGGGCTTCATATCCTCAAGCATATCCTTCTTGAACGTCATTGTAAGTAATTACAATCATATGTTCTATTCATCATCATCCTCTTCCTAGGGTTTATGGTTTAGACTTTTCAATTAAGATTCAATTAACTTCCAATTGGAGAAATTAAGAATTACAAAAAGTAATTATAAAAGGGTTCTATGTAATTAAAGATTTTTTAAAACAAACATTGTTAATACAGAACCATAAACCCATCTTGACAAATTTTACCTAATTGGAATATTTGTTTTCTAGGATCAATCATGCCCAAAGCTACCCAACAAGATCATCATGACACCGTCCACTACCTCTCTAGATATTATCGAAAAGAAGAGCTTTCAAAAACCAATCGCAAAATTTTCAAAAAACTTAAAAAACGACTTATCAATGAAGGTCGTGTTGTTAAGGAATGTTTCCTTGAAAACACCGACATTCGTCAAGTCTTCTCGAAAAATAACTTTGATTATCTCCTAGATATTGATGAACGAATTTGTACGGTTTTATCTTTGAGTTTTACAAAAGTGTTAGGATCATTCGTAACAATGATGAACGCATCTCAATCACTTTCATTGTCAACAATCAAACCATCACCTTACCCCTCAACACCTTTGCACAAATTCTTCGCATTCCATGTGAAGGTATTTGTATGTACTCCCAATATTGGGCAATATCCATTTAATATTTTGCACTAGACCCAAAACCAATCTATCACACTCCTCTCGATGACCCCACTCTTGTTCGAGACACCATCTTCAAAATTAGAGCCGACCAATCTCGCCTCAACCGCAACAAAGAGCTCATCCACCGTGATCCCTATCAAATGGAACTCTCCGAAATGAATCCCATCTATAGAAAGTGGGAAGAAATTCTTAGAGAAAATGTCATTTGTTTGAATCGGGAACAAAGACCATCCCAATGCATGTGTTGTCCAAATGATCTATTGCCTCATTCACCAAAGACCATTTAACCTTGCCTATTACATGGTGAAAAGAATGGTAGGTGTATTCAAAGTCAACAACATGGTACTTCCCTATGGTATGCTCCTAATACGACTCCGTGAGTATGTTAGTGCAATGCAACCTTCTCCTATCAACGATGATCATTTCCTTGCCGATCATGTCATGGTACTACTCACCAAACAACCTTCTAAATGGTTCATGATCAATGAAAAAGGCCTCGTGCTCTCTCGGACTCCTCGAACGAAGAAGAAGAAAAAGTCAACCCCATTGCCAACGTCCACATGGACCCCATAACCTACTTTGAACAACTTCCAACTCTTCCAAATTAGTTCGAAGAATTCAAACAATTGAAGGGTATGATCCAATGCCTAACTAACTACCTCATTCGGAAAGGAAGAGAAGAGATTGATGAAAGAGACATTAGGATTATGGTTGTCTTAGACATTTCTTTTATCAAGTTACAATAGATGCTTATGTTTGTGCAAGATTTACCTTATTTGTTTGGATATTATCACTATTTCTCGTACTTGTGTTATGAATTATGAGATATTTATTTATTTTGATGTCCGCTTACAGTAGAAACTCATAGCAATTAGTATGCATAATATAGTGCAAAATCGCACACCTACTGTATTGCCAGCGATCTGCGTAGCGGATCCCTCACTTTGTACTAGACGGATCCCTCCATTTAGGGAACCGTGGGATCCCGGTAAACAGCAATAAATTTGCAGACCTCCATACATCAAACCATTCCACTAGACCACTTCATACTAGCTAAACATAATGCCTTAGGACCACTTAAGTCTTCCTCAAGCTCAGTAGGTCTCACACTCACTCATAGCTAACTTAGGATCACATTTAAAGTGCTTTTGATTTATCAATTCACCTAAACTCTCCATATTTCCGCTTCAATGCTCACATATCATTTCTCACATCTCAACACATCTAGTTTTATAATTATTTCAATTTTAGCAAATTGATTTTAGTCATCCTCACCTCAAAATGGGTCAAAAACTAGTTTTTCATTTCTTATAATTTTTAAGGAATTTTCCAAATTTATCTTAAGTTACCATCTGATCTCGAGGATCATTTAGCACCACTTGACACTCTCAAATCTCCTAGTGTCATCTTTGATTACCTATTGGTGGTCATAAAGTCCCATTTTCTTCTATAAAAGGCAATCATTAGCTACCATCACTCATTGCCCTTGATCATTTAAGTCCCATTTCATTTAAGACACTTAAGAAGACTGAAACACTCAAGATGTGTAGGTACTAGACCTCACAAAACATCATTTTCCTCTTTTCTTGGCTGCTGAGAGCCGAATCCCTAGGAATAGCCTAGACGGATCCCTCATTGGAGGAAGGTGGGAACCAGCTGACAGATTCAGCTAATTTTAACTAAAACAATCATTTCAAGCTCTCCTTGCTAACTTGAACACTCCATCTTGCCTTAATTAACCTCTTTGATCAGTGCAATTCTGAAGTTGACTCTTATGCATGCAAATCATTGCATTACAAAAGGATCTTAGTGGTTTAAACCTTGAATGAACTTGCTAAATCCTTCCTTTTATAAGCCACCTTGTTAGGACTTCTTAGTCACCGTCCACAACAATTAATCACGGCAACTAGAAGCCTCTATCTCACTAACCTTTTGTCATCTCATTATGAGGAAAGCTCCTAGTGCTAACTCATCCACCAAAGGACCACCCAAGAAACTTGCTCGTGTTGTACACAAAATTTCTTCAACGAATCATCTCTGTTAAATCCACAAGCTAGGATTTCCCCTCCACCATGTAACAACCAGCATTTTCGGGTTACTTTTCATTTTTTGAAAAGTTACTATTCACTTTTACTATTCACTTTCACTATTCATCCCGTAAAAATTTTATTTCACATTCTCGTAAGTTAATATATTTTAGTAATAACTTTGAGAGTTTGACAATCGTTAGATCATCTTCGCAAAAGTTATTAAGAAAACATCGTCTTAAAGTTTCGTTTTGGTCAGAGCACCATTTAAACATCAGCATAACTTGAAAACCAACTCGACAATTTTCTTCACATCAAATTAATTTTTAGACCACTCATAATCAATTAGAGAATTTTTAAGATTTCATTTAAATGTTACCAAATAAACCACGAGCCGTCTGAAACTAAACTTACGTTTTAAACAATTCTACTTAGACCCAGACTTAACCATTTCTTATAGCATGTTTTCTAAGATGTTTTGACACTTTTACATTTTTGGAAAAGTCAAACATATTTCCCTCCTCCTTTGACCATAAAGAAATTAACCTTATACGTTCTACATTTTTGCTTAAATCGCATAACTTTTAGACTTCCATTATAAGCATTAAGTTATCCATATATTGACGAAAACCATATTTTGACATCTCATATCACTTATAGACTAATTTTAGTCTACTTAAATTAAATTCACGGTCATTTCACGAAATCTCGTTCTTTTCGATAAATTGAATTACGCGTTTTTGACCCGTATTTCCGGCTTTAAGCAGCGTTTTTGCACCCAATGAGACTTATCACTCATTTTATATTTTTATATAGAGTATAATTATGAGTTTCATCATTCCTGCAAGTTTCAGTATTTTACGATACCCGTTTTTACGTTTTATGGCTTAACAACTTACGTTGGCATTTAACGGAACCAAATCATGATCTAAACTCAAGATAATACCAAGACTTATCATCTAAGCCTAGTCACACCTTGTGACAGCCCATAAGGGGGATGAGTCACCTTTGTGGTCGCTTGATCCTAACCATGCTCCGTTTTGATGGTTACATGTGTCCTAACTTAACCATGGTTAACATTTAACCCAATATATGGTTAACCAAACTTACCCTCCTATAAATAGCAAGTTAAAGACATCCCAAAAACCCTCATACACCTCTCTTGGTCGTTCATATCATAAAACAAACATACCTTCCATAATTTGATCCATAACTCCAAGTTTATGCTAAGAACTTTCAAGTAGCAAGTTACTACATCAAATCTCTAGCAAGTTTAAGTGATCTTCTTGAGTTTAGATCCACTCAAGTCACTTAGTACTTCATCACCAATCCTTCAAGATTACAAGGGTGCCAAGGTGTAGAAATCTAGTTCAATCCAAGGTCCTAAGTGTTCAATCAAAGTCCTATCCTTACTAGTTACTCCTTTCTTGATTGAAAGCCAAAAGTTGTAAGCAACTAATCACCACCATCATCTCATGTTTATTATTCATAATCTTGAAAATTTCATGCTATATATATGGTTACTATGTTGATTCATGATGTACATATACTCAATCACATGTTTTAATTCACATATTGTCGTAAAAGTAACAAACTAGTAAACTAGTCATATTCTACACATTTGAGACCATTAAAACCAGTCACATATGGACTTTCTAACTTACATAATATGTTAGATAAGATAAAAAGGTAAACATAGCAACTTGAATCACCCGAAATGGACAAACGAGTCAAAAGATAAGGCCAAAAGAAGTTGGCGAAACCAAAACACCGAAAGTGCCTAACACAAGCTGTTAAGCAGTTGTCCATTTTGAAAGTAGCACTTCTGCTCCGAATCATCAAAAAGTTAAAACACGAAAGTTGTCCGGAACGACGTTTTCCTTCACTATTTAAGAAGCTCGGGCCCTGAAAATGCTTAAATAGGCCATTATTCTTCAAAAACTGAAACTGCCCTATAGTCTCACGACAATACTTTTGTCACAAATAAAGGCAAACCAAGAGGCCTAATGGCCTTAAGCCAAGACCACAGCCAAGGCTAAGGTCAAAGCTGAGTCTCAAGACCATGGTAGTCAAGACCAAAGCCACGACAAGGCCATGGCTAAAGCCTCAAGGCTTATTTACCCAAGACCGTTAACTAAGGTGTTAACCTTGGCAAATCAACACCAACACAACCCAAACGACATAACTTTATATACTTACATTATCAAGTGATCATATTTATGAAACGACGAGAACTTGTAAAAACTAGATATTTATTAAAAACATGATAAACTTAGTAATATAACAATCTTCACTCAAAACATATGTTTTATCTACTAAGTGCTACAATAGTAGGGAGCTTCATGTGAGGGGTTTCATTTGAGTAAAACGTATCGATGAGTTGCTGGATTTACAATTTAAAGTGTCCTAGCTCCTCGAACGTTTACTACATGACCTCCGAATTGTGATGGCCCGAACGGTAGTACGATATATATAAACTAAACACGTTTTCACAACTAGACCATTTCTATAAACGACATACACAAATACCATGTACTACATCATGATCAATATAAAGACGTATATAGGCTTGTTATTACTTTCGCATCATTATTTCAAACCTAAGTCGCAACATCCTATTCTAGGTTGCTCGTTGAAGTTCTCACGGCGTATCCATCATTCTCATTATACATTTGATATCATTTACTCTGAGGTGAGTTCATAGCCCCACTTTCTATTACTTAATTGTTTTACAAACCCTTGGGGGAGATACATGCTTTATTTTAATTCGAACACATTGCTTTCAAAGCGCATGTTTATCGATTGTCATATTGTAACTAAGTAACCATCATTTGCCAAACATAAGTCCCTAAATCATGAACCATTAATGGTTGGAGAGAGTGAGCACGAAATAATCGTGAATAGATCTATTGGGATTGACGAATCCTGTTTGTGTTGACCGGGTAGGCAAACAAACGCACTATATTTGAGTAACATTAGGTAAAACGACAATTTTACCTATTAGGGCTGGTACCAACAATTTCTCCAATTAATATTGGAACACGTTAACGCCTTGGTTGCATGAGCTTGGTGACAAACAAAAGCGGGCTCAAGTATCATATACTTGAGGCAGCCGTACCCAATAATAATAATTGTATTGTTTTCAAACCATTGGTGTGAGTCTAATTAACTCACACTACCAACATATTGTGTTCAACCATCAAACAAACTCTATGAAATTCACTCAACCTTTGTGTTGACTATTTTAAGCATGTATTTCAGGTCCATAATGTCGGAAGCTGGCACAGAGGGGCAAGGACTAAATGAAGAAGGCTATAATTATTTTATCATTCACAAAACATCAAAGACTTTATATTGATGTATTTTGTAAACAATGGACCCAACTAGGACCTATTTTGTAAACTCTGATATTTAAATAAATTGAATGATAAATCCTTTTTAAAATGACTCCTTTAGAGATCGTTTTATGTTATTATGACTGTTGTGCCGTCGAGTAACACCGATTTGAATTCACTGCAGTATCACGAAATTGTGGGGTGTTACACACCAACTCAACCACTCAAACCAATCCCCAAAAGGATTGTTCCCACAAAACTACCAATGCCAAACACTACTATACCTCCTAAACCAAACACTCCTATTTCCACTAAACCATCACCTTTGGTACCTAGAGCCGTATCATTCACCACTCCACTTTCATCTCCACACCTCTACAACTTAGAGGAATTGCCTTCTAGGCCCTCTCATCCTCCACCATTTCCAACATTCTCCTCTATAGAGAGAATAGCGCAACAAAATCAAGGTGTTGAATCGACACTAGCACCGGTATCCTTTTCTCCGTCTCCCTCAAATAGTCCCTTTTGGATTATGAGGAATCATCAAAGTCAACCACCCGATGACATGGAAGTAGATACCTCTTTACCACCATCCTCGTCACATATTCCACCACCACCACATTTGGTTGAACCACCTCCACAAATCCTTCCTTCTTTTGAGAATCCTCAACCTTCCCCACTTAACCCTCCTCCTTTTAAGGAACATCAACCAAACCTTCCATCTCAAGCCATTCCAATTATACCACCACCATTTCCGAGCCAAGACAAAGATTGTTATCATTGTCAACATGTTGAAGGCTTGATACATGAATTACGTGAAGAGCAACGTTTCATGTTTTATTACCTCCTCGAACGTTTCGATGAGGTCAACAAACCTAAATAACCTTGAGCTTAAGGATTCAAGTGGTGTCCTAGTCTTAAGCTTAACTTAGATGATTTAGGAATCTTAATCCATGTATTATTCATTTTCTTAGTTTTTAGAGTAATGTACATCGTTTCTCTAGTTTTATTAAATGAAATTACATGTTATATGGCATATGATCTTGTGTATATGATTGGCGTCTTAATACATAACTCATTTTGATGATTAACATCACTTTTACATCAACATTGCTGTCCTGAGTTTACAAGCAGACGAATCCCTCATGTTAGCCTAGACGGATCCCGCCAAGGGAGGAACCATGGGATTCGTGCAACAGAAGACTTTTTATTGCTAACTTGAGTCTTATTTGCAGGAAATTATGCATTATATACTTGCTTTCTAACCTTTATCTTGTAGATTTTCAATATACGCATGAAGACTTTGACACCCTTAGCTAGGGGGAGTCTCTTGTCAAAGCAAAACAATTGCAAAATCATTTGCATTAATTTCACATAGGATTACCATTACTACATGAATTCCTCCTTCCAAAGGAGCACTCGTCAAGGGGAGCATGTTCGTCAAAAAGGACGAAACCATTTGCAAACATAATTGCAATGCACTCGCTTAGTATTTCTACTTACTTGACGCCCTTACAAAGGGATGGACCCGTCAAGAGGGAGCTAAGACGAGAATACTTCTCTTCCCTTACTCTCTATTTTTCATATTTTTTTTCTTTTCACATGTTTTTCTTAAAACAACGAGTTAATTTCTTTTCGATCCTCTTTTTGTTTCGACAAAAAGAGGGAGAAGAGAGTAAAAACTCCAAATTCAAACTTTTACGAATTTTAGTTTTTCCTTAAAAAAATCTTATGTTTTGTCATCAACAAAAAGGGGGAGATTTTTAATACAAATATGTCGTAAAAACGCTTATTTATATTTTACGATCTTCTAATGTTTTGTCGATAACAAATGTAAGATCATTTTAACGAAACAAATAAAATACGTAAATAGTTTGAGCCAATAGTTTACTAACACACTTACGTTTTCATATAAAACACTAAAACAAGTAATAATGTTTTCATGTTATTGTAATGCATATGTATAACAACTAGTTTTTACATAATGGGTAGATATATATATATATATATATATATATATATATATATATATATATATATATATATATATATATATATATATATATATATATATATATATACTTAGTATGTATTGTATTGGGTAATATAATGGGTAGAAGTCTAAGTATTTGACCCATTGACTAAATACATTGAATGTAGTTGGGTAAAACCAAAAGTCCATGACCCATACCCATGGAGCATGATCCATGACCCATTGCATGACATCATGCATAAGTCATAATGGGTATTATCCATGACCCATTGACTAGATGCATTGCGTCTTCTAGATACATTGTATCTATTTAGATACCCATGGTTCAAAGTCTATAACCCATGATCCATGATCTATGACCCACAACCCATTTAGGGGGAGAGTCCTACTGATCCCTAGGATAACACTAGTCGGATCCCTCAAGCAAGGGATCCGTGGGATCTGTGGGACAGTAGTGAATTTTTGTCTATAAATAGTGAGCCATTTCTTCATTGTAAGTTGCCACTTCTACACATACTGTATCCTAGTATTGTAAACTCTCTAACCTCAAATCAAAAGGATTTTTATATGTAGTTTGTGTTTGTTTTTGTGTGATTCTCTAGGTTTCCCTTAAAGGCGAGATCACCACCTCTTGAAGTCGAGCAAGCTCAAGTCCATGAGCTGCCTAGCTTTGTCATCATCAAGACTACTGAAGTTCTCTTGTTGATAGTTCTTTCTTCCTCTCTAGAAGTGTTTTGTTTAAGGCATTAGTGAAGGATGCCAATAGGGTCAAGTCGAAGGCATTAGTGAAAGGTGCCGAACGTCTGTGTCTAAGGCATTAGTGAAGGATGCCAAAAGGGTCAAGTCGAAGAAATTAGTGAAACGTGCCGAACGTCTGTGTCTAAGGCATTAGTGAAGGATGCCAAAAGGGTTAAGTCGAAGGCATTAGTGAAAGTTGCCAAAAGATCGTATCAAGGGCATTAGTGAAATATTCCAAGGGTGTACAATCGATATGGTGCATTGATGCGCGTATGAAGCGCGTTCGGGGTCAATGGAATTTCCTTTTCGTCGAGCAAGTTTTTCAACACCCTAGGCAGTGAACCTAATCGTTGTAGTGTAATATTAGGTAAGCCTCAGGTATTGATATCGTTCACTAGGGGAATAGGAATGATAGCAAGAAGTGTATTATGCTATGGTGGGGTTGAGGATGATTTTTTTTTTATCTTTTATACGTTTTTAGAAAGCTAAGGTTAAAATCTTGGGGCAATTGGTTTGGGGGTGATACTTTTATCGATTACTTCTACTTTTCTAATTATCTAATACTACGGGTAACTATGTCTAATTGATTGTGTGCTCGTATGATGATTAAAAATGTGCTTACCTAGATACTATTACTCCCTAGTTATCTTTTATTGGTGGTTGAATTGTCTCGTCCTTATTTTTAACGTGTTGTGTTTTCTAAGGTCGTAGGGTGTGCCTTTAGCCCTAACTCTTTGAGAATCCCTTAAGGTTATAGCCTACGAAATCCGCTATGATTCATACACTAATTTAAGGTTATCTTTGGATGTTTAGACTACGAAATCCTCTAAGTGATTCATAAACTAATGTTCACAAAGATTACTCAAGCATTTAAACACAACGGTAGCCTAATTGCACTCCTAAGCCAATTACAATTAAGATAAGAGACAACCAATCAATAATTAACAACTAGGTTTCATAGATCTAAGCAAACACACAAGAAATTTAGCCGGACATGTTAAACAAGCAAGCATACACACATTCAATGGAAGACATAATGATACTAATGGATTAAAACACTTATCTTGATGTGTAAAATAGGGTTTGGGACCCTAAGATACTGCCCAAGTTGGAATACAAACGTTTAGGGTTTTTACTCCAAAAGTCTACCTCTTAAAATACTGAAAAATTGAATACTATATATCGATTTACACTTGCCACGGCGTCGCCTTATAGGTGGGACGCCGTCAGATCGCTGTCTTTAGGGTTTTCGTCTTGGCCAAGTTATCGATGGGATGATGTCACATTGTAGTTGTGACGCCGTCGGGCTTCAGCAAGGACGTCGTATGATTTTGGATCTGGGCCGTCTGAGATGAAAAGTCTTAGTGATGCCCTTCCTCTTCAAAGCCTGACGCCGTCAGGTGTATTTGAGCAAAAAGTCTATTGAGCCGTCAGGTGCATCTATTATCAAATCTGTAGAGGGGACGGAGTCGCACTTTAGTTGGGATGCCGTTAGCTTCAGTTTTAGCAGCTTGAGTGTCTTCGATCTTGACTTTGCCATTTTCTTCATGTTTTCACTCATTTTCATCCAAATATGCATCATTCCGGCATTTTGCTTCCAAGAGACCTAAAAAGTGAAAAGAAGCGAAATTAAGCAGTAACGGATATAAAAGTGGTCGATTAAGGGCTTAAATGACCCCTTAAAAGTGTACGTTTTAAATCCTTATCAAATATCCCTACACTTGGTATTTGCTTGTCCTCAAGCAAATGTGCTTTTGGCCAATCAATTTATAAGTTAGGGGGCATGAAGCATAAGTTTAACATAGTTCACAACAAGTAAAAGCACCGCAATAGTCATAACAAGCAAGGAAATTATATACTAGCACCTCACAAGGGGTGTTTGGATTCTCTCATCTCTTGGGTGTATATGAAATATAGTAAATGGAAATGGAAGATAAACACTCATTACCTGGCATAGTACATAGATTACCATAGGCTTGAGACTAGATCAAACTTCCACCGCTTTGGCGTAAGCACCTAGGAACAACTATCTAAGAGGTCTTTAAAAAGGGTTGTAACATTAGGCTTAAGGTAGGGAAACAAAGGGTTTGGTTGGATAGGCGATTTAGTGGTGGCAAGTCAAAAATCTTATGTTACAAGCATGAAAAGCGTGGCGTTGCTAAGCCAAGACTCGACTCACTAAACTCTAGATAACTTGAAACAAACATACATAAATTGAAAATCATAAACATAAAGATAGATGTAGGATGGTAGCCCGTATGATTTTCTTCATTTTTTTTAATGCATACACTTTTACTCTACCATCCTCTAAGATAACATCAAAATATAAGGGATTTATAGGAGCATCCCTACACTTGAGTTTTTATTACTCTAATACTAATTTGACCTGATTTGAAAAGATCAAAACACTTGGAGTATTTAATTACGTAAATAAAGGGAATTTGAATTTAACGTTCCTTCCTGTCACTCCATAAAATATTACTTTTGCCCATGAGTCTCAATCATCCCAAAACTGTGTACAAAAGATATGAATCGACTTAGCAACCATGCAAGTAACTAGATAATTGAAATAAGGGTTTAGTATGATAACAATAATGCACTAAAGGTGAGTGCATACAAGGTAGATTAAGGCGATTTGGGTGTACATTTGGGGGTGGAGTGTAAACAATGCTCTTCATTGATATTCCGGAAAACCGAAACATCACGAGAACCGCGAAAAGGATAGGCTCTGAGGGGTTAACTAGGGGTATCGTCTACTAAAGATGAGTACATCGCAAGGGTGTGGGGTAATTACTCGACCGATGTAGAGGAAGTAATTATAATACGGGTTTCAAACAAGGGTTATCCTAATGCCGCTTATCATTTAGTTATTCCTAACTACACAAGTGTAGTCTCACTAGCGATCTCGGAATGCATCACAAAAAAAGTTCTATAATCTATTATACTACCGGTACACTCTCTAAGCATTAAAGGTGAATGCTTTTATTCCTAAAGATCTAGGGGCGAACCTCGCATTTTTGGGGTGGAATTTGAGTGGTAAACGGTTTTTTGTGCTTGTCATATAACTCCTATCCATGAGACGCTTTATTAAGACTAAAGTTTTTGCTCGTACATGTCATAAATTTTTTTAAATTTGGTGCTAAAATTGCCCTAACGAATATTTCTCATAGTTTATTACACAAATGACCAAGGACAAGACAAATATTCAAGGATAAGCATAGTTTCTAAGTTCCCGTTTTATTCTCCCTCCCTACACTTAAACTGAACATTGTCCCCAATGTTCCCCGAATGTATCAAAGTTATGATAAAGGAAGGTAATTAAAAGAGAAAGAAACTAGTACTCCCCTGATTAGCTCGGTAGGATACGTGTGAAGTAGTGGTTAAATTCTTTCTCAAGAAGAATGTATACGTGATAAGCTCCATCCAATGTTGGGTTTTTTCTTCTTTCCAAATATAACCTGCACACTTTAAGAAAATAGATGAAACCTTCGCGTAAAATCGGCGGTAAAACTATATATGACACGACTAAACTAGGATATAATGCTTGTGGAATGGATGTTTGCAGATTTTCTGGAAAATTAAGACCTGAGAATTTCTAAAAATTTATAAGTAGCACAGAAAACGAGAAAATTTTATAAGCTGTTTCTGCTTGACCTGACGTCGTCAGGTTCTAATCCTAACGCCGTCAGGTTGTCATGACAAAAACTGGTCTACTGCGTTTTTATGAAAAAATTCTGGAAAAATGACACCTTTAGAATCTGGAAAAATTCCTGCAAAACATCCATTATGACTCGATATAAGCATTTGACTCTAACAATCACACAAATATATCAATTTCAATTATCGTTAATCTCATGTTCGTGTTCTTAAGGCTAGGCACAGTCGATTCTTTAATATCGGTTGGTCATCCGAAAAAACACTCCTCGATCGATATTAACATCGGTCGAGTTGAGTGTGGCTTGTGGTCATCAAATCGGTCGGAGGCCACAAAATTGCAAAATCGGTCCAAAATTCAATCGATTTCAAAAGTAAACATTTCCAACTCTTTTTGCCCATTTGGGCATTAAATATAAAAAAAAATCGACCGTTGCATTTAATTAAAAAAAACTTTACCACTCTATAAATACTAACTCAAACACATTTTTAAAACACACAATTTCAATCAACAATTCTATCTCAATTCTAAAACACAATGTCGTTCGTGCTTTTATTTGGTTCTTCTTCGTCTTCCGACGATGAAGAAGTTTTTAGTGAGTTTGTAGAGTTTGCGGATTTTGCTTGGAAGGCGTTCAAAGCATCACAACCAAAATTTCGACGAAGGTACATACGTAGGGATCATGAGGGTGCTCATAATCGTTTAGTGTCGGCATACTTCTCCGAAAACCCGCAGTTCGACGCAAGAACATTCCGTCGGCGATTCCGAATGAGCCGAGGACGATTCATAAGAATTGTTCTCAACAACTTGACTACTATGTTCTATTTGCCTAAAGGATTCCTCACGCGTGTCATATGTTTTGGTGAAATCTATCCCACGCATGCAACTAGGTAGTTCAACTCTAACCATCTCACAATCTTGTTCGGATTTAGGTTCCATGTTCTTAAAATCTAGGTCTTTTTGTTCATGGCGCCTAAGGTTGGATAAATCCTCCTTATCTATTTCCTCAAGTTGTGATGTAGACAAGACTATGATTTCATTCAACTGGTGGTTTATGCTTAGGAAGCATTTCTCAAAATTTTTCCAGAGGTTCTCACTAAAAGGAGTTGATTCTAACAATGATTGTTGAATAGAAGCCACACAAACACAAAATTTATCAAATCCAACTAACCTTACACCCGTCTCATCTTGGATATCTCTAAGATCACTCAAAAATTCATAAGAACAATAAGAAGAAATTCTATCTGTGAAATACAATTGTTCCTCATTTGTTAATGATTCGAATGCAACTTGACTTGAAATAGCGACAAATGAAAAGGGTTTCACGAACACAAACACAAACACAAAGAAGGGGGATAGACTACAAGGAAGCTAATGAAAAGAGAAAAATGCTCACTTAATAGGAATCAAGTGAGGGAACCTAAACGAGATAGAAATCTAACTAGCTATTCTATTCCTCGGCAGCGGCGCCAAAAACTTGATGCGCGTACGAAGCATGTTCGGGGTCAAAGGAACTTCTTTTTCGTCGAGCAAGTTTTTCAACACCCTAGGCAGTGAACCTAATCATTGTAGTGTAGTATTTGGTAAGCGTTGGGTATTGATATCGTTCTCTAGGGGAATATGAATGCTAGCAAGAAGTGTATTACACTAAGGTGGGGTTGAGGATGATTCTTTTTTATCTTTTATATGTTTTTTAGAAAGCTAAGGGTAAAATCTTGGGGCAATTGGTTTGGGGGTGGTACTTCTACCGATTACTTCTACTTTTCTAATTATCTATTACTACGGGTAGCTATGTCTAATTGATTGTGTGCTCGTATGATGATTAAAAATGTGCTTACCTAGATACTATTACTCCCTAGTTATCTTTTATTGGTGGTTGAATTGTCACGTCCTTATTCTTAACATGTTTTGTTTTCTAAGGTCGTAGGGTGTGCCTTTAGCCCTAACTCTTTGAGAATACCTTAAGGTTATTGCCTACGAAATCCGCTATGACTCATAAACTACTTTAAGGTTATCTTTGGATGTTTAGACTACGAAATCCTCTAAGTGATTCATAAACCAATGTTCACAAAGATTACTCAAGCATTTAAACACAGCGATAGCCTAGTTGCAGTCCTAAGCCAATTACAATTAAGATAAGAGACAACCAATCAATAATTAACAACTAGGTTTTCATAGATCTAAGCAAACACACAAGAAATTTAGCCGGACATGTTAAACAAGAAATCATACACACATTAAATGGAAAACATAATGATAGTAATGGATTAAAACACTTATCTTGATGTGTAAAATAGGGTTTGGGACCCTAAGATACTGCCCAAGTCAGACTACAAACGTTTAGGGTTTTTACTCCAAAAGTCTACCTCTTAAAATACTAAAAAATCGAATTCTATATATAGATTTACACTTGTGACGACGTTGCCTTATAGGTGGACGCCGGCGTCGGTCGCGCTCATTGGGTTTTCGTCTTGGCCAAGTTATCGATGGACGACGCCACGTTGTATTGTTGTGTGCCGGGCTTCAGCAGGGACATCGTCGATTCTGGATCTGGGCCGTCTGAGATGAAAAGTATTAGTGGTGCTTTCCTCTTCAAAGCTTCTTGCCGTCGGCGTATTTAAGCAAAAGTCTCTGAGCCGTCGGTGCATCTATTATCAAATCTGTAGAGGGGGACGGCGTCGCCCTTTAGTTGGGACGCCGTCAGCTTCAGTTTTAGCAGCTTGAGTGTCTTCGATCTTGACTTTGCCATTTTCTTAATGTTTTCACTCCTTTTCGTCCAAATATGTATCATTCCAGCATTTTGCTTCCAAGAGACCTAAAAAGTGAAAAGGAACGAAATTAAGCAGTAACGGATATAAAAGTGGTCGATTAAGGGCTTAAATAACCCCTTAAAAGTGTACGTTTTAAATCCTTATCATGCATCGATGTACAAATATAGATAGGTTGTGTCCGGAGATATTGATATCCTTGATGATGTTGTAATAAGGAGTGGGTCTCCTTTGGGATAGGTGTCGTGTAGTGTTGGGTAGTAGTTCCTCCTTTATAATGGAACTCGGTATCTAGCCTTGTAGTGGATAAAGTGTAGGCGACGTTGTGATAGGTTTGGTTCTACCTCATTGAAGAACCCGGTGTCTAGCCTTGTACCAGAAAAAGAGTAGGCGACGTTGTGAAGGCTTCTCCGCCATAAGGAGTTTGTGTCGTGTAGTGCTTACGAACTCTCGAGTAGGTGACTCGGGGAGTGGAGTAGGGCAAGGAAGGTGTCCTTGTAGCCGAACCACTATAAACACTCGTGTCGTTCTTTTGAGTTTCTTACTCTTTACCTTTGCATTACATATTTACATACTTATCTATCAACATCCAACATACACAATTAAATAGATTGACATAAGCCGATCTAAATATTTTAAAACGAAGTTTTAATCGGTAAAACTATTCAACCCCCTTATAGTTTTCCACATTTTTCTTTTATTTTTTTTAGATTTGATGGTGGTGGTTGTGTGGTGGCAGAATGTGGTGGTGGTGGGAGAGGGTGGTGGTGTGATGGTGGTGGGATTACAATATTTTCAAGAAAACAAAAAAAAGTAATTGTAGGAAGAAGACAAGGGTAAATTAGTCATTTCACATGGCCTTGGACTTTGACTAACGAGGATTTGTAACGATCTTCAGCCTAAAGAGATTATTCACAACAAAGTAGAAACCACGGGGGCATTTTTTGAATTAATATTTTTGAGGGACATTTTTTTGGCAAAAATGGGAACCACATGGACATTATTTGAAGTTTACCCAATGATAAAATAGCCAAAGTCTAATTTAGTAGTTAGGTATATACTTAGCACAACATCTTAAGTGTTCTTCAAAGATGAAGTAAAAATAATCCAAATATGATGCGGTTCAGCAACCGAAGTCCATGAACGAAAAAAGATATTAAATTTAGTGAGGTTTTTACCATATCTTACTGACCTATGTTTGTTCTTTCTCACTGAAGAAAATAATGATAAGATACTTAGAAAAACATTTAAGTATCCAAAAGTTAAACAAATTTCCTAAAAACCAAAAGGAATAAAGCATTTTAAGTGAAAGTTAGCTCCTAACAAATGCTAACATTGTTTCTTAAAGAGGGTTTATTGCATAATTAAAGAAGAAACATTTAATGCACAATATACTTTACCATTAAATGTTTGACACGTATTAAACACCTTTTAGGAAAAAACAAATGACCAAAATGGTCTAATAGCATACTCGTTTTACAAGGATGAACCATTATGCCGAGAAAGTGTGTATTCTCACCAAGCGACTGGACTTCATTCAGGAATCGGTTCATGCCCCGTTGGGTAATGAGACAATTCCTTTACGTGTATCTGAGTTTGAAGGTGAGATTGACTCGCTTTTCAATGGTTACACAGTAAGCCTGTCTTTAGTAGATTCATAGGAGGATTCATATGAATATTCCAGCGATGAAGGAGACGACGAGGAAGGTGATAATTCCAGCGATGCTGACAATGACAAATTTGACTCAAATTCTACGAATCCCAAGGTTGATCCTATTTTGGCAAACATTGGGGAGAACATAATTTCAGAAAACATTGCAAACATCCATTTTGAGGAAGGGTCAACATCAAATATGGGATTTGGGACCAAAGATAAAAGCTACTTACATAGCTCTGCCAACAAGCATGCAAAGGCTCCCCGGAATGATTGTGACATTCAAGATAAGTCAACCATTCCCTGTGTTCTTCAAAAATTACCTCGTAACCTTAACTCCCCCTCTAACTCTCACGTGGGCTACAAATGAAACTTCTAAGACCACTGATAAAATTCCAATCCCAAACCAAGCCCAACACACCTCAAAAAAGTCCAATACCCCTCAAAAAAGTCCAACACCAAAAACACAAGTAAACCTAAAAAACTTAGAGCTTGCTCTTTACCACCTTTACATCTTCAAACCTGATGCAACGTACAATGAGCAAAAAAAAAGATTTGCATCACTAAGATTAATCGATCCACTTAATGGCATTGCTCCACAATGGAAAAACCCATCAGCCTCCATTAAGCTCAAACCAAAGAAACTATCACAACCAACCAAGTCTATTTCCTCTTCTTCCAATATTGAGGTTTTAGACTCCTTCTCATTTAAACAAAGGTGTAATTTGAGAATCCTTTCTAGACCAGCTACAACTATTAGTTTAGATTCTGAATCCTTCGAAGTTCATAGAACTGTAAACATTGGAAAAGAATTAGGTTTTGACATGGTCGGTAAAGAGCAGGATGTTGCCCAAGCATTAGGTACAAGCGATAATAATGGTTTCCCATGAATATTCTTTCTCTTAATGTTAGGGGAATCTGTGACAATCGGAAATTTTCCAAACATTATTTTAATAATAAATTATTAATTAATTATTACACACTTAATTTTGAGCATGCATTAGCTCATTTGATTTAATCACGAGAAGTTATCTCACATTATTGAAACACAAGCTCTCGCACGAACCGACCCATAGATAGTAAAAGGGTTATCGGGGTTCATATTTTGAAAAGTTATCGGGTTTTCTTTATTTGGTTCTAAGCTCTCTTGGTCATTGCTCATTCACTCGAACACCCTTCAATCTCTGTAAGCATACTCGATTTCAACTCCTTTGTATCATATATCATGTCTTTGAATGTGCATGCTTTTCGTTAAATATGAAACACCAATAAAAACCTTTCATGTACTCGACCATTATGAACTAGTAAGTTTAGTTTTGTATTATTATGCTTATGTGGAAAGTTTGAACGGAAAAGATGAAGTTTTTATCGTAAAACATGTGGGAAACAGTGTACACTTTTATTAAAATAAATCAGATTACAATAAATAAATAATTAACAGAAAGTAAATGACAGGAATTAAATACAGACAGAAAGGTGTAGAAGCAGAAGACAGACTCTAAATAAAATAAACGAAAGCAGTAAAGGATGGTCGAGGCTCGTGTTAAACACGATTCCCTTAAAACAGATTAGCCGTCTGTTTCCCAGGGTACAACGTCCAAAGCTGTTGCACAGCCGGACTAGACTTACTTGCCTGAAAGATCATAGAAGCTTGCGTGTTTCTGATCGAAGATATTGCAGGAAATCGTTAGAATTGAAGCTGCTTTTTTCTGTTTAGAAAACTGAATGAGGAGTCCTTTATTTCTGATCGAAGATATTGCAGGAAATCGTAAGAATTGAAGCTGCTTTTTTTTCTGTGTAGAAAACTGAATGAGGAGTTGTTTATTATATAGGCTATCTGCAGCAAAAAGATACGCACGTATGCGAGGCTTCGGAGTTTCATTCGTGTCCGCAGGCTCGCATGAGTTCAGAAGCTTCGAACTCATTTTTGGCCCAGAAATCCCATTTTCTGCACCCCCTGTGCGCGCGCACGTAGGGGTGGGAGCATAACCAACCTAAAGGAATTTGATAGCCAATACTATGATTTCCTTATAAACAAGCATTCACTTCTTGTTTTGGGCGATGTGGGATGCATCATCTTTTCCAATTTTTTTATGTTTCAAGTACCTCACTTTGAGACACGATATCTCATTCATTTCAACTCCATTTTGGACATGCTTTAGCTCTTTGCGAAGCTCTCGTCAAGGAGAACGCAAAGCTACCAAGAAATATAAATATATATAACATATACATATATTAAATAGTGTCCAAAAATATGCAAAACTCACTTTGCAAAACTATTTTTCCAACAAAACAAAGATAATAAGCACTTTGTGCTTATTCGAATCTAAGAGAGTTTTGAAACTTTTTCATATATTTCGAACGTATAAACACGAAGGAGAAATAGTTTTATGTGACACATTAAGTCTTGGCTCACTCCTTGGAATATTTCTTATTCAGTTATCAATTCATTTCTTTGGCTTATTTAGGTTTCATTTTGTCTATCGAGCTCGTTGATAGCCCACCTATAGTCGATCCTCTTGATGACAACGAACAGTTACTGTGCTCGAAAGCTCATACCACCTATGGTTAAAAACCACTAGAGTGTTTATTGGTAATAAGCACTTGACACTTAATAAGCTACATCTGGTCAAGAAGTATCACATGAGTGTTTATTGGTAATAAAACTCCGTACACTAGATCCTAAAACAATGTTAGAAGTATCACATATCTGAAATTTAGCTCATATGGTCAAGAACTCGAAGCCCTAGAAATAATACAAACACCAGACCTGGTGATTTTATGTAAAATTTTCATCGACCAGGCACCATGTTCGAGCCCTCGAACAGGTACCTTAGACCTAGTATTTTTGAAAACTCAAAACAGTAAAGTTGTAGTTCACGTGGCCCTCTAAACTTAGGAATTTGGATCAGGTCAAACCGAGCCTTAACGAAAAAGTTACGACTACTTTTTACCCAAAAAAAAAGAAGTTACGACTACTAAAAGATACGGAAAAATCTAGTTAAGTCCAAAATTTGTAAAATAAAAACTAAGTGTCGAATCTGTTTTTCCAGGCGACCATGTTGAGGCCCTTTTTTCTAATAGAAGGAGTCCTTTGTGGAAAAATAATGTTAGTCTAAAAAATGAAGTAGACGCGGCCTATTTTCCAAAAAGTCCAATCGTTTGTCAAACCGATTGATAACGAAGGATTTATTACCTTGTAAACTTGCCCGAAAACCGGCCAAAAACACTAAAAACGGCCTGACCACCCAACTTTAAGGCCATGTGAATGTAGGATAGGGTTTGAATGAACACAAACTTCAGTGTTAGAATTTGTAGACATTGCTACATACTACATAAATCCACTGAGTTGGCTTGATAACACTTAATAACCATCGTTTTACGACTAACTCTACTAGGCCATTTGGTCATTTTCAGAAATTTCGCAAAGGGTATATTTTGACGTAAAACTTTTTAATTCCAAAATCCTACCATTCCAATCCCTCGATTTCGGGTTACATGACACGAATACTTAAAAGTTTATAAATTTGAAACTTATATAAAACTTATCTAAAGTGTGGCGAATTCAGTCCCTAAACTTGAACAAAATTTACATTTCTCTTAAAACCTTTATAAGTTTTATAATTAATATAAACTTTACACTTTCAACCCCTCAAGGTTGAACACCTTGACCTTTTATCCAAAACTAATAAAGATTTGATAAATTTATATTATTTACTGCTTGTCGTTAAATAAATATGTTAATACATATTTTGTTCGACGACCACATCCAAGTAAACTTTAAATAATATATTTGTCCAAATATATTATTTACTTACGACTTCGATATATATATATATATATATATATATATATATATATATATATATATATATATATATATATATATATATATATATATATATATATATATATATACATTATATATAACAGGAGGCATGACACGTAGATTAATCAAGATATGTCCATGTCATTGTCATGTAATTATTTTTATGCCATGTGGCATCCCAAAATGCCACGTTATAAATCCATGTCATCATTGAATACATGTGGCATTTTTTTGAAAATATTATCAAAATTTTGAAATTAAATTATAAAAAATGATACATAATACATGTGGCAGTTTTTTGAAAATATTATCAAAATTTTGAAATTAAATTATAAAAAATGATATATGCATGATTCGAACCTGGGTCTGTTAGTCCACAAACAAATATGATAACCACTACACCAACTCATTTTTTGGATTATATCTTGCAACCAAAAATATATAAACCCATGCAAATTATTGATATGAGATAAGTATGAGAATCCTTAGATAACCCTAATCAAACATATAAACATACGTAAAAAAATTATGGTTCATTCATCTATCTCTACAACTTAGGTAACCCTAATCAAATATATAAACATACTGGGAAAAAATGACAGGTTCGTTCATCTATATGCATATGTTGGTTTTTTTTGCAGGTTTTTGCATGTTAGTCATCTTCTTTGAACACATGTGGTGGTAATGAATCTTAAAACAATGATTTCATGGTGAGTTTTATTCAGTTTCAATGATTTGTGATTGGTTTATTTGGGTTGAATAATAGTTCAACGTTGAGGTTGAAACAAGTCAATTTAAACTATGGAATGGGCATAACATATAAAAATCGCCGAATCTCCAACCTACGTGACTCAGTTAATAACATATTACTTTCAGTTTTTTTCTCCACTGTCATTATTTTGTTTTAATTTCTTAAGGGGTGTTTGTTTAAGCTTATATGAGGGACTTATTAGCTTATATAGCAATAATAAGCCTAAATTAGTGAAAACATGAATAAGCATAACATAATTATATCATAGTTTCACATGAACCATTTTTGTAATACAGGTTCAAAACAAAATAAAAAGATGGAGCTTTCGAGAAGAAATTAAAAAACCATTTGATGCTTAGTGAAAAGTGAGTTCCTTTAATTAGCATTTGATTTCATCCAATGAACCAGGATTTAAGCTCAAGGAAAACCGATGAATCCAAGGTATGATTTTTGTTTTTAAGTATTTTTTATTAGGTCAATCCCTGATTCGATCTTTTAATTCTCTTATTATGTCGTTGTGTCATTAGGGAATTGAGAGTTTTGGGAAATTTAAATTCTCTAAATCACGATTGAAAGTGTCAAAGAAATTACCGATCTCCTATTTGATAAAAGAGTGTTATGTGGAAGCGGAATCATCATTATTAATTTAACATGTTGAAATTCTAGGCTGACCTTGAATATCTTGGAAGGATTGTTTTCAACTATGATGGAAGGCTCTACCCTGATACTGTTGTCAGAACTAATTCCCACGCCACTATGATTGGCGGGTTAGGTGTTCTGTGTTAGGGAGTTGGAGGAATTGAAGCTGAAATGGCAATGCTTAGGCATGTAAGAATATATATATATACTTATAATTTATATTCCATAAATGATGATATCAAGATTCTGGCATTAATGCTTACATGATCAATGTTGTGTTTTTCAGTATATGCTTAGTAGCTTACATGCTGCAACTGAGAGCTATGGTAAGAAAGAATGGGGTAGCATAGGTCCCACATATGTCGTTGAGTACAACAACTGGCCCGAACACTAACTTCTTTAAGAAAGAATGTGGTGGTTCGACTGCTCATGATCAAAATTATTGTTTTAAGAGCACCAATGAAAAGAATGCGACCTTTTTCGTGCATAGCATCGTAAATCAACAAATGTAATAGTATTCGTGGTTTAGTGATTTTTCACTAAAAAGATTCATCCGTTTGAAAAAAAAATGTTTCATTTTTCATGTCAGCATGTTAGAAGTAAAAAATTTAGACCAAATTTATTGCATTATTGAACTTATACAAGAAAAGGATTTGAATCCATGTAAAAGTTTCTAATCTTTTCATGTTTTGTGTGGTGATCACAGATGTGTCGAACATGATCCTGTTGAGATCCTTGAAAGTGTGAAAATGTGCATATCGAAAGCAATCCATAAAGCTGCTGCTGATGGCTATAATGTTGATAATGGTCTAAAAGCTATTGGAATTACAAATCAGATGGAGACTACTGTTGTTTGGAGCAAGTCAATTGGCATTCCACTTTATAACGCCATTCTTTGGATGGATGTTCATACCACTTCGATTTTCAGGTACCCTTATTGATTATTGTATTTTTTTTCTACAATTTACTTTGTTTTCATCGAAAATTTAGCTTCTCTTTGTTAACATTTGTAAGCTGTTAATGTATTAATTTTTGAAATTGTTGATAATTACTTGTTTTGATTTGTGATATCTCTTTTCAATAAAAATTCTAACCTAATCTCATATGTGTAGGTTGTTTTCTAAATTTATGTACTCTAGTATGTATCTCTTTCATGATTTAGACTTTTGATTTATGGAACATTTAGGTTGATAGATAGTTATGGATGGTGATATAACTCTAATAGATAGCAAGGGGGTTAGCGAGGAGGTTGTGGAGTTGCATGTGCAAAATTGTTGTAGAAGTGGCTGGCGGAAAGATTGCAGATACATTGTTTACAACAGCTGATCTTGGCTCAAACGAAGTGGACATGGTATCTCCAACCATAACATTCCTTCAATAGCTTCGTGCTACCACCGTCAAAGGTATGTTTTTTGGTTTAAAATTTCAATTTATATCAGCAACTAATGTTAGATTGAAGTTTTAAAGCAAAAAAATCATGATACCATGAGAAAACTCCAAGATCAGATACGTAATAGGTTAACTTGGAATAACTTACGATAAAAGATCATTTAGGGACAAAACTTTATCTACATACCAAGGGACCAATCCCCACCTTTCATTCATTTTGATCTAATGGCTTAGATTAAATCTAATTTTTACACTGCAGGGGTATTTTAGTCAATATGAAAAGAATTTTTTATCTTTCTTTCAATTAAACGCTCTTTAATTTTCGCACACACAAAGTGTGTGTTTCTCTTTATTCTCTCGTTTTTTTCATCTTCTTCATCAGGTAACCCTAATTCGTTATCAATTAAATGACTCTTTCATGGATTCGATACCAAATTCTTCAGTTTCTTCTGATCGTTCTTCTTCTATAACTGAATCTGCAACTGAATCTGATCCTTCTTCTTCTGATCGTTCTTCTTCTATAACTGAAAACGTCGTTGTTTCTATAACTGAATCTGCAACTGAAGATATTGTTGTTAGTGATGATGTTTCTGCTAATTATACGGAGGAGATTGTAGCTTATGGACACGGTGATGAATCCGCAGCTATTAAGGGTAAGATGCGTTTAATTTTTGTGTTTCATAGTGTTTTCTGTTTGAATAACAGTTTTAAGCTGTGAATAAGCTATTTAGTTAGGTTTATATTGAATTAAGCAGTTTTAATCTAGTTTTAGATTGAATTAAGTAGTTTTAAGTTAGTTTCAAGCTGTGAATAAGCTATTATTTAGCTTTAGATTGATCTAAACTGTTAGTTTAGTGTTACGTGTAGGACATGGATAAGGTGTTAATCATTTTAATGCTCTGAATAAGCGATTAGTTATGTTTAGATTCAAATTAAGCTGTTAATTAGTTTTTGATGAATTAAGCATATTAAGCTTTGAATAAGCTATTAGTTTATGCTTTGATTGAATTAAGTAGTTTAAGCTTTTTGAATAAGCTATTAGTTATGTTTTGATAAGCACTTTTTATTTTGCATCACATTTGATATCATATGTGATATCACATATGATATATCACATGTGATATCACATATGATATATCACATGTGATATCACATATGATATATCACATGTGATATCACATTTGATATCACATATGATATTACATGTGATATCACATGTGATATATATCTGTTAAATACAGCACATGTGTTATATCATATGTGATCATAAGAACTTGTTTTTCTTTATTTCATTTTTACTTGATCAATGTTTTTATTTTGTACTTTTTTGTTTTTTCAGAACTGAATGCTTTGAAAACTCCTGAATCATTCACTACTCACTCTAATTTTGATACTCCTGGTGGAACGGTTTATTATATTCCTAAAGTTCATGTAGACGTTTTACTAGCTAAGGGCAATGTTTTTAATTCAGTTGATGAGTGCATTAGTGCGTATATGAAATATGCTTCAAAAGCAGGGTTTGTGGTTAGGAAATCATGTCAGAAAAGGTTGAGGAGTGGTATTGTTAAACAAAAGTATCTAGTGTGTAATAGGGAAGGCTGTCCTAAGGGAATTCATGTAGACGCACTAGATTTAGAGAATAGTGACAAGCAGAAGAGAAGTTCGAACCTGCATATCAGAGGTTGCAAAGCACGTGTGATGTTTGAGTTGATTCCTGGTTCTACAAAGTATAAGTTGACTGTTTTTTATAGTATACATAACCATGAGCTTGAACGTGAAGAATATAAGCATTTTTCAAAGACGGAAAGGTACTTAACATATGCTGAGCAGTTGTTTATTGTTAAAGTTGCGAGCATGAATATAGGTGCAACGAGAGCTCATCACTTGTTGACTGGTCTGAAGGGATCGTATTTCTTGTTCATGGTACAACTGTTGACTTTAAGAACTTTTTTAGGAGTGTGAATTGTTATATAGGCGATAGTGATGCGCAGATGCTTATAGCTAAGATGGAAAATAGACAGAAGCATGTTCCAGATTTTTTGTTTGATTACTTGGTTGAGAATTTGAACTTTCGCAATTTTCTGGCTGATGAAGTTTCCAAGTACAATTACAAAGAGTTTTGTGATGTTGTCTCTTTTGATGCTACGTACAGGACAAATAAGTAAGTGTTTGAGTGATATATATCATATTTTATTGTATTACCTGTATTTTGTCTTCGTTTTTGTTTTTTTTTAACTATTTTTGTTTTTGTTTTTTCAGGTACAAAATGATGTTTGTTCCTTTTACAGCAATTGATAATCATAGGGAGTGTGTTACGGTTGCTGCAGGCTTGCTGAAGAATGAAACTGCAAACTCTTATATTTGGTTGCTCAAAGCATTTATAAAAGCTTTTGGTAAAGATCCTAGTATCGTTGTCCTGTCAGGACGGGGCTATGAGAAAGGCGAATGAACAAGAATTTGCTGGATCGAAACAGAGATTGTGTGTGTGGCATATTACACAAAAGCTTCCTGGAAAGGTATATTATGTGCTTTCTTGTATTTTCTTTTGTTATATCATATGTGATACTTTATGTGCTTTCTTGTATTTTATTTGCTTTCTTGTAGTTTCTAATGATTTATCATATGTGATATTTCATACTTTTTTCATTTGGTAAATCATTTGTTAAATCATATGTGATATTTGTTTGCAGATATGCTCAAAAATTTATGATCACACAGAATTTAAAAGGAAATTCAATCAAATTGTGTGGAATATGTATATTGGTCCTGATGAGTTTGAGTATCAATGGGGAAAGTTATTAGATGAGTTTAATTTGCATAATCATAAGTGGTTAACAAAGATTTTTCGCATACGTTCTTGTTGGATTCCTGCTTTTTTGAGGACTCTCCTTTGTGTTGTTTGATGAGGACAACTTCTAGGTCTGAGAGTGAGAATTCCTTTTTCTCTCATTTTACTAATTCTGGTTCGACTCTCATGAATTTTATGAATTGTTTGGGACGGCAATGGAAAAGCAGAGGCATATACAAGAGAGTTTAGATCATAAGTCGATTGATTCTGTTCCTACACTTAGAACCTATCTTAAGATTGAACGTCATGCTTCAAAGGTTTATACTCGTCCCCTTTTCGAATTGGTTCAAGCTGAAATATTTGTTGGGACAAGGTTTTGCCAAATAGATACCAAAAGTTTGGTTGAAGGATATGAGGTGTCTGTTATTAAAGAGAAAAAGTTTGTTGATGAATTAATGGAGAAGAAGAAAGCTAAGAAAAAAGAGAAATTTAAGAAAAAAGGTGATGATAATGATAAAAATGAAGAAGAAGAGGAGCCGATTAACTTGTTTCACAGAGAAGATGGACTGTATAAGGTTTGTTAGTTTCTTAACCAGTTTTTTTTATGGTCTTTTAAAGCTTTTTTTAGTGTTAATTTTTATACTTTTATAATTTTGATAGATCATATGTGATATATCATATGTGATATATCATATGATATATCATATGTGATATATCATATATGATATATCAAATGATGTATCACATATGATCTATCATATATGATATTTCACTATGTATTGTTTTTTTGCATTGAGGTTTTGCGAAACATAGAAGATGGATCAGTTGTTTGTTCCTGTCAGCTTTTTGTTAGAGTTGGAATATTGTGTAGACACATTTTTTTGTCTTTAAGAATGGGAATGTCGAAATGATTCCAAATCAATACATCTTGAGGCGTTGGACAAAGAACTTGATACCTACTGGTTTGAGGAACAAAAGGAACAGGTACGGTGAGAAGAATAAGATTGTTGAGAATTATGCAAACGAGGCTACTTCTATTGTTGATTACTGTGTGCATATGTTGAGTAAAGACGAGACAAGGTTAGCTGCTTTTATTGAGAAGTTGAAGTTGCTAAAGTTAGATGTTGAAGCTGATTGCTCAAATCCTCCATCAAAGGACAAGCTTGATAATCTTGAAGAGCTTGTCAGAGTGCCAAAGCCTCCTGTAGTTGCTGTTAAGAATCCGTCTGGCTGTAAGCCCAAAGGACATGAAAAGTCGTGTATAAAAGGTGGAAAAGAGCAAGCTAGTGATGAGAGTTCAGTTAATAGGAATGCATGTTCAATATGTGGAGCTAAAGATGGCCACAACAAGAGGACCTGTCCAAATAAGTATAGAGTATAAGATGATTTGGTTCAATCTGAAGCTACACGATAAATCTTTTTACTGTTTTTGTCCAAATAAGAATTTGTGATAGAAGTACTTTGAATCTTCTTTGATTGTTTACGGATTGTTTCTGATTTTTGGTGTTAAGTGATTTATCTTCTCTTTGTGTGGTTAAGTTAATTTTATGAGAATTATCTAGTTTGTTTTCTGTTATATATCATATTTGATATACATACAAAATCACATTTGATTTTTTTTGTTATATTTTGTTTTCAAAAATCATATGTGATACTACCATTAGCACATTTGTTAATCAGATCTCATATCATATGTTTCAAATTGTGTTATAAAACGCGGAGTTGGTTAGCAACATCATTTTATCGAATATATCAGTTTTGTGTAGCAAAACTTGTACAACAGCACATATAATCCAAAATCACATCCGCAGATGTGCCGCCATATTCATTAGATAACCATTTCAGATAGAAGTGTAATACTAGTTACGACATTGTAGCATACGACATAACATTTTGACATTGTACCATAAGACATAACATATTGTTCTAACCATTCTAAATGGCATACGCTATCCCAAATTTAACTAATCAGAAGTAAGTTTCTAACTGCATCACCATTGTCACTCCACCTTTACCCCAAAAAGAGTGACTTCCCATCTATTCGTCAGCTCCTACCATCTATCAACTAGTAACTTTTACCTTCAAATTGCACTGGCAACACGGGTTGCATCTTGTTCTTTCTTCTTCTTTTCTATCTGCTCCTTTATGTAGATTTGTTTCATTGCTTTGTCTGTATGCTCCTTTGCGAACGCATGTGCTTCCTCGCTGATTTGTTCTCTGTTACTGTTAATTTCATGCATTAACATTTTGGTTGCATACTTTACTCTCAGCTTGATTATTGCCATTTCTTGGCCTTCTTCTTCAGTTGGAAAGTTCAACTCCCAGTTCTTTGCCGTTTCACCATTGTACATCTCCATGTGCATCATAACAAAAACCCCTCAATATATCACATTTTCTTTTGTTGCCCATTTGACCTTCATGACTGTTGTCATGTTTTTCTTTATCTGCTTTGCTTTTGGATGGTTGAATGATTCCAAATACTGTGAAAACACTTTTTTCTGCACAAACAAAAGATTCAATTTACTTACTAGTGTTTTATCATATCTGATATTTCAAATAAAACATTCAATTTACTTGCTAGTGTTTTATCATATATGATATTTTACTACCATATTTTAGTTTGTAATATTAAAGACAATTATATCATATATGATATTTTACTGTCATATTATAGTTTCTAATATTAAATGCAATTTATGTTCTTTCCATGCCTAGTTTGAGTGACTTACCAAAACATCGCATTCTTTCTTGTATTTGGTATCATATGTCTGCCCAGAGTTGGAGTTGTCAATGATCACTGAAGTTCCTTTGGCTAGATTGAATACAACGACATAGAAGTGTTCATGAGCGATTACTGGGAAGAATGCCTGTAGAAATTGAAAGAAAATTATATTCATTTTAATTCAAATAAAAGTCGAATCTCTCTCTTCATAATAAGTAAAATAAGTTGTCTACATGTTGCAATGACATGTCATTTGGGTTTTCTTCAAACTCGCTTGTCATGCAATCAAGGAAAGCTTTATATTGCTTAGCTTCATCTTTCTTCGGCAACTCTACCATTTGGCTTGTCTATTATCAAAAATCAACAATATCATATAATTGTTAACAAACAGATCAGTAAATAGTTTCTAAGTGTTTATCTACTTACCAACATTCCTGTGTGAAAGTAATACTTCATCTTTTTTCCAGTGTTGGTCACCATTTCTTCATAGTTCAAAACAGAAGCAAAGCTTTCAATAAAACTATCTTCCACCTTTAATTTTGGTGCTAGTGTTTGCATGTTGTCCCTTATGGTAGGGGCTCCCTTCACGCTTGGTTCAAAGACAAAGTCACTACACAAAATTTAAATCATATACATATTATTATCACAATATTATTATTTTTTGTATGATTTTAAATAAGAAATAGCAGACTTACACTGGATTTCCTTCCATTGAAAAGAGAGCGTCCGTTATCATCACTTCATCTGGTTGTGGTGGTGTGTGGATTACAGTTTTTATGTTCATATATGGTGATATCAGAAAACGTGATGGTTTTTTGACTCTTTTTGCCAGATGTTTTTCTTGTTTTGATTATGTTTAAGTCTCAGCATCAATGTCTCTCACCCTTTTTTCTGTCTTTTCTTCTAGTTTTGATGTTGTTTCAGTCTCAACAACAGCTTCTGTTGCCATTGGGCTTATACCAAGACTGAAAGATGGTGGCGTCATTGATTTTCTTGTCTTTCCTCTTGTCATTTTCTGAGATGGTAGCGTCATTGATTTTCTTATTATTCCTCTTTTCATTTTCTCTTTTGACCCTTGAATTTCTTTTGGACCACTCATCTCTGTTGCCCCATGAATCTCTTTTGGGTCACTCATCATCTCTGTTGTCCCAACAATCTCTTTTTGATCACTCTTATCTGTTTTCCCATGAAGCTTTTCATAATGTTGTTCTGCTTGACTCACGAGATTATCAATGTTTTCTTCATTCCAAAAATCATCTGGAGTTGCTACTCTCAACTTATAACCCGGTGCTACCTCCACAGTTGGTGATCCTACTTCCTTTGCAACTTCAATCAGGTTTTCCTTCTCACTCACCTTCGCTACTTGAACTTCAGTTTGTTTATCCTTCTCACTCTCACTCACCTTCGTTACTGGAACTTCAGTTTGTCTTTCCTTCATACTCGCCTTCACTACTGCAACTTCTCTTTCTTTCTTCTTTTCTGTTTCTTTCTCAGGTTGTTTTTTGCGTTTCAGTTGGAGTTGCTTCTAATATATTATCTTCTTCTTGTTCCTCATCCTCCTTTTCACTTTCATTCTCCTGTTCACTTTCGCTCTCACTTCCAAATATATTATCTTCTTCTTGTTCCTCATCCTCACTTTCGCTCTCACTTTCATTCTCTTTTTCAACTACAAATTTTCCTTCAATTTTTTTTTTAATCCTCGGGCTCACTTCTTTCATTGTTCTCACTATCACTATCATCATCCTCTTCCATCGAACTACTTTCTATATCGAAATCGATCTTGTTGAACAGTCTCTTGTACTTCTTGCACAAGGTCAACATCACCTTGTCTCCCCTGAACTTCTTCAATCCCTCTCTCATCGTCTCAACCAACTCTATCTTTTCTTTTGAAATTATTTCAAGTTTCTAATCTATCTTTTCATAAAACTCCTGTAAAGTAAGTATTTCAGTTTAGTTTTTTATTGTATATGCAAAATCATATATGATTTTAAAAAATATCATATATGATATGTAATATCACATATGATATTAGTGTAATATCACATATGATATTACATATCATATATGATTTAACACTAATATCAAATGTGATATTCATCTTAGTGTGTTATCATATATGATATTTTTGCAAGCACAGCTGAATGTTAGCCTGCTGAAGGCTTAGTCGCTGGCATAGCCTTCGGCTAAACCCGAAGGCTATGCCTGAAGGCGCAGGCGCAGGCATAGCCTTCTGCTTTAGCCGAAGGCTATGCTTGCGCCTAAGCTTAAGGTTTTGTTTTCTGTTAACTCTTTTAAAATATATCATAACATACTTTTTTATAACAACATTTTTATAAATGAATTCAATAAAATTACCTCTCTTTCCACTGGCTTTCTGGGAGGCAACGGTTCATAGTATATGTCTGCTCCCTTGTACAAATTCAGGCCCGTTTGCTCCTCATCAGGATGATACTCTCCGTGATGCTCTAACGTCCCCAAGCAACCGTCTCTCATTTCCATGTTTATTCTTTTCCTCATTGTAGGAGTGTTCCAACTTCTGAGGGTTGGGCGGTGATGCATAACTTGGAAGCTCGGGTAGTTGAGTCCAAGTATAGCAGCTTTTTTATACACAAAAATACAATTAAAATTTTGTTAGATAATTTTTTATATGAGTGAATCATAGTTGATAAGTTTAATGGAAAATAACTTACACATAAGAATGTTAGAGGACCATAATAGAAGTTGGTACCCGACTTGACTTGGGCCAGTTTAGCTTACTGATCTGCAAGCATTCCATTATGTAGCTGCACCAATCGATATCGGAGATATCATCATCTTCTTTCACGTGTCTGAGGATTTTTGTGGGCACTTTTCCTGCACTCTCCAAAGTGCCCATGGTGCTTGCAAACAAAGTTAAGAAATTCATCTTCAACATGAAATCTGCTTCAGTTGTGCTCGATATCTCGAAGGCTACAGCAGGTGGTGTAATTCGTCCAAGATGAGCATATTGTTCTTCCCATTCTCTAACGAAATCGTCATCATCAAATCTTTCCTCCAGATCTTCCAGCTTTCTTGTCCCCATCGGCACACCTAGCATATCATGAATTTTTTGCCTTGTTACCTTTATTGAACCTTTTTGTAATCTCAATTCCATGATAGGTGGATGGAATTTATCGATTACATGGTACGCCAATGCAGCTGGAAGTTCAACAATAGGGAAGTTTATGAACCTCTCAAATCCCATCTCTTTCAAGCATTTCTTTCTCTCATTTGATAAATCGGTCATCGCTTCATAGAGAGGTTTTGGTGATGACCTTGTTGTACATGTTGGGTAATTTTTTGTTTTTGTTTTGTCCTTTTTCACCTTAAGCTTCATTTTATCTTCCTGATCTTCAACCTCCTTCTCAACAACTATTTCCTTCTTTCTCTTTTTGGTTTCTTTTACAACCAATTGTTGATCATTCTCTTCTTCGATTTCCTCTTCAGTCTCTTCTACTATCTCAGCATCCTCATCATCACTTTTATCAGCATCTTTTTCCTCTTCAATTCTCCTAGCATCTCCTGTAGTAAATCTTTTCGGAGTACTTTGCGTTTCTGATGCTTTTCTTTTTTGTGGACGTTTCATTTGTTTCTTTGCTGAAGTGTCTTTTTCTTCTTGATTTTTAGTTTTTTTCTTATCTGCTTCATTCTGCTTTTGCTTTTCTAGCTCTGCTCTTCTCTTCTTAGCATTTCTCTGTAATTCATTCAATCTGTGAGCTACTGTTTTTGCTTTATCTGCAAAACTAATTTATATTATATCATTTGTGATTTAGTAATTGAAATATTCTCAGTAAATAACGTGTTTCTTTAATAACATGATATGTACCTTTAGCAGGGCTTTTCTCTTCAGCAATTGTTTTTAGAAGTGGCAATTTAGAGATTAGATGCCCTACATCATCTTCTCCGTCATCATTTTCTTTATCTCCTACATCATCAACAATGAACAATTACTTAATATCCTGACAGTTTTACTCAAAGGATTAGGTGCAGGCATATCTTTTTTTGCAAATTTAGAGGCTATGCCTGTATATTACCAAAATTCTTTATAATATCATATTTGATATTCAACATAATTTTTTTAGCTACTGAATAATTGTTCATTTTTGTCAAATTCTTAGCCACAGGCATAGCCTTCAGCAAAGCCGAAGGCTATGCCTGTGGCTAAGCCTTTGCTGAAGCCTTTGCTTATCTGCACCCTAGTCAATTTACAAAGTTGAATACATCTTTTATTATATCATATGTGATATTTAAAATAAAATTTTTGGTAGCTACAAAATATGTTACAAACATGTATTTGTGTTCAGAAATGTTGCATGCTATGCCTATGCAAATGTTAATGATTGAAAGTTTTTTTCCAAAGACTATGCCTGTATCTAAGCCAAATCCTTTGTTTCTAAGGAAACTTTTAAGTTATCACATATTTAAAAGGCTATTTTAAAAGCAAATTTTTATTATATCATATTTGATATAGAATAAAAAACATATTTAAAAGCTTATTTTAAGTTATCATATATCCCCACAAAGCATTTTGTGCATCAGTCACAACCTATTCCTTTGTCAAATGCTAAAGCATCTTATGCGGCTAAGCAAAAGGCTTAGCCACATAAGATGCCTTTGGCGAAGCCAAAGGCATGTTCTGTAGCTAAGCCAAAGGTTTAGCCGCATAAGATGCTTTAGCATTTTGACAAAGGCACCTTCCGCGGCTGAGCCAAAGGTTTAGCCGCATAATATGCCTTTGGCGAAGCCAAAGGCATCTTATGCGGCTAATCCTTTTACTTAGCTGCAGCGAATGCTTTGTTGAAGCCTTTTCCATTCGTCAAAGCTTCCACAGCTGAGACAAAGGTTTAGCCGCATAAGATGCCTTTGGCAAAGCCAAAGGCACCTTCCGCAGCTAAGCCAAAGGTTTAGCCGCATAAGATGCCTTTGGCGAAGCCAAAGTCGAAGGCGTCTTATGCGGCTAAGCCGATGCCTTCGATAAACACTTCTAATACCTAGCTTCTAAACTGTTAAAACCTAACTCCTAATCATAACAAAAAATATATAAACAGTTCAAATCTCGCAAACCTAGCTTCTAAACTGTTAAAACCTAACTTCTATTTGCACATTTCTTCATCATAATCGCTATAAACAGTTAAAAACATCATATAATCATAAATAACAGTTGTAGATATTGAAATAGTTGTTTAGAGTGTAAGATTATACCTGAAACCGGTTTTTTGGCCGGTTGTTTGCTCGTAGTTCCTTTTTTTCTCAGTTCTTTTAATGTGATTGTTTCAGCGTCGGTATCTTCAATCTTCTCCGGTGATTTTGATAGTTTTTGATGTTTTTTGCGGTGGTTTTTTGATCGGTGAAAATGTGTGAGTAGTGTGTGTGTGTTAGGTAGGTGCAGTGAATGTGAGAAATGAAGAGGGAGGCGCGTTTTAGTATTTGTTGTGATTTGACGATTATACCCCTCCGCTTTATTTTAGTGGATAGTGTGTTTTAATCTCAGCCATTGATTAAAATTGAATCAATGGTTGGGATGTCACCCTTGGTGTGTGAGGATTATTTGGTATGCAAAATAACCTCACTCATAACTTATTTCAAAAAACTATCTATGCTATTTGCTCATGACTGAAATTATTTGTTGGGCACTTGATCTATATATGCATATTAGATATATTTCAATCATGAAAGCACGTGTTCATGCTTGATTCACAGAAAGTCCTTTATTCACTCTCATAGTCTCAACATTATTTTACACTAAATCCCTCTGCATGCAGCCTTCGTCTTTCCTAGAACAATCTCAAGCATTTTTGTTGTGTGATTAATCTTTAAGCCTTACGATAATGATTTATGATCATTGTAAAGCCTTTTACGACGCTATGAAAGATCAAACAAAGTGTAGTTCATTGTTCATCATCTCTTGCTGGTCCTTAGCTCTCATCTTCTTTTTGTGTTTCATGTTTTTTATTCTCCGAATGGTATACAGGTAACATATGCTTATTCCGTTTTTATAACACTCCTTTATTAATATACATATGATAAATAAGCAATTAGTAAATAAGGTTAACATATTGGCTATGGATGCATTGTCACAGCTTCTATGATCGTTCAAGTCGAGGGTATATAAAAGGTGGTTTCTACTAATGTTTTAACCTTACTAAAACTTAATATTCAGTTTGATTTTTGAAGATATGCGGTAACTTTAAATTTATATCAATTTACAAATTATCCCTACTAATGTCACAGCTCACACACGACTTCTACTCGTGAAGTTGCCCGAATGTTTTTGAGGAGGTTGGCTCAGTGGTTCAATCTGTTGTGTCAAGGGAAAAGCGCAAGGGAGCTTCCCTCTGTTTTGTGAATGTATGTACCTTTTTTTATAAATTTAATGCAATTTGATGTTAGAGTGACTTAGTTGATCATGATTCATGAGGGCCAAGTCTAATTAGATGTGTTCGTCGTTTTCTATTTTAATTTTGTGCAGGGGTGTGACGGGTCAGTTCTACTAGACGATACGCCTTCGTTCACTGGGGAGAAAACAGCATGGCCTAATGCTAATTCAGCTAGGGGTTTTAACAAGATCGATGATGTGAAGTCGAAAGTTGAAGAAGTTTGTCCTGGTGTTGTTTCATGTGTTGATGTATTAGCAATTATTTCTCTTGAATCTTCACTGGCATTATGGGACACAGTCTAACGCACCTGAACTCACTCCAAGCTACAACAACGCCCATTTCAGCTGAACCAAGATATGACGATTATTCACATGTGCAAATATTGATGGCAGTTTCGTTATCTGATAATGACGAGATATGTGTGTTTACATATCTCAGGATGAACCCTGAGTTGTTGCATGTGGATAATTGGAGGAATTTTATGGGGTTCAGGAAGAAGATGAAAGAAGTGAAAGATGTACACCAACTTTGGGAGCAAGTCGACCAGATTCTGAGCATTATATGCTTGTTACAGAGCCATTGGTGCAGGATGCTGCAGCATAATCATGTACCATGTTATCATATGCAATTACTTTAAACTCACAATCTTTTTAGTTTGTTTTCTTATTTCACATAAATATAGATTTAATTAGCCTTCTTTATTTAATTGTGACCAATAAGTCAAGCTGTCGAGAGTGTTGGTGGTGAGTCTTCATTAAAAGTGATATCAACTTGTTGAAAAACCAGGAACATGTAAGTGTCATTCCAACCAATTATCAATTTCTCTATAAGAGTCTTTCGGCCTATTATATGAAGTCATTTTATCTAGGGTGAATGATGTGCTGGTTGTGTACAAGTTTTAAATTTATAAAAGGTGAATTACCAATATTACAAATAACACATACGAGCAAGTATACTCGTCCGTTATAGCAAGATTATGAAGGTAAGTCGGGATTGTTCGCAGGAATTGAGTGAATCTAAGCACAAGTTTGAATCAACAGAGTCTATCCAAAACATATAACAAAGCAAATAGATATAATGAAATTCAGATGATTAAAAACTACACTTGCTTAAACTAGTTTCATATCATAGATTAATGTGATTGTGTTAACCTCTTAACATGTTGGTTATGATAATTAGTTGGTGGACTAATCTATTGTTCTTATAAGTTAAACCTTCGTCAAGATTTTAATTCATAAAAACAAGCATTAAGTTTTAACCAATCAATTCAAGATCAATTCAAGTTTCATAAGTCTACATACATAAACTTAAACACAAAAACATCCACTTGTTCATCAAATTGCTTAAGAAATGGTCAATACAAAGTGTAACCGATCATAGACAAAAGGCTACAATTGATTCTCAACAACTAATCTTACGACCTTTTAGATGTTTCCAACCAATCCAATTTGATAATCAAAAAGCGTTTCTATTACAACAACACCTTAGTTCCTTTGTATAATCAAGAATAATGGGTAAAAACAATCATCCGTAGACAAAATGATTATGACTAGTTGAATAACAATAAGTTCTTTCGACCCTAACGATTACTATCAATTAGCCAAACTTGATTAACAAATGTCACTATGAAACTTTAGCACAATTGGATCTTAGAATCAACTTGAAATTGAATTAAAACATGTTAACACAATCTAACTAATCATATGAAAATCAACATCATTTAGGCAATTGTATAAAGAAACTAGCCACTCATAGTAAACATGAACATAAACTCAGAACTTTGAACATTAGAAAACATGATTAAAAGTCTTACAATGCTTGGAATAAGATTACAAATGGTGTAGTAATGATTCCCAAAGTATTGGGGTAGACTTCTTGGTGGTTTGGCCTCCAAATGTGGAACTTCTGGAACTCCAAACTTTCCTGGACTTCTAAGGACGAATTTGAGAGCTTAAAGCTTTGTTTGATGAGTAGAGAGATTGGTATTTGAGGTGTGTGTCTCATATGCTCACAAATGGCCTCTATTTATACTAGTTCCAAAGGCTAGGGTATTAATTGCTGAACTTGGCCTCCAAGGAGTAAGGAAGGGACTAGAATACACCAAGAGAAGGACCTAGAATCGTTTGGATGCAAAGGGGAAACTTAGTGATAAAGATTTGGCAACTGCAGGCTCTCCAACCGAATCGGTTATACGACCAACCGATCCGGTTGGTCTTCTACAAAAGTGGCCAACCGTTCCGGTTGCCGGTTTCGACCGAACGGTTGGTGGTGGTCATAGTGTCGTTTACGGTCATATTCAGCCGATCCGGTTGCATGAGCAACCGATCCGGTTGGATCTCTGAATACGGAAACTTGATATTTTCTTCTCTTTATCTTGTAGAACTTGGTTCTTCAATCACTATGGTCTTCAAAGGTCCTTGAGATACTTGATTTAAGCTTCACTGAAACGGGAACCTTCTATTAGCTGAACATTTCTTTACTTTCCTTCCGTTTCCCTGTACTTGGTTATAAACACTAGACAAACATCTTTCGATGCGTTTAAGCACTATAATTACGCAAATATAACCAAATAACATATATAAAAGCACACATAACGCTACCAAAAACATGCACAATCGGCGTTATCAAATTCCCCACACTTAAACTTTGCTTGCCCTCAAGCAAATCTAGGAAAAACATCCACTGATACAAGATCGTGATTATGACAAATGTGATGCAAATCAACCAAGTATAAATACGAGAGAAGATTCATCAATTATGCTTTATAAAGGTGAAACATCAAGATGTTTGACAATATCCAATGATTTTCTCGCATGATTAACATTTCAAAACACCTCACGAAAAAGGAACGAAATATAATTCACTCAGCCACTCATTTTAGTGGAGTAACAAGATAAATCACACTCATTGCTCAGTCATGATTAGATTATTACCATAAGCTTGTACAAGAAACAAAACTCCACCGACGTGGCGTGAGCACCAAGTAAAAACATCTAAAGATGACTTTTATTCGGGTTATAATGATAAGGCTAAGGGTTAAGGGTATGGATAAGGCATGGGAATGTATATGAAATTGGTGTTAAAATAAAAATGAAATCAAGTCTAATACCCATGTTGCTAGCTACCAAATATTCCACGAACCAAATAAATGATTATAGCTTCAATTTCTTCTTTTCTGCTTTCCACAACTTTTTGCTTTGCCATGACAATTGTTCTTCTATCATAGCACATTGGCTATTATTTTCATACATCATTTTTTTTTTTGAAAAACATAACATAACGCATGGCTCAATCAATTTCATAGGATGTGGTACTCATAATCATTTGAACAATCTTCACTTTCCAGGCAACTAGCAACCAACTGTTTAGACATTGATACGGGGTAGGCTAAGGTTTAAAGTGTAAAATCTTTTTGTATTCTCTGGGTGAAGCAAAAATGAAAAGGATGGCTCAGAGGGTGTAACTAGGGGTATCTAGCGCTAAAAATCATCACTAAAAATGGGTCCATGTGGGTGGTTAACTAACCGATGCAGTTAGCTAATATATCATTTGATGCAAAATGGTAGGCCATTTGGTTAAATCCTAAGGTGCCTCTTTATCACACGAATTTACTTATATCGCACGAATGCAATCTCACTGTGGTCTGGTAATGATTTACAAGCACAAGTTCTAGAATAAATAAAATCACCGGCACACTCATAGCAAAAGATCCAAGCATAAAAGATGTATGATGTTTATGAAATAGGCTCAAATCCTCACAATTTAGTAGAAAAAGGGTATGATATGTGCTAGCAAATGTTTATCGATCCCAGAATGGATTGCAATAGTAATCGGAACACATCTCGAAGTTTCAAATATTACCAGTTTTACCAGTGGATTGATCCAGTTATTCTAATAGATAATCCTAAAAGCGTGAAAACAACTAGATCACAAGGGCAAACAAAATTTAAAATTTAAGCATGAAAACTCTATTTTTTCCTATTCACCCCCCCCCCACACTTAAGTTAGAAATTGTCCTCAATGAAAAATGAACTTCAAAGTATAGAAATAGGGAAAATAGAGATGAAACCAGATATGTCAATGAGTTGTCAGCTTAAAATCTTGCTTCATTCCTGGCGTTCACTGGAGAAATCATTACCTGCACAACATCTTATAAACAAACAAAAGGTTTTATTAAAAGGTGGCACCCCCCCCACACTTAAGTTCAACCAAAGGTTAAGACTTTGGGGAGTGACCACAGAAAATCAAATCTAAAACACACGGGTTGCCTCCCGAGAAGTGCTTGTTTTATTACTGAGTCATCAGCCTGACTCGAATCTTCCCGAATTTATTTGGCTACAAGAGCAGCTTTGAACATTTTGAAAAGTTCGGGGATGTACATGAATTCTTCACCAGTAGCTTCGATATCGTCCCAGACGAATTCAGCAGATGGTTTCCATGGAACAATTTGTGGGATTCTTCCTGGAAATGGTGCTACAAAGGTGATAGTCTCGAATTCATTTTCATGGGAAACTGTTGCACATGAAACTTCATTCGTTTGCTCCTTGTCGTAATATAACTTGATTCGGTTCCCATTAACAATGAAACTTCCACCCTGTTTGTCATAGAGTTCGACATACCTGGATGGATATCCATGTTTAACGATATAAGGTCCAAACCATTCTGGTTGTAATTTAGGAGCTTTGAATTTGAATTCCATGTTGAAAAGCAGAACTTTATCTCCAGCTTTGAATTCTTTTCGAACTCGTAGCTTTTTATCGTGATAAGCTTTTGTTCTAGCTTTATACAGTTTGGAATTTTCATAAGCTTGGAGTCTTAATTCATCGAGTTCGTGCAATTGTAGGAATCTCTTTTCTCCAGCTATTTTGAGATCGGTGTTACAGTTTCTGAGGGCCCAATAAGCACGATGTTCAACTTCGAACGACAAATGACAAGTCTTTCCATACAAGAGTCTGTAAGGAGTTGTGCCAATTGGAGTTTTATAAGCCGTACGAAAAGCCCACAGAGCATCGTCAAGTTTCTTTGCCCACACTGAAGGATTGTCCTTCACTGTTTTCTCTAGTATTCTCTTGAGAGTTCTGTTGGTGTTTTCAACTTGACCATTGGTTTGTGGATGATAGGCTGTTGCGAATCAGTGATGAACTCCATATCTTTTCATGGTTTTCTCCATTTTTTGGTTACAAAAATGGGTTCCTCGATAAACTTATCAACGCCTTTGGAATTCCATAACGAGCGAAAAGCTTTTAGAGGAAATTAACGACGACACGAGCATCGTTTATTGGTAAAGCTTCAGCTTCTGCCCATTTGGACACATAATCTATAGCAACGATAATGTATTCGAATTTGTGGGATTTAGGGAAAGGTCCCATGAAATCTATTCCCCAAATATCGAATATTTCACACACTTGAATTCTTGTTAATGGCATTTCATCTCTTCGAGAGAGATTGGTGGTTCTTTGGCAAGCGTCACAATTGTGAACAAGTGTGTGTGCTTCTTTGAATATTGTTGGCCAATAGAATCTAGCATCAAAAACTTTTTTAGCTGTGGTGGAAGGACCATAATGTCCCCCAGTTGGGCCATGATGACATTCGTCAAGAATCTTGCGGATTTCGGAACCAGAAACACATCTTCGGATCATTCCGTCAGGACACATTTTGAAAAGATATGGCTCTTCCCAAAAATAGTATTTAAGTTCCGAAAAGAATTTGCTTCGTTGAGCATGAGTTAGTCCTTTTCTGAGAATTCCTCCCGCGAGGTAGTTCGCAAAGTCAGCAAACCAAGGATCGTCAGTTCCATCGATGGTCATGAGAGTTTCATCAGGGAAATAATCATCGATTTCTTCTTCTTTTAATTCCTCAAGATCGGGATTTTCTAGACGAGATAAGTGATCAGCAGCAAGATTCTCTGCTCCTTTCTTATCTTTGATTTCGATGTCAAATTCTTGGAGTAGCAAAATCCATCGAATAAGACGTGGTTTAGCATCTTGCTTGGTGAACAGATACTTGAGCGCTGAATGATCGGTAAAAACGATTGTTTTTTAGAGCACGAGGTATGATCGAAATTTGTCGAATGCGAAAACGACGGCCAGTAATTCTTTTCGGTGATGGTATAATTTTCTGAGCACTATTCAGTGTCTTGCTAGCAAAATATATAGGTCGAAAGTGTTTTCCTTCACGTTGGCCTAGGACGGCTCCAACAGCAAAATTGCTTGCGTCGCACATAAGTTCGAAGGGTAGTGACCAATTAGGTGAAACCATGATCGGAGTACTAGTAAGTTGAGATTTCAATGTTTCGAAAGCTTTTATGCAATCAGCGTTGAAGTCGAAGATAGATTCTTTCTCAAGAAGTTTTGTCATCGGACGAGATATTTTTGAAAAATCTTTGATAAATCGGCGGTAAAAACCAGCATGTCCTAAAAAACTTCTAACGGCTTTGACGTTAGTTGGTGGTGGAAGTTTCGAGATAACATCGACCTTTGCTTTGTCTTCTTCCATTCCTGCACTGGAGATTTTGTGGCCAAGCACAATTCCTTCGGTTACCATAAAGTGACATTTTTCCCAATTAAGGACAAGATGTGCGCTTCGCATCTTCGAGCATTTTATCGAGATTAGAAAGACAAGCTTCAAATGAGTCTCCGAAGACTGAAAAGTCATCCATGAAAACTTCCATGGAGGTTTCTAGCATGTCTTGGAATATGGCAATCATACACCTTTGAAAAGTCGCAGGTGCATTGCAAAGACCAAAAGGCATACGCCGATATGCGTAGGTTCCAAAAGGACAAGTGAAAGTGGTCTTTTCTTGATCGTTAGGATCGATAGGAATTTGGAAATACCCTGAAAATCCGTCGAGGAAACAAAAGAATTTATTTCCTGCCAGTCTTTCAAGCATTTGATCCATGAACGGGAGTGGTTTTCTGGTGGCTTTGTTTAACTTACGATAGTCAATTAAAACGCACCAACCAGTGAAAGTTCTAGTTGGAACTAGTTCATTTCGCTCATTAGTCACAACCGTCATTCCTCCTTTCTTGGGAACACAGTGAACATTGCTTACCCAAGGGCTATCCTCAATTGGGTAAATGATACCAGCATCGAGAAGTTTTATGATTTCCTTTTAACAACTTCTTTCATGTTGGGATTGAGTCGACGTTGACGTTCTACCACCGGTTTAATCCCTTCTTCAAAATTGATTTTGTGTTTGCAGAAATTAGGACTAATTCCTGGGATGTCGGATGTCTTCCAAGCGAAAGCTTGTTTGTGATTTTGAGGACAGAAACTAAACTTTCTTTCTCACTATCCTCGAGCAATGAAGATATGACTACTGGAAGAAGTGAGTTTTCCTCCAAGTAAGCATATTCAAGATGATCTGGGAGAGGTTTGAGTTCGAGATCCGTGGGTGGTTCTTCGATAGAGGATTTAATTCGCATCTCGTCATTGAAAGTTATTTATTCAAAATTTTCTTCCTCTTCCTCTATTTCTTCTTCTTTTGAGTTATCTCCTTCGAATTCTACTTTCATGAAATCATCAAACTCTTTGTCAAAGTCTGTTTCATTGATTTTTCAGAAGTAGTCATGAATGGGTCGGATTCGTTAAGTAATGCGTCCAATTCTTCATCAGTAACTTCATCAATGATATCGATGTTAAAACAAGTGTCATCACTGGAATGTGGGTAGCGATTTGCTTTATCAATTAGAAAAGTGATTCGATCTTCCCCAACTCCAAGGTTGAGTTCTTTTCCTTTCACTTTGATGATTGCATCGGCGGTATTTAGGAAAGGTCTTCCTAAGATGAGTGGAACTTTACTATCTTCTTCCATTTCCAAGATTACAAAGTCCACATGGAAAATGAATTTACCGACTTGAACGAGCATATTCTCGGCAATACCCACAGGATATTGATAGGAATGGTTGGCTCATCGGATGCTCATCTTTGTTGGTTTCAGGCTGTTGTTTCATAACTTGGAATACAGCGAATAAGGCATCAAATTGATACTTGCGCATAGATCGGCTAAAGCATCACATTTAACATTATTTCCGAAAGTACATGGAATAAGAAATCTCCCAGGATCTCCGAGCTTTGGTGGGATCTTGTTTTGGACAATAGCTGAGCATTCTTCGTTAAGAAAAGTTGCTGATATTTGCTCAAGCTTGCTTTTGTTATTAAGAAGTTCTTTCAAAAATTTCCCGTAATTGGGCATTCCGGCTATGACATCAACGAGAGGAACATTGAGTCTAACCTCTTTGATAATTTCAATAAACTTCTTATAACGCTCTTCCATCTTTTCTTTCTTTAGGTGTTGAGGATAAGGAATCTTTGGTGTATATGCCTTGACGGATGGAATGTTCTTTTTGATGGTTTGAGTTGTGTTGGGTTCCTCGGTTTCATCCTCACTATTAATGGTGACAGGAGTATTAGGATTTGTTGGTGGATCGTACGAGAGACCACTTCTTGTGAAGACATCATTGATATGCTCATTTCTTGTTTGTGGTGGACGGTACGTCTTATCATTTGATGGTTTTGGGTTGGATTGGGTATTACTTGGCAATGAACCAGAAGGTCTAGAGGAATGTTGGTCAGAAAATCTGCCAAACTTGTTTTCAAGATCTTGGATAGATGCTTGATGATTTTTCTGTCCTTGCTCAACTTTCGCTTTGAGATTGAAAAATTGATTTTTGATAAAATCATTTGAAGATTTTTGAGCAGCCACAAATTCTCTCATGGTTTTCTCGAATTCGGTTTCTTCCATCTTTTTGTCGGGACTTTGTGGTGGTGGATTCTCAGTTCGTGGTTGAGAATCACGGTTGTCATCCCTTGGTCGGCGATCTTGCCAATTTCCAGAATTTCGACCGTAATAATTACTACGATATCCTCCTCCACGGTATCCTCCTTGAGCGTAACTTGCTTCTCCTTCCTTCGGTCCACCCATAGGTTTATCGTCGCACTCGGACGATGGATGATTTCCTCCACAATTGTTACATCCGTCTCGAATTTCCTTCATTTCATCTTTGATATCTTTGTACTGCGAGTCGATTTTTGAGGTTAACACTTCCATCTTCTCCATGAGTTTTGAAGCATCGGTGTTTTCGACAAAAGCAACAGTTTTTCGGAGAGGTTTGGTTTTGGAATCTTTGGACCAATCAAGTTTGAGAAGTACTCGATCTTCGAGCAATTGATGTGCATCGTTGGGAGTCTTATAGAGAAAAATTCCTCCAGCATCAAGGATGCCTTGAGAGATTTTATCTAATCCATGGTAAAAGATTTGGATAATGGTTCCTTTGGATAGTCCATGCCCATGACAACTACGAATCAAATCTTTCATTCGAAGCCAAGCTTCGACAAGTGATTTATTTGGGTTTTGGGTGAAAGCACGAATTTCTCCCATTAATCGATCAAACATGGCAGGTGGAAAGAATCGGCTTACAAAAGCTTGCCTCATCTCATCCCAAGTATTGATGATTCCTAGAGTTAATTCATTGTACCGTACTTTAGCATCTCCGGCGAGTGATGATGGGAAAAGTTTGAGTTTGATGGCATTGACATCGGTGTCGCCATAACGGAACATGCCGCAAATTTCGATGAATTCGGCAATGTGCTTGTGAGGATCGGCCCGCGCACGGCCATCGAATTGACGGTCTTTAATCATAGAAAGGTGATGTCCCTTCACGGTGAAGTTGTCACAAAGATTGATAGCAACAATAGCACTTCCGGGAGTTGGTGCTACGGCTCGGTTGGTTCCCCACATGGGTTGATCGTCCGCCATGGGAAAAGGTAAATTGGTGAAAGGGTTGTAAACAACTTTGGCTTCTACGGGGTTATCAAATGGCATGTTTGGTACTCTTGGTACACGATTTTTTAATGGTATGAAAAGTGTTCTTCTTCTTCTTTGAATCAAACATTCGGGGTTGGTAAGAGGTGTAATTGGTACTATTCTCGCTGCTCGAGTGTTCATACAATGTCCTAGAGAATCCAGGCAATATCTAAACACACGGACAACAACGAAAACAGTTTTTATGGGTCAGAGTGGGTAACCGGATCGGTTGCGGGTTGCGACCGATCGGTTAGACCAGTTGGGTAATGGGTAAAATCGTAACCGATTCGGTTGAGAGACAACCGGATCCAGTTAAGGTTTCTGAGAGAAAAATTTGGTTGAATCGACTGAGGGAAATTCAAAAACTTGCTGAAACACAATCAAATCCCTGGCAAGCGCGCCAAAAACTTGATGTCTTTGGTTGTGTACAAGTTTTAAATTTATAAAAGGTGAATTACCAATATTACCAATAACACATACGAGCAAGTATACTCGTCCGTTATAGCAAGATTATGAAGGTAAGTCGGGATCTTTTGCAGGGATTTGAGTGAATCTAAGCACAAGTTTGAATCAACAGAGTCTATCCAAAACATATAACAAAGCAAATAGATATAATGAAATTCAGATGATTAAAAACTACACTTGCTTAAACTAGTTTCATATCATAGATTAATGTGATTGTGTTAACCTCTTAACATGTTGGTTATGATAATTAGTTGGTGGACTAATCTATTGTTCTTATAAGTTAAACCTTCGTCAAGATTTTAATTCATAAAAACAAGCATTAAGTTTGAACCAATCAATTCAAGATCAATTCAAGTTTCATAAGTCTACATACATAAACTTAAACCCAAAAACATCCACTTGTTCATCAAATTGCTTAAGAAATGGTCAATACAAAAGGTAACCGATCATAGACAAAAGGCTACAATTGATTCTCAACAACTAATCTTACGACCTTTTAGATGTTTCCAACCAATCCAATTTGATAATCAAAAAGCGTTTCTATTACAACCACACCTTAGTTCCTTTGTATAATCAAGAATAATGAGTAAAAACAATCATCCATAGACAAAATGATTATGACTAGTTGAATAACAATAAGTTCTTTCGACCCCAACGATTACTATCAATTAGCCAAACTTGATTAACAAATGTCACTATGAAACTTTAGCACAATTGGATCTTAGAATCAACTTGAAATTGAATTAAAACATGTTAACACAATCTATGTAATACCTGAATTTCTAAAATTCACAAAAAGACCAAAATACCCCTGTAATCAAAAAGTATGAATAATTAATTTAAAGAGTACCAAATAAGCTATGTAAATTCAGAAAATTATTAAGAAATATCACACATGATCCAAATAAATATTAAACACTTAGTAAAAGGTAATTTTTATAGTTTATGATTTTATAAAATTCGTTTTGTATTTTATATAATTAACCGCATATATTAAATTTGTTTTATAAAAGAATTTAATTAATAAAAGCCCAATATAAATTTATAAAATTAAGAGTCCATTTATTTTAAGTCCAATATATTATAAAGCCCACAAGAAAAATAGTAAACCATATATATAGACATTGTACGGTTTATATTTTAACCCTAATAACCGATTATACACAAACCGACCTAAAAACCCTCCATAATTCGACATCTGATTTCCAGGGCTTAAAGCCATTTTTCTTGGACGAGTTTGAAGGTAAAGAAGGTGTTAAAAATATGTTTCGAGGCTCTAAGGTGCTATTTCGATCGTGGTTAGTTTCTTGGTCAATTAGGGTTTCGGCGATAGGAGCTTTTTGGTTTCTTTTGTTCTAACATCCAAGTATCATCAAGGGTATGTTCCTAATATTATTTTCAGTCCTACAAGTCATATAGAACACGTAAAAATTAGTCATGCATAATTAATAAGTCGTATGGAATTTATTTGGAATTAAAACCCTAAAAGCGTATAAAATAACGTATGAGCGTATAATAATTTTTGGGACCATGATATTAATTTTCTAAAGACTCTTATATGACATACGACCTGTATAAAATACATATCCATGGATTCGAAGCTTGTGTGATTTGTTTGGGGTTTTATTATTAGATCGCGTATGAATAAGGAAAGGATTTAGAAAAGGGACGATTAGGGTTTATAAAAATTAGGGTTTGCTCGTTATGATTAAGGGTCATTAATACAGTAGTAATGATGAATTAATGATGGGTTACATCTAGGTTTAGGGCTTGTACTTGAATTATGCATTATTCGGTTCTACATAAAAGGTTTGGGTTGCTTTTGTAAATTATGAAACTTAAAGGTTATTTTGTGAACAGTAAAATAAAGGTACAAAACGTATAAAAATAAGTATGGGGGTTAAACGTGTAATTTTGGATATTTAGAGGGCCATTCGAATTGTATTTAACTTAAAGGGGTATGTTTTGTAAATTCTAAAACCTTTGGGCTAAAAGCGTAAAATCTGATAATATAAGGTTAGGTCGTATAATTAAAGATGTTAAGGGTGTAATATGTAATTCTGAGTAATTATGGGTCAACATGTGTAAATGAATTACGTAAGGACATGCATGAGTTTGGGGTAACTTGGGTTGTTTTGCATATACGTTCTAGGTCAATGTGGAAATCATTAAAAGAGGTAACATGTAAATTAAATGCGTAATAAATGATATTAAAAGTATGGGAAACCCTAGAACATAAATAGGAAGTTGATTAGGGTTAAAAGCTAAGTGTGTAGATTCGTTATTTCATGTGAGAAGTGGTAAGTCTTGGAATCATTAATGGCTTTTGATTAAGAGTATAATGAGCTAGTACTGAGTATGGCGTGAACATGTGTGAGTTATAATGAATTAAAGTATTGCATGCATAGTCTCATTAAGGGTTTGCATTCGAACAATGTTACGTGTGAATCTGGGTTAATCATGTAAGTTATAAAAGATTATGTAAACTATTTTGAAAGAGAATCCTAAAATCCGTTATTGACATTTGTAAACCCTATACTTTGAAAGATGATCATATAAGTCCTCAAATAAGATATTTATCATATTAAACCCTTAAGTTTACCGTTTGTCATTTGCAACCCATAAGTTTGGCTAAGTAATGACTAATACTCTAAAATGTTGGAATTCCGTCCGTCACTAAAAATGAGAATAATCTGACAACTCTAAAAGTATTAATGAGATTAATCCGTTATGACATTAATGATACTAATAAGTATTAAATAAATCATAATCCGTGTAGATTCGTTGGAGGAGACGCGACGTTACATCTTCGTATCCGTTCATTCGTTGCTTTTCTCTCATTTGCTTTAAGGTACGGATATTCTGTCTTACTTTAAGACACTTGTGTTATCGTACAGATATTCTGACCTTTTCAGTAAAGGTCCCTCATGTTTTCCTTCTTTGTCATATCTCTCATGTTTATTAGGATTCCCAATGCCATTGCTATGAACCCTTTTCTGAATGTTTGATCTGTTACTTATCTGAACTTGTGTTCTAGTGAACTATGAAATATCTGATGTGAACTTATGTTAGGAAGATTTTGATATGCAATTGTTGAACTTTGCTATGGTTAATTATGAACTTCTGATTATGAACTTCTGATTATGAACTTCTGCTTATGAATGTACGATATGCCACTGTGATATGAACTTCTGAATATCTAAATATGAATCTTATGATATGAACTATATGATATGTTATCTGTGACCTTTATGATGAATTATGATCTGTGTCATGTATGAAAATCTGTTTGACCTGAGTTAGTTTGACACCCGAGCCAAATATTTAACTAGTCATGGGGGTTCCATGTCCGTATCAGTGATGCACCTCTGATATGACTCTAGGGCAGTAGAGTGATGTTCTGCCACGTCTCTGGATGGTGAAGCATATTTTTGAATATGTAGGAAGGGGCGTATGGATGCATCCTAGATCTGATCTGTTATCTGATATGTTATCTGGTGAATGATGTCGTGTGCAATACGCGTCTTCACAAAATTCTGGGAGCTAGCTACTCCAATTATTTTCTGAGGTTACCTTTTGAAGAAGAAAGATATTTCTTATATGATATGTTCTGGGCTCGTGGTAGTTAACTAAATCTTTATCTGTTATTTCTATGTTAAGTATTCTGATTATGATTCGGTATGTTCAAGTGTTTATAAGCTAGGCTTATTATATGTTACCAGATGTTATTATGCTTTTGTATGTTTATGTGATTGCCGTCTACTATGCTAGGATATGATTAATATGTTTAAATATGATTTGCATGCTGTCATCTGATGTTATGTTAGTTATTGTTATGTGAATTCGTTTATCTGTGAGATGAATGTGCGAATGTGAAAGTAAGTATCACGAAAGTTGGTAAGTACAATTGTTCATGAATCTGGTAAACCTTGCTTATATGTTAGTTATCATCGCTTATGATTGATCTGCTATGTTAAAACTCTGCTAAGGTTAGGATTTGATATGAGAACTGGTTTAGCTATTATGTCTGCCATGAACTGTCTGCTATTTCCGCTGCTATATTACTGAATTAAGTGTATTAAATGTTGATTTATTGATTTGTAAGAATGCCATGTTTAATTTCTATAACTGTTTCCGTTAGTTTTGAGACTTTCTGTTTGGCTTATACGTAATCTGTTAATCGATATGTTGTGCGTTTGGTTTTTCTGATGTGTTTGTTTTTGTGTCTTTAATGTGTTATGTGATGTCTCAACTGTTATGTGGTTGTTTGGATTTCTGTATATTTGTGCTTCCGCAGAATCCTAAAAGATCCCTCGTCATTATTTCATTTTGATTTCGTATTTGTATATTTATTCTGTTTTAGCTTTTGTTTCGTTATATCTGTTCACTGGGCTTTGTAAGCTCAGCCGCACTTTTCTTTTCATGCGGCAGGTATTTAGCATTCAAGATGAGCTTATGGGATAGCTGATCTGGGCTTGAGAGTAGAGCTGAGAGCAAGATTTTGACCATAGAGATCTTAGATTTATTTTGAATATTAAGTTATTTATACTGTCTTTTGTAAGTTTTTGTAAAGGCTTCCGCTTTTGTACATTAGTTAAAGTTCTGATATGAAACCGTGTTGTGATATCTTTACCCTTGTCGGGTCGGGGTGTTACAATTTATGGTATCAGAGCCAGGTTTTAGGACCCTTAGAGCTTAGGCTATGACACGAGAGGATTGGGTAGACACTAGGTTTCCGTCTGTTCGATACTTTTCGATTCCTTTTGATGGTTCGATTTGACTTCGATATCCTTTGCCTTCTTGAATTGGCCCTCCTCTGTTCGCATCGAATTTTGTTAGTTTGTTTTCGCTCGTCCGTTTGTCGATCGTTAGATGGAGACTACCCGTGGAACCGAAGAAGATGGTGCCGACCCTGCGTTGCTGCGACGGTTCCTGTGCTGGAGAGGTTCGTGAAGCAGAAGCCACACTCGACTGCCGTACTGTCGGAGACATCTGGATGTTGTTGGAGGAAGTTGGATGGACCAACCAAAGACGCAAGAGACGGAGACAAGATTCAACCGGTGGCTGAGAAGATTCATCTACTTCATATGATTTGGGCGCGACTTATGTTACTCTGATTCGTTTGTCATGCGTTTCAAGACGGTTTGATATTCTGATAAGTGATTCTGATCTGTATTGCTTTTCTCTGATTTGTTCGGAACTCGGTGTGAATCGTGAAGTTTTATCGTTTAGCATTTTGAGTATATCTCAACTTTTCCTTTGAATCGTCAGTAATGAGTCATGAGGAACCGTTGACGGAAAAGTAGTAGAGGAGTACGAAACTAAAGTCGTTGACAACCAAGGCTTCACTACTAGGTATCATGATAGATGTCCCGAGTTTTTGGAAGATGGATGAGTAGTTTGGGCTAGGAGTCGCGACTTGTATGTTTTTGTAGATCGTGTGCCGGAAGAGGAAGAATGCGAGGTGGACCCGGATTTGGAGTCTACGGCTACTAGTAGGTTTAATCCGATACAAGAATAGAAATTGCGCTCCCGATTAGTTGTCCTCTTTATGAGAAATTCCTAACATTGGATTTTTAGTTTAGGTCCTTTTGTTTTCATTTAGATGATTGAATCTTTGATTATTAAGTTTTGTTTTGGAAGTTCATCTTAAGACGATTCTGCAGATTTTGTTTGATTAATGGAAATAAAACAAAATTTTGAAAGTATAGTTCCTGTTTGTTGTTTCTTTCTGATAGATTCGTTAAGTTTCCGTTAGTCCTCATAAGTTTTGTCCGCTATTTCATTTTCGTAGTGTAGTTGTTTCATTTTACCGCTTGAATGAAGTATGACCATCATGATGGTATACTTATGTGTATCTGGTTTGTTATAGTATGTTACTTGCTATCTGTATGTTATCTGTTATGTGGTATGTTTTGTTATGATATTAGTTATGTGTTTTGTCATGACCCGAGACCGAATATAATGACAATAAGAACTTGTTATGTGATGCAAGTATTATGACGCCTGATCAACGTAATAATACCGAGATCACATAATCTGAACTTATTGAAGGTATACGAAGTCTGGGAAATGCCTGTAGTTGATGTGTGAATGCACTTTGACTTGTATCTGTTATCTGGTGCTTCTCATGTTCGTTTGAATTCCGTACCTAATTGTGAGATTTTCGTCGATATCTGTTTCGTAAAAGTTTTGTACGTTTGGAATCCGAAGTTGTTATGATCTGTACGAACCTATAGATTGCTATCACCGCCTTAAGCTCATATGTCTCCACATATTTCTGCGACTATTGAGGCTGATAGGATTTATTCTGTCTATGCATATGATGTCCTCATCATTAGATATCTGGATAAGTCAGAATTTGTCGTTTGATTTTCTGCGTCTCATCTGTTCTCCGACATTATTCTGATGAGTATATAATTATCTATTATAAGTATTTGACTATCGATTTGATTTCTGAATAAGTTTGAGTTTGAATATTCCGATAAGAAATCCATTTGTTCGAGAGATAAGATTAACGTTCGTTATATTCCTAGAAGTTCTGAAATCCGATTCGTTTTCGTTCTGTTCGTCTTGTTCAATTTCGAGGACGAAATTTTCTTTTAGAGGGAAGAATTGTAATACCGAATTTCTAAAATTCACAAAAGACCAAAATACCCTATAATCAAAAGTATGAATAATTAATTTAAAGAGTACCAAATAAGCTATGTAAATTCAGAAAATTATTAAGAAATATCACACATGATCCAAATAAATATTAAACACTTAGTAAAAGGTAATTTTTATAGTTTATGATTTTATAAAATTCGTTTTGTATTTTATATAATTAACCGCATATATTAAATTTGTTTTATAAAAGAATTTAATTAATAAAAGCCCAATATAAATTTATAAAATTAAGAGTCCATTTATTTTAATTCCAATATATTATAAATCCCACAAGAAAAATAGCAAACCATATATATAGACACTGTACGGTTTATATTTTAACCCTAATAACCGATTATACACAAACCGACCTAAAAACCCTCCATAATTCGACATCTGATTTCCAGGGCTTAAAGCCATTTTTCTTGGACGATTTTGAAGGTAAAGAAGGTGTTAAAAATATGGTTCGAGGCTCTAAGGTGCTGTTTCGATCGTGGTTAGTTTCTTGGTCAATTAGGGTTTCGGCGATAGGAGCTTTTTGGTTTCTTTTGTTCTAACGTCCAAGTATCATCAAGGGTATGTTCCTTATATTATTTTCAGTCCTACAAGTCATATAGAACACGTAAAAATTAGTCATGCATAATTAATAAGTCGTATGGAATTTATTTGGAATTAAAACCCTAAAAGCGTATAAAATAACGTATGAGCGTATAATAATTTTTGGGACCATGATATTAATTTTCTAAAGACTCTTATATGACATACGACCTGTATAAAATACATATCCATGGATTCGAAGCTTGTGTGATTTGTTTGGGGTTTTATTATTAGATCGCGTATGAATAAGGAAAGGATTTAGAAAAGGGACGATTAGGGTTTATAAAAATTAGGGTTTGCTCGTTATGATTAAGGGTCATTAATACAGTAGTAATGATGAATTAATGATGGGTTACATCTAGGTTTAGGGCTTGTACTTGAATTATGCATTATTCGGTTCTACATAAAAGGTTTGGGTTGGTTTTGTAAATTATGAAACTTAAAGGTTATTTTGTGAACAGTAAAATAAAGGTACAAAACGTATAAAAATAAGTATGGGGGTTAAACGTGTAATTTTGGATATTTAGAGGGCCATTCGAATTGAATTTAACTTAAAGGGGTATGTTTTGTAAATTCTAAAACCTTTGGGCTAAAAGCGTAAAATCTGATAATATAAGGTTAGGTCGTATAATTAAAGATGTTAAGGGTGTAATATGTAATTCTGAGTAATTATGGGTCAACATGTGTAAATGAATTACGTAAGGACATGCATGAGTTTGGGGTAACTTGGGTTGTTTTGCATATACGTTCTAGGTCAATGTGGAAATCATTAAAAGAGGTAACATGTAAATTAAATGCGTAATAAATGATATTAAAAGTATGGGAAACCCTAGAACATAAATAGGAAGTTGATTAGGGTTAAAAGCTAAGTGTGTAGATTCGTTATTTCATGTGAGAAGTGGTAAGTCTTGGAATCATTAATGGCTTTTGATTAAGAGTATAATGAGCTAGTACTAAGTATGGCGTGAACATGTGTGAGTTATAATGAATTAAAGTATTGCATGCATAGTCTCATTAAGGGTTTGCATTCGAACAATGTTACGTGTGAATTTGGGTTAATCATGTAAGTTATAAAAGATTATGTAAACTATTTTGAAAGAGAATCCTAAAATCCGTTATTGACATTTGTAAACCCTATACTTTGAAAGATGATCATATAAGTCCTCAAATAAGATATTTATCATATTAAACCCTTAAGTTTACCGTTTGTCATTTGCAACCCATAAGTTTGGCTAAGTAATGACTAATACTCTAAAATGTTGGAATTCCGTCCGTCACTAAAAATGAGAATAATCTGACAACTCTAAAAGTATTAATGAGATTAATCCGTTATGACATTAATGATACTAATAAGTATTAAATAAATCATAATCCGTGTAGATTCGTTGGAGGAGACGCGACGTTACATCTTCGTATTCGTTCATTCGTTGCTTTTCTCTCATTTGCTTTAAGGTACGGATATTCTGTCTTACTTTAAGACACTTGTGTTATCGTCTGAGATATTCGACCTTTTCAGTAAAGGTCCCTCATGTTTTCCTTCTTTGTCATTTCTCTTATGTTTATTAGGATTCCCAATGCCATTGCTATGAACCCTTTTCTGAATGTTTGATCTGTTACTTATCTGAACTTGTGTTCTAGTGAACTATGAAATATCTGATGTGAACTTATGTTAGGAAGATTTTGATATGCAATTGTTGAACTTTGCTATGGTTAATTATGAACTTCTGATTATGAACTTCTGCTTATGAATGTACGATATGCCACTGTGATATGAACTTCTGAATATCTAAATATTAATCTTATGATATGAACTATATGATATGTTATCTGTGACCTTTATGATGAATTATGATCTGTGTCATGTATGAAAATCTGTTTGACCTGAGTTAGTTTGACACCCGAGCCAAATATTTAACTAGTCATGGGGGTTCCATGTCCGTATCAGTGATGCACCTCTGATATGACTCTAGGGCAGTAGAGTGATGTTCTGCCACGTCTCTGGATGGTGAAGCATATTTTTGAATATGTAGGAAGGGGCGTATGGATGCATCCTAGATCTGATCTGTTATCTGATATGTTATCTGGTGAATGATGTCGTGTGCAATACGCGTCTTCACAAAATTCTGGGAGCTAGCTACTCCAATTATTTCTGAGGTTACCTTTGAAGAAGAAAGATATTTCTTATATGATATGTTCTGGGCTCGTGGTAGTTAACTAAATCTTTATCTGTTATTTCTATGTTAAGTATTCTGATTATGATTCGGTATGTTCAAGTGTTTATAAGCTAGGCTTATTATATGTTACCAGATGTTATTATGCTTTTGTATGTTTATGTGATTGCCGTCTACTATGCTAGGATATGATTAATATGTTTAAATATGATTTGCATGCTGTCATCTGATGTTATGTTAGTTATTGTTATGTGAATTCGTTTATCTGTGAGATGAATGTGCTACTGTGAAAGTAAGTATCCTGAAAGTTGGTAAGTACAATTGTTCTGTTAATCTGGTAAACCTTGCTTATATGTTAGTTATCTGTCTGCTTATGATTGATCTGCTATGTTAAAACTCTGCTAAGGTTAGGATTTGATATGAGAACTGGTTTAGCTATTATGTCTGCCATGAACTGTCTGCTATTTCCGCTGCTATATTACTGAATTAAGTGTATTAAATGTTGATTTATTGATTTGTAAGAATGCCATGTTTAATTTCTATAACTGTTTCCGTTAGTTTTGAGACTTTCTGTTTGGCTTATACGTAATCTGTTAATCGATATGTTGTGCGTTTGGTTTTTCTGATGTGTTTGTTTTTGTGTCTTTAATGTGTTATGTGATGTCTCAACTGTTATGTGGTTGTTTGGATTTCTGTATATTTGTGCTTCCGCAGAATCCTAAAAGATCCCTCGTCATTATTTCATTTTGATTTCGTATTTGTATATTTATTCTGTTTTAGCTTTTGTTTCGTTATATCTGTTCACTGGGCTTTGTAAGCTCAGCCGCACTTTTCTTTTCATGCGGCAGGTATTTAGCATTCAAGATGAGCTTATGGGATAGCTGATCTGGGCTTGAGAGTAGAGCTGAGAGCAAGATTTTGACCATAGAGATCTTAGATTTATTTTGAATATTAAGTTATTTATACTGTCTTTTGTAAGTTTTTGTAAAGGCTTCCGCTTTTGTACATTAGTTAAAGTTCTGATATGAAACCGTGTTGTGATATCTTTACCCTTGTCGGGTCGGGGTGTTACAATCTAACTAATCATATGAAAATCAACATCATTTAAGCAAGTGTATAAAGAAACTAGCCACTCATAGCCAACATGAACATAAACTCAGAACTTTGAACATTAGAAAACATGATTAAAAATCTTACAATGCTTGGAATAAGATTACAAATGGTGTAGTAATGATTCCCAAAGTATTGGGGTAGACTTCTTGGTGGTTTGGCCTCCAAATGTGGAACTTCTGGAACTCCAAACTTCCCTGGACTTCTAAGGACGAATTTGAGAGCTTAAAGCTTTGTTTGATGAGTAGAGAGATTGGTATTTGAGGTGTGTGTCTCATATGATCACAAATGGCCTCTATTTATACTAGTTCCAAAGCCTAGGGTATTAATTGCTGAACTTGGCCTCCAAGGAGTAAGGAAGGGACTAGAATACACCAAGAGAAGGACCTAGAATCGTTTGGATGCAAAGGGAAGGCTTAGTGATGAAGATTTGGCAACTGCAGCTTCTCCAACCGAATCGGTTATACGACCAACCGATCCGGTTGGTCTTCTACAAAAGTGGCCAACCGTTCCGGTTGCGGGCTGCGACCGAACGGTTGGTGGTGGTCATAGTGTCGTTTTTGGTCATATTCCAGCCGATCCGGTTGCATGAGCAACCGATCCGGTTGGATCTCCTGAGATACGGAAACTTGATATTTTCTTCTCTTTATCTTGTAGAACTTGGTTCTTCAATCACTATGGTCTTCAAAGGTCCTTGAGATACTTGATTTAAGCTTCATTGAAACAGAAATCTTCTATTAGCTGAACATTTCTTTACTTTCCTTCCATTTCCCTGTACTTGGTTATAAACACTAGACAAACATCTTTCGATGCGTTTAAGCACTATAATTACGCAAATATAACCAAATAACATATATAAAAGCACACATAACGCTACTAAAAACATGCACAATCTGAGCGTTATCAGTGAAAATATTGCAAAAAAAGTTATCTGATTATTCTCAGCAAAGAGTCCCAACTTTGTTTTTGTTTTATCTTGGTGAATTTTATTTGATTTCATGTGTAGTTAATTAATGTACACACAAACATTTTTCCGCAGCTTGACGTGTCGATGTCTAACCACACACCAGGGCTCACATCCTCAAAGACAACAGATGATATAGGAGATCCACCTGTCCATAAGGATTCACAGCTGTTGGCTCAGTTGGACCTCTACGCACCGGATACTATGGATCCATTCGTAGGTATCTGTTTTCTATATTGTTACCAGCTGTTACCATGCCACTAATATTATCGAAGCTTGAATGCATTTAGACTACCCAGTTAAGTCAAGCAAATAGCCCATGATCCCAGATTTTTGGAACTTTTGCCGATACTTTGCTATTTATTTCAGGAACTGGTGCGACACTTGATGCTAAGACAACAAGTGCAGTGGGTTTTAAGCATCCGGTGTATAGGAGAAAAAGAGGTGCTACAGAGGTAGTTGGGTCTGGCAATGTGTCTTCTAAACTAATTGTTAACCATGCTGCTCAAAAGGGAATATCAGGTTTGAAAGGGGGAGATGGTGATGCCAATGTGTCTTTTGTGCCGATTTGCAGAGATTCTAGAGGTGATTTGGTCACCGAACCATGTTCTACCAGTAATGTATCTGCCATAGATTCTCCAAAAGGTGAAGATCGGTGGGTATCTGCCATAGATTCTCAAATTGATAAAACGAGACTTGACAAACAAATTCACAGACACCAAATCGATAGAAATATCACAAGGTCCAACAGTACATCTTTTGTAATGGCTACAGTTCCACCATCTCAAGATGATGCTTTGTCCCCAATATACAAAGCTACTTTAGATGTCTATAGAGCATCATTGAACTGTGAAAAACCATCACAAGCCTTTGATTACAGCGAACTGTTTGAGATTCTAGATAATGTGGAGACTAAAATGGTGCACAATGGTGAGGGAGTTAAAGACAGCTTACGTTCTAATATGTTGACCAAAATGGCGCCAAACGATGCCAATTTCAATGGTAATGTTGAGAACAAAAGGGAATGAGGTATACATATGTGTTTTATGAGGCTATTTGATGGAAAAGGACAGGAAATTGCTCATCTACAAGGGGTCTATCAAAGGAGAAAATAGAGGATGCCCTTCTTTTATTGGCCACACAACAATTGTCTCACCAATTTCAAATAATGTATCTGGTAGACAAGTAAGTTACAATATTGCATGTTAGTGTTCGGAACAAATATGCAGTTCACCACTATAACGTTTTTTTTTCATCCTGGTACCCATGTAAGTATAAACTGATATTAGTTTGCTAAAGACATAGCTAAGGAAATGGATGAAGCTTCTTCATTGATTGATGAAGCTCCTCAATCCAATATCCATGTGGAGTTAAAAGTACATGTTATACCGACAAATCTGACTCAAAGGTATTTATGGTCAAAACACAGAAAAACAACCAATTCTGTCATATCAGTAGCAACTCGAAGGCTCAAACGTCTTCCTTCATTTTTCTTTTGTCATCAGTAATTTGCAGATCGTGATATATTATAACTATTTAATTATGGTGAACCTATAAGCCATATGTTTGTATTATTTAAACATATTATTAATATCCTACCAGATGCTCCTGCAATCGTTTAATGGACCGTGCAATTGGGATCTTTAATACCCTAATAACCAGGGTTTCCAAAACACCACGTTTTATATTCGTATTCTTATTTGTGTTTTAAGTTTTTTTTTATGGATTTTCTGTGCAGGCTGCTGGTCAGAGGTTGTGTAGAACATGATGGCGAAAGGATAGGTACGTATTGTATGCTTAACGTCAATGGTTTATGGTATTAGGTATTGATATGAAGTACCATGGTTTTACGTGTATTTGATAGTAATATGATAAAGATTAAAAAAAACACAACCTCAAGAATCATGGGTGAGCCATTGAAAGACCGATATAGTAATATACCCCTTTTTGGCCAAAAGTTTACCCTTTTATACCATTACCAAGTTACTATGATGTATCTACACATAAAATCCTTAAAAAGAACAAGCTTTAAGTACCTGGATGGTTAAATGGGTCTGTTTTCTTTAGACATTTAAGAACTTAAAAGCCTCCTTAATGTATAATTTTAATAGTCTGGGTGGTTTAGGGCTATGTTATAGTAACGCGCCACTCCCTTGACAACATTACTTATGAGTTTTCCAAGGTACATTATGTTTATATAATTAAAAATATTGGAGGGATAGTTTGTTTATTGAATAATATGATTTATCTTTGTCTTAGCAGGCCGTGTCGAGGAGCAGTTATAACTGCTTTCAAGCCAAACTTAACAAAATCGCTATTAGGGAACTTTCCACGAGCTCATTTGCAGGTGGACATGTACAAATCAGCAGAGGAAATATATGGGTATGTTTCTGATATATTCACATAATGGTTAACATTTAGAACCCTTAATACTCTGCTATTTTGATGAGCATTTATTTTTTTTAAAGATACTGCCCTTTTCAATAGCTAGTGGTTTGCAATTAGACAAACGAGAATGAAAATTAGAATGACGGCTTTTACAGTTATTAAGTTCGTTGGGGGGTTTTAGGATCTGTTATCTGGACATGCCATCATTTGCGTATTACATTTTGGGTATAGGTTGTTGTTGGCATATTATCATCCTAGGAATAGGTATATGTTACATAATGCGATCGACGGTAGTAATGATGAGCGATTGAGATCAAGTGAGTTGGTTAGATCTGTAACAGATTATTATTAGCTATAAGTTTGTTGGGAAGTAAGAAGAATAAGGAGGCTTCACCTCATATACACGCACTTGAAAATATCAAAGAAGGATTCGAGGGTAACTAACGGTCATAGTGTTCTTTTTTTCTCTATTTGTTTGAGGTTGTTTTGGACTTGTGTCTGACATGGATATTTGTGACAGGAGTTGATAGTGAGAAGACGTCTTTAATGCAGCAGATAAAGTTCGAGAGAAAGTTTGGTCAATCTCCCGTATTATTTGCATCTACACTTCTTGAAGAAGGTGGTGTTCCTCTTGGAACCCTGACCGAGAGGTTAATGTAATATGTTCTGATTGCGACTATATGTATAGATTTCATTGAGATGGTTTCTTGAGCAGTTATAGCTTATATAGCTGCAAATGGTGATTTCATTTATTTTATATAATAACAAATTAAATATGTGCCTTAGAACCCTGACCGAGAGATGAATGTAATATGTTTTGATTGCGAATATATGTATAGGTTTCATGAACATGGTTTCTTGAGCAGTTATAGCTTATATAGTTGCAAATGGTTATTTCAACGTTCAGGAATTCATTATAATGAGATTTGTTGTTTATTTGTCATATTCAGCACCATCCACACCATTGTTGATATTTTGTTAAGAATAGTTTGCAGTTGCATATAAGGCGATAAGACTGTTATGGCCTATTATAGTCTGTAGAATGTTAAATGTATACATATATTTATTTTGGCAGTACCATGACAACACTCGAGGAGAATTATACCAATTTTTTGGTATGCTTGATATCTATTTATCCGCTACCTAATTGACAAGTTCTGCTCATTTGATAGTTTTAACCGTTCCACCTGACCTAGAAGATTAATATTTTTTTTCCTATGTAAATAGTGTAACCGTTCTCTATGCTACGATTGGACAAAATATGTTGTATTCGAATTAGTCAACTATAACAATAAGGTGTGTTTGGATTAGGATAATACATCAATAGGGAGTGTTTGCTGATAACCCTTGACCTCTTATACGATCCACTCAAGCCGATTATTTTTGCATTCAATAAACATATGTTGGTATTCTATATGATTGTTTACAATGTTTTTCTTATTAAGTAAATTAACGAATATATATATATATATATATAGGGTAGGGTTAAAATGAAAAGTTTCTTATAATGAAAAGAATGAGAAGGCATGTGGAGGTGACATGTGTCACCTTTGCCACATCACCATGCCATGTGACATGTGTCACCCCCACCACCCAGAAAAAAATTTTTCCGCAAAAAAAAAAATTTTTTTGGCCAAAAAAAAAATTCCCGCCAAAATTTATTACTGCATCACAGTTATAAAAATAATGCATCACAATCATAATTGTAATGCAGTAATTGATAACCTTAATGCACTAAAATCATGATTATGATGCAGTAAATTTATAACCGTGATGCAGTAACTTATAACCTTAATGCACTAATAAGTTTTGGTGCATCTTTATTATAAGTTACTGCATCATAGTTAATAGTTCAGTGCATCAACTATGATGCACTAAAATCAAGGTTATAACCTTAAATGCACTAAAATCATGATTGTGATGCAGTAACTTTATAACTGTGATGCAGTAATTTATAACCTTAATGCACTAAAATCATAATTATGATGCAGTAATTTATAACCTTAATGCACTAATAAGTTTTGGTGCATCTTTATTATAAGTTACTGCATCATAGTTAATAGTTAAGTGTGTTAGTGCAAATATTACGATATTTAATCTATACATTCTCATTTGTTTTGTTGATGACAAACATGTAACTTGTAATACATAACATAAAATGTATAAGTTACTTGTAAATATATCTTGTCTCAACATACTCTCAACACCTCTCGACGACTCAAGTCCTTGTATGCTACAACACAGGTTCGTACATGTTTGTTATGTTGCGTTATGATCAAACCCCTAACAAACCATTAAACATGTTTAGTTAAATAGTTTATAAAACACTTAAGTAAACATAAGTAAATGTGTTGGGTAAAACCCATGACCCATGACCCAAGACCCATACCCAATGTCTAGATACATTGTACCTTGGTGGGCATTCAAATCCTTGACCCATAGCCCATAGTTTTAACCCATAAACCATGGGTAAACAGGAGCGTGCACGGATCCCTCAAGAATCCCACGGATCCCTTGGAATTACAAAGGCCGGATCCTCGGAGAAGGGATCCTTGGGGGAGAACATGGTTTTGGTCTTTTTGCCTATAAATAGCAAGCCACTTCTTACCATTTCTTCACACCTTCACACATAGTTTCTCTCCACCATTTCTAGGATAGTTAGATCATTAGGAAACATGTAAACCACCCTCATCTCATATGATCATAATGCTTCTAACTCTCATTTTTTTGTAAGCATACTCCCGAAGTGATCCTCCAAAGCAAGCTTAGAGATCTTGCTTCCTTACCTACTGAAGTGATCACCCATCACAAGATACAAGCACATGAAGATCTTCTACAACAAGCTTGGGAAACTTGTCATCTTCATTCATAGAAGACTAACTACATCATGCTTTGGGTTCTTGATGTTTAGTTTAGAATTTCATATCCATTAGACACATTGTCTTGGATGTTGTCTAGTATCATATTCTTGTATCTATGACTAGACTAGATGGTTTATGTGTTTGTGCCATAAAACACAAGGTTTGTTATGTTGGGCCATAAAACATACCGGGTGTCATAGATGTGTCAAAGGCATTAGTGAAGAGTGTCGAACATCCGTGTTGAAGGCATTAGTGAAAGGTGCTGAAGGATCGTGTAAATGGCATTAGTGAAGAATGCCTAGGTCGTATAATCGATGAGGTGCATCGTTATACATATAGTATTTGTTTAGATCCAAGGATGGTGATATCCTTGATGGTGTTGTAACAAGGAGTGGATCTCCTTGAGATTAGGTGATGTGTTGTGATGGGTAGTAGTTCCTCCATAATGGAACTAGGTGCTTAGCCTAGTACCTAATAAAGGGTAGGCGATGTTGTGTAGGTGTGGTTCACCTTGGAGTGAAAGAACCCGGTGGTTATCCTAGCACCGTATAAAGGGTAGGCGACGTTGTGATAGGTGTGGTTCACCTTGGAGTGAAAGAACCCGGTGGTTAGCCTAGCACCGGAAAAAGGGTAGGCAACGTTGTGAAGGCTTCTCCGCCATAAGGAGTTGGTGTAGTGATTACGAACTCTCGAGTAGGTGACTCGGGGAGTGGAGTAGGGCAAGGAAGGTGTCCTTGTAGCCAAACCACTATAAATCCTCGTGTTGGTTTGTCTATCCTTTTACTTATCGCTTTACTTTTATTCTTGCATTACTTTGTTTATTTTCTATGTGGTTGATGTCTATGCTTGTGATGCATACTTGGTCTTTCATATAGTCACAAACTATAATCAACACTTTACGTATTATGACACGCTTGATCAAGAAAAAGCAACCGGACTAATAATGGTGAAACTTGATTTATAATGAACCATTAATCTTGCGGAATCTTATGTGATGTCAAGGGGTTGGCCTTACATGCCGTAATGCGTTAAATGCATCCTCGGATCGAGATTAGCAAATGCAATGGTTTATACTATATTTGATACAAAATTTTTAAGTTTGAAATGGAAACGTATTCACCCCCCTCTACGTTTTCACAATTGGTATCAGAGCGGGTTGGCTCTAGTTTTTAAAACAAATGGTTTTCAAAATGAGTAAGGTCCTCGTATCAAATTTTTGGTGAAGTCAAGCATAATATGAAAAGTGTTTTGTTATTTTTTTTTTCTTTTTCTTTTTTTCTCTTTGAAGTTTTGTTGTTAGATATCTTGTTAATCAAGCTTGAATAAAGGTGAAAATGGATAATATAACTTCACTAAAAACTCTACAAAGGCTAAACCTTTTCGTCGGGTCAAAACGTTCATTTGTGTAATTCTGTGTCAGATCCGCGGATCCCTCAAGTTACACTCGACGGATCCCTCAAGCAAGGAATCTGTGGGATCCGTGGTACAGAAGACAGTTTTTGTCTGAATTTCAAAAATTCATAACTAATTAACCGTAAGTCATTAGAAGTCGTGCCACCTATCATTTTAAAGGTATTTGAGTCTACTTTCATTTAAAAATGATTTCATAAACTAATTCAAAACAAAAATTTACATAATCATTGATTTATAATAGAAAGTCATTTTTCGGTCATAACTTTTGCACAAACTTTTGATCTAATTGGAGACGGATGTTTTCGTTTTTGAATAACAATGTGTCCTCTTTTGAAATTAAGGTTTTGATCATATTTATAAATATACAAGAAACTAATCAAGCTTGGTATACATGTTTATATCTAATACAAAGTGATGAAAAGAACTTTCGTATGCTATGCTATATGATAAATTGTCTTCCTTGCATTACTTGATTGTTTGCTTATCTCAAATAGCTTTTGTGCTTGTTTGATTGAATAACATATTTGGTTTCCTTACCTTGCTATTCATTCTCTTGTTTGTCGATTTAGTAATAGTCTACTAATCAATGTGCTATTTGAAGGAGTGTTTGGGATAACATCTAGTTGTGTCGAAAATGTTAGTTTTATAAGTTGAAAAATGTTTAAAACATATAACACATTAAATGGCCTTTTGATTGAGTTTGTCATGTGTGCAACATAAATGTTTTATGTTCTTATATGATTTCTTGATTTCATATTTTCTTGGATCATTTTCTAAAAACAACAAGAATGTACATCGGATCATAACCTACACTTGTGTTGATGATGTACTCTCCCGTTCTCCTTTTCATGATCACTCTCTGAGCTTCATAGTAGGATTGACAACTTGATTATTTCATCCGATATACTCAAGTAAATTAGTTTGCAAGGCAAATATAATTGTTCATATCCGAAAGTCCAAACTCAAGCTTTCCAACAACATATGTTGAACTAGCTCATCCAACTATCTTTTTGTTCACCATATGGACAACTTTTAATTTTTTGACACCTTCGTCACCATAGTTGTTTCAAGTATAATATTAATAAAAACGAAGCAAAGTATCATCATTGTTACTCTTCGATAGGCCATTATAGGAATATAAATTTTCCTAACTTGAGAATGAATACTGGAGAACTTATTGCACTAGAAACTCAATTTGACCTAACGGTTGAATTGCTTCCTTAATAGAAGTTGGGTATGTGGAATCGCCCAGTAAAATGGTCGTGTTTAGCCATAATTGAGCACCGCTTAGTAATAGTCTCATATTCATTCTCTCACTTGAGAAATTTATACTCCTATGTTTTCCTAAAGTAAGTTTACAATGGAGATACTTTGCATTGTCTTAGGATTACTAATCAAACAAGTTGTAAAATTAATTTTTTTTAGCTAATCACAACCACTTGCTTCATCAAGCAATTATCTCGCTTTGATCGAGAAGAGCTACATGACTTCATAGACGAAGCTCATTGTATGCTAACCACCATCCGTAATGACTATATTGTCCTAAACTAGCACCTCACAACTCTTTTGTCTTGAACACCATCATGTGCTCTTTTCTTTCTAGACACATACCTTTCATGTCATTGTTAGTGTAAATGATTTACTAATCTAGACCGTAAATCTGTTTTGGGCTTCTTGAATAGTGCTTGTTAAGTTTGCTAAACCTTTGTGTTATTTGTCAGCTTGATCTCATTTGATTGCCTATATGTGATCTCTACATGCTCTCCTTGCTTTGCTTAACGTGTATACATGTATACTTGCTGTAGAAATCATTAGTTTCATAATTCGAAACATAGAGCAAAATTCTACAACTATTCTGTTAAGAAAATCTGTCTCTGACGCCGGATCCCTTAGATGTAACTAGACGGATCCCTCAAGTGAAGGATCCGTGGGATCCGGGTGGACAGAAGTTCCTTTTTAGCCTCCTTGCATCAATCCAACATTCCAGACCTTATTGGACTAGTTAAACATGCTACATTAGGATCACTTACACTTTCCTTAGGCTTAGTTGATCTCACATGGATGATTTAGGATCACATTCAAAGTTTTTGTGAGTTATCATTACTTCAAAACTCACCATATTTCCGCTCCAATGTTTACACATTGTTCCTCTCATCTCAAAACACTTAGTTTGATATTTCTCTCAATTTTATCAAATTGATTTTAGTCATCTTTACCTCAAAATAGGCCAAAAACTAGTTTTTAATTTCTTAAGTTTTTAAGGAATTTTCCAAATCTCTCTTAAGTCATCATCTGATCTCTAGGATCATTTAACACCACTTGACACTCTCAAATTTCTTAGTGTAATCTTAGATCATCCACTGGTGCTCATAAAGCCCCATTTCTTTCCATAAAAGGCAATCATTAGCTATCATCACTCATTGCTCTTGATCATTTAAGTACTCTTTCATTTTAGACACTTAGGAAGACTGAAACACTCAAGGAGGTATAGGCGTTAGACCTTACAAACATCATTTTTATTCTTTCCTAGCTGCTAAGAGCCGGATCCCTAGGATTAGCCTAGACGGATCCCTCATTGGAGGGAACCGTGGGATCCGGGTGACAGATTCATGTCAACTCTAGCTAAAACTATCATTTAAGTCCATCTTCATATAAGACACTTAATAGACTGAGTAACTTAGGATATGTAGGTGCTAGACCTTGCTAGAACCTAATCACCTCATCTGTTAACCGGATCCCTAGACTTAAGCTAGCTGGATCCCTCTAATGAGGGAACCGGAGGAACTGTGGAACAGTAGGTACATTATCTCTTTAGATAATCATTTCAAATTTCCTTTTTTCCACACAAGCACTTGTTCAACACTTAGGATTATCATTTTTGTATATGTTTATAAATGAGTTGCATTTATATGATTCTATACGTGTTCTTTCTTTTCGTTTCATGATTTTATGTGAACAATTTATCCATTTGTATAAATGTTTTCCTTTTGTACTAACTCTTTTGGATTCTTGTAGGATGACAATGGTCGATTTCACCATCAAGTCAAGTTGTGCTCATTCGCACATTTCCTTTATATATTCCTAATCTTGCATCATCCTAACCATCTTACTCTACTTTTATCACCACTCACAAAGTCATCATGTCTACCACCTCTATTGAGTCATTAACCAAGTCAAAGATTCACCTTGATACCTTTCATCACCTCTACCACAACTTCCATACTGCTAACTCATAATGATGATTTCTATCACTATCACCGTGTCCAAGGTCTAGTTCATGAACTACGTGATGAAGTATGTCTCATGTTCTATCACATCCTACTTGTGTCAACCACAACCTTAAACCACAAGCTACTTGTGTCAACCACATCCTACAAGTGTCTCACTACCACTACAATTCATGGTCGCTCAACCATCCTTTACAAACATCTATGTTGTCAACAGCCAAGTGAATTTCGTAATGAAATGCGTCTCATCCCTAAGCACATTTTTTTTAAACTTGAACAAACCTTACAACCTCTAAACCAACCATGATGATGCAAGTAGTAGGATCATTTTTTTTAACACTAATCATTTCTTTGTAGGTTCATATATATACACTTTGATGTGTATGGGATTCTCGTCTATTTATGGACGAAATTTTACACTATTTTTTTTGTAGGTTCTTTTTGACGCCCTCAAGTTAGGGGGAGCTTCCGTCGAGCATTTATAAAGTGCATCACATGACTTACTCGTCCAAGGACGAATATAATTTTGCACTAACTTTTTGTTTTGTAGATTTTCAAAACACACTAGGAGTACTTGACGCTCTCAATAAAGGGGAATTTTTCGTCAAAGCTAAACATTGCAAATTTTGCAATAACTTCGTCTTAGCCTTCCTAAAATACTTGACGCCTTTAACAAGGGGGAGAAACCGTCAAGGGGGAGCATGCACACATTCATTCTTCAAAATTCCTTTATGTTTCAACAAAAGGGAGATTTCTTTCTTCAAAATTCTTCTTAAAGGCGAGATCACCACCTTTTGAAGACGTGCAAGCTCAAAGTCATGAGTTGCTAAGCTTCGTCATTAGTGTTTCGTGTTGAAGGTATTGGCGTGGGGTGCCAATTGGAGCAATAAGGTGTTTTTATTTTAACTTCACTAGGGATGATGCAAACTCGCCATTCTTGGGAGAAAGGACACACCCTTTTTGTTTCGACAAAAGGGGGAGAAGAGTGTAAACGAAGAAGGTAATGTATGGAAGTACAGACACAAGTAACTTTGACATTTTACCTATCTATTACGTTTACATATATTTTGTCATCATCAAAAAGGGGGAGATTGTTAGTGCAAATATTACGATATTTAATCTATACATTCTCATTTGTTTTGTTGATGACAAACATGTAACTTGTAATACATAACGTAAAATGTATAAGTTACTTGTAAATATATCTTGTCTCAACATACTCTCAACACCTCTCGACGACTCAAGTCCTTGTATGCTACAACATAGGTTCGTACATGTTTGTTATGTTGCGTTATGATCAAACCCCTAACAAACCATTAAACATGTTTAGTTAAATAGTTTATAAAACACTTAAGTAAACATAAGTAAATGTGTTGGGTAAAACCCATGACCCATGACCCAAGACCCATACCCAATGTCTAGATACATTGTACCTTGGTGGGCACTCAAATCCTTGACCCATAGCCCATAGTTTTAACCCATAAACCATGGGTAAACAGGAGCGTGCACGGATCCCTCAAGTATCCCACGGATCCCTTGGAATTACAAAGGCCGGATCCCTCCAGAAGGGATCCTTGGGGCAGAACATGGTTTTGGTCTTTTTGCCTATAAATAGCAAGCCACTTCTTACCATTTCTTCACACCTTCACACATAGTTTCTCTCCACCATTTCTAGGATAGTTAGATCATTAGGAAACATGTAAACCACCCTCATCTCATATGATCATAATGCTTCTAACTCTCATTTGTTGTAAGCATACTCCCGAAGTGATCCTCCAAAGAAAGCTTAGAGATCTTGCTTCCTTACCTACTGAAGTGATCACCCATCACAAGATACAAACACATGAAGATCTTCTAGAACAAGCTTGGAAAACTTGTCATCTTCATTCATAGAAGACTAACTACATCATGTTTTGGGTTCTTGATGTTTAGTTTAGAATTTCATATCCATTAGACACATTGTCTTGGATATTGTCTAGTATCATATTCTTGTATCTATGACTAGACTAGATGGTTTATGTGTTTGTGCCATAAAACACAAGGTTTGTTATGTTGGGCCATAAAACATAATGGGTGTCATAGATGTGTCAAAGGCATTAGTGAAGAGTGCCGAAGATCCGTGTTGAAGGCATTAGTGAAAGGTGCTGAAGGATCGTGTAAATGGCATTAGTGAAGAATGTCTAGGTCGTATAATCGATGAGGTGCATCGTTATACATATAGTATTTGTTTAGATCCAAGGATGGTGATATCCTTGATGGTGTTGTAACAAGGAGTGGATCTCCTTGAGATTAGGTGATGTGTTGTGATGGGTAGTAGTTCCTCCATAATGGAACTAGGTGCTTAGCCTAGTACTTAATAAAGGGTAGGCGACGTTGTGTAGGTGTGGTTCACCTTAGAGTGAAAGAACCCGGTGGTTAGCCTAGCACCGTATAAAGGGTAGGGGACGTTGTGATAGGTGTTGTTCACCTTGGAGTGAAAGAACCCGGTGGTTAGCATAGCACCGGAAAAAGGGTAGGCGACGTTGTGAAGGCTTCTCCGCCATAAGGAGTTGGTGTAGTGATTACGAACTCTCGAGTAGGTGACTCGGGGAGTGGAGTAGGGCAAGGAAGGTGTCCTTGTAGCCAAACCACTATAAATCCTCGTGTTGTTTTGTCTATCCTTTTACTTATCGCTTTACTTTTATTCTTGCATTACTTTGTTTATTTTCTATGTGGTTGATGTCTATGTTTGTGATGCATACTTGGTCTTTCATATAGTCACAAACTATAATCAACACTTTACGTATTATGACACGCTTGATCAAGAAAAAGCAACCGGACTAATAATGGTGAAACTTGATTTATAATGAACCATTAATCTTGCGGAATCTTATGTGATGTCAAGGGGTTGGCCTTACATGCCGTAATGCGTTAAATGCATCCTCGCGTCGAGATTAGCAAATGCAATGGTTTATACTATATTTGATACAAAAGTTTTAAGTTTGAAACGGAAACGTATTCACCCCTCTACGTTTTCACAAAGTGCATAAACTATGATGCACTAAAATCAAGGTTATAACATTAATGCACTAAAATCATGATTGTGATGCAGTAACTTTATAACTGTGATGCAGTAATTAATAAGCTTAGTGCCCTAAAATCATGATTGTGATGCAGTAACTTTATAATTGTGATGCAGTAAAAAAATTTGGCGGGAAAAAAAAATTTTCCCCCAAACAAAAATTTTTTTTGGCGGGAAAATTTTTTTTTTCGAGGGGGGGGGTGGGGGTGGGGTATGGTGATGTGGCATGATGATGTGGCAAAGGTGACACATGTCACCTCCACATGCCTTCTCATTCTTTTCATTATAAGAAACTTTTCATAATAACCCAAACCTATATATATATATATATATATATATATTATGGTAACATCAATTATAGTTGTAAATTGTTTAATTTAATTTTTAATTACTTTTTAGTATATATTTGTTCTACTAAAACCTAAAAATAAAAACCACAAGGACGGGTTTTGACACTAGTGTGTGTATATATATATATATATATATATATATATATATATATATATATATATATATATATATATATATATATATATATATATATATATATATACATTAGTGTTCGAAGCCCGCCCATTGGGCGGGCATGACTTATAAATATCGTTGGCATATTTTTCTATAATGAAATAAGGGTGGTAAAAAATGGTTGGAAGTGTACATGTTGAAAGAAAGGGATTTCATTGAAATACATGATGAGTATCATTGTGTTAATGGGCTTAGCTATTTGTGGTCTTTATTGGTGGGTCAACAACTACATTCTTAACTGCTTGAATATTTGTTCCATTATCTTGTGAAAAATGTTAAACTTATAGCTTTCTTTTGCTCAAGTATTGGAACAAATTCTCGATGCTGATGAGTGAACTGGGCTGAAGATTTCCAAGGGTTCATCAATGCTACACAAACAAAAATGGAGTATCCGGTGGAACAATTTCTCCAACGATAAAAGTAACAATAAGTGTTATTATACCTTTCCAATACCCTCATATCCAACATGAAATTAATTATAAAAATTAAAGAAAACTACTATATAAAGGAAGATTAATACACCAACATTTTATGTTTCACAATTGCAGGTCCAAACAAACGATTCTGAATTAGAACTTGTAAAAGAGAAAAAGTAGAGACCTTTAACGTGAAGCCCTTTTCTGTAACCATTTAGATTTAACAACACATAAGCTAAGCATTCAACCAAATCAAGTACATAAAAGTTCATAAAGCTGTATAATTAGTTACGTGTGCAACATCGACTGCACACTCATGCTTCTCGAAGAAGATCATGAGTAATTGTGATATGTCTTGTTTATCCATGTGAGTTCCTACAATCTGCACAAAACAATCCAAGATAGAAATCTATTATATTAGGGGCAACAAAAACTGATACGAAGATCTTCATAAAATATTGGCATTCACATGGTCTTAGGATTGGATTCTAATAGATTTATTGAGACACACATGAGATGAGAATGATAGGAATACCATGAGATAAGAATGATAAATAATGACATGCTCTTAGTCACCCATTTATAATTCCCATAAGAAAAACAATTACAAATGACACCTTGAGACCTGTAGATGCTCTCGTCGTTTGCCATGAGATAACCGTTAATAAAGAGCTTTATCTTCAAATATCTTCTTTGAAAGCTTCCATTTATCTAACATCCTAACCACTTGTACTGATGAGTTGAACTTAAGTGTAGACAACTTCAGACGAACTACTACATATATGGCTTCGGTTATTTGCATTACCGTTCTAGGTCCTTTATTGACAATGATATTATTCCTTTATTGTCAAAAACAATACGCTTTTGCACCAACTATTGGTTTTCCAATAAGATAATGGTATCAATATTGATACTATATCAGGTATATCATATGATATCAGGTATGTTTGGTAATAAAGTTGTGGAAAACTAGAAGGGGGGGTTGAATAGTTTTACCAATTAAAACTTCCTTGTGATCTATTTAGATCGACTTATGTCAATCTATTTGGATGTGTGTGTTGGATGTTGATAAACAAGCATGTAAAGGTAAATAATGAAAAGATTAGAGTAAGAAGCACAAAACCACAACGCAAGTATTTATAGTGGTTCGGCTACAAGGTCACCTTCCTTGCCCTACTCCACTCCCCGAGTCACCTACTCGAGAGTTCGTAATCACTACACCAATCTCCTTATGGCGGAGAAGCCTTCACAACGTCGCCTACTCTTTTTCCGGTACTAGGCTAACCACCGGGTTCTTTCACTCCAAGGTGAACCACACCTACACAACGTCGCCTACCCTTTATAAGGTACTAGGCTAAGTACCTAGTTCTTTCACACCTTAGGTGAAATACACCTTCACAACGTCGCCTACCCTTTATTAGGTACTAGGCTAAGCATCTAGTTCCATTGCTGGAGGAACTACACTACTACCACACTACACCAACGACTAATCCCAAAGGAGATCTACTCCCTTACAACATCATCAAGGATATCAATATCCTTGGATCTAATACTAGTCTATCTTGTACATCGAAACACACCATTTCGAATGTACATCTAAGGCACCTTTCACTAATGCCTTTGACTAGATCTACAAGACACCTTTCACTAATGTCTTGTGTCTTCACTTCTAAGCACCTTTCACTAATGCTTCTTTGTCTTGACTTCTAAGCACCTTTCACTAATGCTTCTTAGTCTTGACTTCCAAGCACCTACCACAAGTGCTTTATCCTATAGACGATAGATACCCTTCACTAATATCTTCGTCTTGACTCTTAAGACATCTTTCACTAATGTCTTCAACACTACACTTCTTTGAAGAAAGAAAGGAATCATCAACAAGAAGACTTCAGTAGCCTTGATGATGAGGAAGCATGGCAACTCATGGACTTGAGCTTGCTCGACTTCAAAGGTGGTGATCTTGCCTTTAAGAGGAACCTAAAAGATCACACAAAAACAAAACTACAAACATAGATCTCTTGGATCTAAGGTTAGTGAGATTTAACTCAGGGGAGAAAGTATATTGAAAGGGGGTGAGAAACAATGAAGAAATGGCTCACTATTTATAGAGGAAAAACCTCTACTGTTCCCCGGATCCCACGGATCCCTACTACAAGGGATCCGGCTAGCACAAAGCTAGGGATCCGTGGTCCGCTCCTCTTTGCCCATGGGTATTTTTGGTTATGGGTCATGGGTCATGGGTTATGGGTTGATCCATGGTTTTCTTTCTAGATACAATGAACTTGGTTAAGTGGTATATATAAAACCATGGGTTATGGGTCAAAACCATTTGCTAGTATTTACCCTTTTTGTATATACTTGTATTTACTCATTTTAGCATATACTTAGTTTTTCCCATTTTAGTATACTTAGTTTAAGTATATGTTTAACCCAATATGTAAACACTAGTTGTTGTACATATGTATCTAAAAACACTTATACTTGTTTTAGTGTTTTATGTGAAAATGTAAGTGTGTTAGAAAACTATTAACTCAAACTATTTACGTACTCTATTTGTTTCGTTAAAATGATTTTACGTTTGTTATCGACAAAACATTAGAAGATCGTAAAATATAAATAAACGTTTTTACGGCTTATTTGTATTAACAAAAGTAGATTCTTTTAACTCTTTTCCAAACTTGAATGGTGAAAGAGCATTACAAAAATAAATGATCAGGTAATCCTGTACATGTTTGCGTAGTGAACACCAAACATCCGTCGTGTTAACAGAATCCGCGACTTCCCATGGCTTGACTCTGACAGGTGTTTTTAAGCGTTGACCCATAATTAGCCACAGTAAAAATGCACTCGGTCGGATAGATTGCCATACTTTACTAACTTCAAACTTTATCATCTACTTTTCTAACAGCCATTATGCATTGAAAATTGTAGGTAGTAGAGAGCTTTTGCATACAAAAAAAGAGTATAACACCAGGCAGAAAGGATATTGGTCTATGGTTCATTGTATTCTGCACAGAAAGGATAGCAATAATGAGAAACTGAGAGAAAAGCTTTTGAAACACCAAAAGTAGGAAAGAACCAAACGCTTGAGTACTCAAGGCACCGGGTTTTTGCTTTTCTAATTACTAAAGAGTCATGTATATTTGTTGGCCAAAACAACTAAAATCTGTTTGATCATGTGAAAAGATATGAAATGGGTATGCTTTACTACGGTTCAAAACGGGTATTTTTCGACACGGGTCAAATGCGTCATTTCTTTAGTATGGCTCAAAAGTAGGCCAGGCGAAATTTTGTGGAGTCGCAAACCCTTTTTGTACAGAAAAAAAAAATAAAATAAAAATCTATCGGTTATGGTAAAATACACCAATTAAGTAGGGCTACTTAAAATTTAAAGATTGAAGTTAACACCAACCTGCTCATAATAAACATCGATTAGTTCTAAAGCATGTATCATTTCAACCATTCCAGGTTCCTCAACTGGTGAAGTCCAATTCTTGTTTAAATCTAAAATGTGCCGCTCTACCTGGAAATATCGAAACAAAAACTAAATGTTAAAATTAGATTTTAAAGGTATATGACCATATGGTTCATACGGACCCATCTGTAATGACACCAGGTACCGGACAAGCCTCAATGTCGAAGTCTTTGTAATATGCGTAAATTGGTGCTTTTCTCCAATTATTTTTTTAGCCCGCCTCTTGTACCCCAGTCATCTGCTTCCCATAATGTTGAATAGACTCCCATTGGTTCAGATTTGGGGAATGGGATCCATTTAGCTTCGTTGTTCTTGTATACTCTTATTGGCACATCATCCACAGAAAACCTACATTATTATACTATTGTTATATATTTAGTTGTATTATTCAAACTATCGATGCATTTCTTAAACGGTGTGCTACTTCAAACACATGTCAAACAAAAAAACCAATAGTGCATCGTTAATTAAATATTTTTTTATTTAAATTCAAACCTCACGAGGATCTTAATGTGTTGGACCATGGAGAGAAAATGTCTCTTTATGATGAAAGCGGCATTATCATCACCTGTAATGGCAAGAACATACCAAACATGTAAAAAACCAAAAAGATAAGAATAGACGCATACGGCTAAAAAGCATTGACTGTTGAAAAATCATAGGGAACTGAAGGACTGCGACTACTTGAGTATTTATCTTATGAAAAACCGACTTTATATTGTTTGCATATTGATGTTTATTGGTCTGCGACAATAGGCGAAGGGCCAGCATTCCAGAAGGCTGAAAATGTGAAGACGGGTACGGCGTTGAGTTCCCTCGACAATCACCGGCTCACGTTTATGCTTTTCAAATTACAAATTACTTGATATCACCGGTTGTCAATACGAAAGACATAATTCAGAATCTATGGTTAATGTATATCCTTGATATATGCAAAATGGTATCAGCGAGGGATGATTTCCATAATTTCACCAAACCACAGGAATGATTTCTGTAATTTATTGTAACCGAAATCTGTTAAATGCTTTAAAAATCTAACTATTTACTATCTAACTAATACAACTACAGCCATAATATACTTTTAAAATGAAAGAAAATTGAAAATAGTAGTTCGATAACCAACCTGACATGGTTAAGTTAATAGTAACTCTGATCAGTATGCGCAATCATGTAAAGATGGCCAGTGATTTCTCGTCTGGGTATGATACGGGTTGAGAGAAAACACAACATAGTTGGTACTTGTGAGTCGTAGGTGACTTACATCCCTTTCCAAATGTCCCTGACCATAAAGGAGTAAACATCATGAGCACAACTTCATGTGTGACAAACAACAAAGCTACTTTTCAATACCTACTCAGAAGCATGTGGTGCTAATAATAGTACCAAAAGAATACAAAATTACCTTCGCATCTAAATCAACATAATACTGGCCAAGAGTAGTTTGAAGATTTAAAAGCTTAACATTTTTCGCGTCTATTGTGCTTCTAAGGCTGGCCACTTTTTTTTTATTAAGATCATCAATGACTTCCTTGGCCTTCTGGAGTTCATTGTTGTTCGTCATCCTAACCTCTTCTTGACCAGCAATTGCATGATTAAGAAACGGGAAAAAATGTCTCTTAATCGTTTATGAGCTCTTCATTAGCCGTATCCGCTAGCGTGATTCAACAAATATCCTATTACAATTAAAAAAACATTCGTTAAGCTAATTTAAAGTGAAAAAAATTCATTTTTACGTTAATATATGTCACATGAAAATTTACTTCCATGGAACATCACCAATTGACATCCAATCTCCATCTCTATCTTCATAGGTTGGAACCTACTCTATACCATTTACCATGCTAATTCTTGTGGGTGCGAATATATTGTGATTGTGAAGGTTCTTATCGTTCCACTATATTATAAATAATCATCATCATATACATAATTATTGATAAATGATGGAATCGTTTAAAAGAAACGGTATACTAACCATCTTAATTCGTTTGTCATGCAACTGCACAAAATCAATAACAAAAAATTGAACAACGTTAATAGAGATTGGGATTTGCTATGTGTATTTATAAACTAAATAACAAAACAAAAATAGCATCATGATGACATATAACAAAAAGAAATTAAAAATAGATGATAGCAGCCAATCATCAACAAAAATATAAAATTGTTATTTTTGCCAAGGTAAATATTTTATTATGTCGTATATAATTTTAAAAGATTTCTTGGATTGTAAATGATTGTTATTAGCGCAAACTACAATTCATTTTTGATTAGTTAATTGTTTTTAATGGATCGGTTGGGTGGATGAACATTTTATTTTTATATGTCTAATTTGATCGTTGTAGTGCTCTTCTTTGCCATCGTTCACCCATGTCTTGGAAGTTCATACGGTGTGAAAGCCATACTGATATCTTCAGTCTATTCAAGTCCTCAACATCCTTCACCACGATCAAAGGTGCAGGATACCAGTGATCACTCTTATTCTCAATGTAGCTGCACTTACAAGAAACCGTTATATATGATTCATATTATATAGTTACAATAAAATCAAACAATGATGATGTAACTAATACAGTAAAGGTAGTATCTGATTGATAACTTAGATGTGGCACTTTTGACCGAATTACCTATTAACCTTGTGTATCTAGTTTACCATAAAACATGCCATCAAAGAAGTTCAAAGGGTTAACAAAAAATCATATAGGGTGTGTTTGGGGAGGGCTTATGGAGGGGCTTATGGGGCTTGGCTTCTAAAATAGCTGCTTATAAAATAAGTCTCGTTTGTCATGCGGGCTTATGAAATCATAAGCCCTAAAAGTGGCTTAAAACTTTAGCCTCATAAAAGGGTAAAAACTTTAGCCCGGGCTTATGAACCATTAATTACAAATTTACCCACAAAAATATCTAACATATACTATAAAACTCATTTAATTATATCCTTTTTAGTCATTTTGCAATAATAAGCCCCAGCCCCAGCCCCAGCCCCAGCCCATTTGCCAAACAAGTCTACAAAAATACAAATTTCAACTTCGGCTTAAAATAAAAGCCCTAGCCCCAGCCCCAGCCCCAGCCCCTTGCGCCAAACATACCCATAAAACGTACCTTTTTTCACGCACGGGGTTTTAACATAAACTTTTAGTTATGTATTAATAATGAATATTATGTGCTAAAAATGTGAACTTTAGATAACTTATGCTAACTCAACTAATATTAGTTGTCACGTGATCACCTAGCAAAATGTTTTTAGTTCACAAAAATAAGACTACCCTTTTCGAACAAACAAACTTCAGTTTCATTATGCTATAACTTTGTTGCTAAAAAATAAATGACACCACTTGACCAAAACGATAACTATTTTTTGACAAAAATCAACATCTTTAGGCACAAGTGGCGACATTTAAATCATATTTTAGATTGTAAATTAAATTATTATGTTTGTTATAATTTATTTTAATGACAATAACAGAAGATAGAAGTTCTTATGTGTTATAGTTATTAAAATTTTTGGATAATAAAATGGATCTTGAGCTGAAGACATATTATGACTTGTGTCCCCTAAATCAATTTGTGTCTCGCAACTGATACAAATCTATAGCATAATAATAACTCGTGTCAATACAGCCACTTCAATGAATGAATCTAACTAATTTACAATTCATATCAGAATATGACAAATTGGTGCCGTAGACATTTCACCTTTATAATAATGGAGTGATCAAATTTGCAGCAAGAATCGTCTTCCATAAACAATTAGCCATTTTACCGTTGTTTTTTTAGGTTGGTAGAATTCAGTTGTGGCATGTTGAGATTGTAAAATAAAGTGTAGTTACCCAAGTATTATACTTAAAAAAACTCAAACAATCTCGAATTTACGTTCAAAATGTACATACAATACTATTCATTACTCGGTACAATACTACTTAAACGGCCAAAATATTAGCTATCTGATATTGTAATTTATATATGGCTTAGTAGCTATATGATTAAGTGTACATCGATCATTAGAACAATTGCATTAGTGGAAATTTTTGGAGAAGATATACCTTCATACTCTCACAAAACTGAGCTTGAGTGTTGTGACTAAACTAATGTTAATTTTGAGGCACAAGCATCTAGGACATGAAATATTAAACCCTTAGGTTGATTGTGGCACTTCAGGATTTAATTCTGACAAAAAATGATGCGTTTCATAAATTTTTGTTGCCGACTACATGGTGCATACTGGCATTTGCTGCTACTTAAAAGCTAGCCATGACAACCATCAACCATGAAATTGCTTATTCTAACATAGAACACACGTATATCAAACCAAGATAACAATCGTTTACCGTACGTTTGGTAAGATGGATGCTTTATTATCTACAGCCCGTTACCAACCACCTTGTTATCTTTCTTCTTCACGCTTCCTTCCAAATTGTTCTCCATATTTACTCGACATAAACTCTCATAAAAATCCCTCATACATCAAAACACCTGTACAACCGAATTCACAAAAGAACAAAATATATATATATATATATATATATATATATATATATATATATATATATATATACTTTTTATTGTGAAACTACTTTTAAGGAAAAGATATGTATAATAAGTTTTAAAAAAGATAATCACTTAATATAATTTTTGTAAATAAATACATTCCTTTTCAAACTAATTAAAATGGTCACTGATTGGTTGTAGAGATTTATAAATTTGGTTTTCCAAGTTATAATAAAAAAAATGTGTTGATCTAGTGGTAATCATGTTTGTTTGTAGACTAACAGACCTTGGTTTAATCCTTGCAAGACTCCTTTTTTATAAATAATTTTCGAAAATAAATATAAAAAATCCGAAATTTCCATAATACCTAATTAAATTAAAAAATATATTGCTTAGGTGGAAAAAAATATTGCTTTGGTGGACAACTAATGATTACATGGCATTGAGGTGACAAATGTGGAATAATCTACGTGTCATGCCTCCTGTTATATATAATATAGAGATATATATATTTTCACACCTCGAAACCTAATGAATCTAATAAATACAACTAGACATGTATTTGTTCTCACTTCATTTTTAATTGAGTCAATATATGAGCCAACTCATATACGAAAGTTTCGTATACATTTGTCCGTATCTATTCCAAGAGCCAATACTTATAAATCATTTTCACAACTATACATTACGATCATCATCGACAATCAAAATAACTTACGAAACTTCACATGAAATGCAATAAAGCAAATATTTAATATATTTGTTTTTAAACTTTAAGCATTTTAAAAATATATGGAAACTTATGTTTTTGAACTTTAAGCCTTTCAAAAACATGAACACTGGTAAACTTTCAAACGTTGTTTGAACTTTATGAACATGCATTTGAATACAAGACATAGACTAAAACCATACATTACTTATCTAGGTTGCGTGTCAGAGCCGTGCACATTTACTACTTGATTTATTCTCACCCAACGACTACTGAAGTGAGTTTCATAGCCCCTACTTTTAACTGTTTTATGCTA
>OU343225.1:166725739-166932332 GCA_910596185.1 Chrysanthemum makinoi
GTCTTTATGATATGAACTATATGAATATGTTATTACTGACGCTATGATGAATTATGATCACTTGTCATGTATGAAAATACTGTTTGACTGAGTTAGTTGACACAGAACCAAATATTTAACTATGTCATGGGGTTCCATGTCGTATCCGATTGATGCACCTCGATATGACTCTAGAAGCGATGAAGTGATGTTACTGCGCCGTCTACTGGATGGTGAAGCATATTTTGAATATGTAGGAAGGGCGTATGGATGCATCCTAGATCGATCGTTATCTGTATTTATCTGGTGAATGATGTCGGTGCATACGTCGGTTCTTCACAAAATTCTGGGAGCTAGCTACTCAATTATTTCGAGGTTACCTTTTGAAGAGAAAGAATATTTCTTATATATGATATGTTCTGGGCTCGTGGTAGTTAACTAAATCTTTATCTGTTATTTCTATGTTAAAATATTCGATTATGATTCGGTATGTTCAAGTGTTTATAAGCTAGGATTATTATATGTTACCAGATGTTATTATGCTTTTGTATGTTTATGTGATTGCCGTCTACTATGCTAGGATATGATTAATATGTTTAAATATGATTTGCATGCTGTCATCGATGTTATGTTAGTTGTTATGTGAACTCGTTTATCTGTTGAGATGAATGTGCTACTGTGAAAGTAAGTATCCGAAAGTTGGTAAGTACAATTGTTCTGTTATCGGTAAACCTTGCTTATATGTTAGTTATCTGCGCTTATATGATTGATCGCTATGTTAAAACTCTGCTAAGGTTAGGATTTGATATGAGAACTGGTTTAGCTATTATGTCGCCATGAACTGTCGCTATTTCATTGCTATATTACTGAATTAAATTAGTAAATGTTGATTTATTGATTTGTAAGAATGCCATGTTTAATTTCTATAACTGTTTCCGTTAGTTTTGAGACTTTCTTTGCTACCTCGTAATCTGTCGATATGTTGTGCGTTTGGTTTTTCTGATGTGTTTGTTTTATTGTCTTTAATGTTATGTATGATGTCTCAACTGTTATGTGGTTGTTTGGATTTCTGTATATTTGTGCTTCGCGAGAATCTAAAAGATCCCTCGTCATTATTTCATTTTGATTTCGTATTTGTATATTTATTCTGTTTTAGCTTTTGTTTCGTTATATCTGTTCACTGGGCTTTGTAGCTCGGCCCTTGTTTTTCATGCGGCGGTATTTAGCATTCAGATGAGCTTATGGGATAGCTGATGCTGGGCTTGAGTAGAGCTGAGAGCAAGATTTTGAACATAGAGATCTTAGATTTATTTTGAATATTAAGTTATTTATACTGTCTTTTGTAAGTTTTTGTAAAGGCTTCCGCTTTTTGTACATTAGTTAAGTTCGATATGAAACGTGTTGTGATATCTTTACCCTTGTCGGGTCGAGGTGTTACAATCTAACTAATCATATGAAAATCAACATCATTTAAGCAAGTGTATAAAGAAACTAGCCACTCATAGCCAACATGAACATAAACTCAGAACTTTGAACATTAGAAAACATGATTAAAAATCTTACAATGCTTGGAATAAGATTACAAATGGTGTAGTAATGATTCCCAAAGTATTGGGGTAGACTTCTTGGTGGTTTGGCCTCCAAATGTGGAACTTCTGGAACTCCAAACTTCCCTGGACTTCTAAGGACGAATTTGAGAGCTTAAAGCTTTGTTTGATGAGTAGAGAGATTGGTATTTGAGGTGTGTGTCTCATATGATCACAAATGGCCTCTATTTATACTAGTTCCAAAGCCTAGGGTATTAATTGCTGAACTTGGCCTCAAAGGAGTAAGGAAGGGACTAGAATACACCAAGAGAAGGACCTAGAATCGTTTGGATGCAAGGGAAGGCTTAGTGATGAAGATTTGGCAACTGCACTTCTCCAACCGAATCGGTTATCGACCAACCGATCGGTTGGTCTTCTACAAAGTGGCCAACCGTTCGGTTGCGGGCGCGACCGAACGTTGGTGGTGGTCATAGTGTCGTTTTTGGTCATATTCCAGCGTCCGGAGTTTATGAGCAACCGATCGTTGGATCTCCTGAGATACTGGAAAATTGATATTTTCTTCTTTTTATCTTGTAGAACTTGGTTCTTCAATCACTATGGTCTTCAAAGGTCCTTGAGATACTTGATTTAAGCTTCATTGAAACAGAAATCTTCTATTAGCTGAACATTTCTTTACTTTCCTTCCATTTCCCTGTACTTGGTTATAAACACTAGACAAACATCTTTCGATGCGTTTAAGCACTATAATTACGCAAATATAACCAAATAACATATATAAAAGCACACATAACGCTACTAAAAACATGCACAATCTGAGCGTTATCAGTGAAAATATTGCAAAAAAAGTTATCTGATTATTCTCAGCAAAGAGTCCCAACTTTGTTTTTGTTTTATCTTGGTGAATTTTATTTGATTTCATGTGTAGTTAATTAATGTACACACAAACATTTTTCCGCAGCTTGACGTGTCGATGTCTAACCACACACCAGGGCTCATCCTCAAAGACAACGAGATGATATAGGAGATCCACTGTCCATAAGGATTCACAGCTGTTGCTTCAGTTGGACCTCTACGCACCGGATACTATGGATCCATTCGTAGGTATCTGTTTTCTATATTGTTACCAGCTGTTACCATGCCACTAATATTATCGAAGCTTGAATGCATTTAGACTACCCAGTTAAGTCAAGCAAATAGCCCATGATCCCAGATTTTTGGAACTTTTACTGATATTTGCATATTTATTTCAGAGGCTGGTGCGACAACGATGCTAAGACAACAAGTGCAGTGGGTTTTAAGCATCCGGTGTATAGGAGAAAAAGAGGTGCTACAGAGGTAGTTGGGTCTGGCAATGTGTCTTCTAAACTAATTGTTAACCATGCTGCTCAAAAGGGAATATCAGGTTTGAAAGGGGGAGATGGTGATGCCAATGTGTCTTTTGTGCCGATTTGCAGAGATTCTAGAGGTGATTTGGTCACCGAACCATGTTCTACCAGTAATGTATCGCCATAGATTCTCAAGGTGAAGATCGGTGGGTATCTGCCATAGATTCTCAAATTGATAAAACGAGACTTGACAAACAAATTCATGAACCCAAATCGATAGAAATATCACAAGGTCCAACAGTACATCTTTTGTAATGGCTACAGTTCCACCATCTCAAGATGATGCTTTGTCCCCAATATACAAAGCTACTTTAGATGTCTATAGAGCATCATTGAACTGTGAAAAACCATCACAAACCTTTGATTCAGCGACTGTTTGAGATTCTAGATAATGTGGAGACTAAAATGGTGCACAATGGTGAGGGAGTTAAAGACAGCTTACGTTCTAATATGTTGACCAAAATGGCGCCAAACGATGCCAATTTCAATGGTAATGTTGAGAACAAAAGGGAATGAGGTATACATATGTGTTTTATGAGGCTATTTGATGGAAAAGGACAGGAAATTGCTCATCTACAAGGGTTCATCAAAGGAGAAAATAGAGGATGCCCTTCTTTTATTGGCCACACAACAATTGTCTCACCAATTTCAAATAATGTATCTGGTAGACAAGTAAGTTACAATATTGCATGTTAGTGTTCGGAACAAATATGCAGTTCACCACTATAACGTTTTTTTTTCATCCTGGTACCCATGTAAGTATAAACTGATATTAGTTTGCTAAAGACATAGCTAAGGAAATGGATGAAGCTTCTTCATTGATTGATGAAGCTCCTCAATCCAATATCCATGTGGAGTTAAAAGTACATGTTATACCGACAAATCTGACTCAAAGGTATTTATGGTCAAAACACAGAAAAACAACCAATTCGTCATATGTTAGCAACTCGAAGGCTCAACGTCTTCCTTCATTTTCTTTTTGTCATCAGTAATTTGCAGATCGTGATATATTATAACTATTTAATTATGGTGAACCTATAAGCCATATGTTTGTATTATTTAAACATATTATTAATATCCTACCAGATGCTCCTGCAATCGTTTAATGGACCGTGCAATTGGGATCTTTAATACCCTAATAACCAGGGTTTCCAAAACACCACGTTTTATATTCGTATTCTTATTTGTGTTTAAGTTTTTTTTATGGATTTTCTGTGCAGTGGTGGAGGTTGTGTAGAACATGATGGCGAAGGATAGTACGTATTATGCCTAACGTCAATGGTTTATGGTATTAGTATTGATATGAAGTACCATGGTTTTACGTGTATTTGATAGTAATATGATAAAGATTAAAAAAAACACAACCTCAAGAATCATGGGTGAGCCATTGAAAGACCGATATAGTAATATACCCCTTTTTGGCCAAAAGTTTACCCTTTTATACCATTACCAAGTTACTATGATGTATCTACACCTAAAATCCTTAAAAAGAACAAGCTTTAAGTACCTGGATGGTTAAATGGGTCTGTTTTCTTTAGACATTTAAGAACTTAAAAGCCTCCTTAATGTATAATTTTAATAGTCTGGTGGTTTTAGGGCTATGTTATAGTACGCGACTCCCCTGACAACATTACTTATGAGTTTTCCAAGGTACATTATGTTTATATAATTAAAAATATTGGAGGGATAGTTTGTTTATTGAATAATATGATTTATCTTTGTCTTAGAGCCGTGTCGAGGAGAGTTATAACTGCTTTCAAGCCAAACTTAACAAAAAATCGCTATAGGGAACTTTCCACGAGCTCATTTGCAGGTGGACATGTACAAATCAGCAGAGGAAATATATGGGTATGTTTGTGATATATTCACATAATGGTTAACATTTAGAACCCTTAATACTCTGCTATTTTGATGAGCATTTATTTTTTTTAAAGATACTGCCCTTTTCAATAGCTAGTGGTTTGCAATTAGACAAACGAGAATGAAAATTAGAATGACGGCTTTTACAGTTATTAAGTTCGTTGGGGGGTTTTAGGATCTGTTATCTGGACATGCCATCATTTGCGTATTACATTTTGGGTATAGGTTGTTGTTGGCATATTATCATCCTAGGAATAGGTATATGTTACATAATGCGATCGACGGTAGTAATGATGAGCGATTGAGATCAAGTGAGTTGGTTAGATCTGTAACAGATTATTATTAGCTATAAGTTTGTTGGGAAGTAAGAAGAATAAGGAGGCTTCCTCTTATACGCACTTGAAAATATCAAAGAAGGAGTCGAGGGTAACTAACGGTCATAGTGTTCTTTTTTTCTCTATTTGTTTGAGGTTGTTTTGGACTTGTTTCTGACATGGATATTTGTGACAGGAGTTGATAGTGAGAAGACGTCTTTAATGCAGCAGATAAAGTTCGAGAGAAAGTTTGGTCAATCTCATTATTGCATCTACACTTCTTGAAGGTGGTGTTCCTCTTGGAACCACGAGAGGTTAATGTAATATGTTCTGATTGCGACTATATGTATAGATTTCATTGAGATGGTTTCTTGAGCGATTATAGCTTATAAGCTGCAAATGGTGATTTCATTTATTTTATATAATAACAAATTAAATATGTGCCTTAGAACCCTGACCGAGAGATGAATGTAATATGTTTTGATTGCGAGTATATGTATAGGTTTCATGAACATGGTTTCTTGAGCAGTTATAGCTTATATAGTTGCAAATGGTTATTTCAACGTTCAGGAATTCATTATAATGAGATTTGTTGTTTATTTGTCATATTCAGCACCATCCACACCATTGTTGATATTTTGTTAAGAATAGTTTGCAGTTGCATATAAGGCGATAAGACTGTTATGGCCTATTATAGTTTGTAGAATGTTAAATGTATACATATATTTATTTTGGCAGTACCATGACAACACTCGAGGAGAATTATACCAATTTTTTGGTATGCTTGATATCTATTTATCCGCTACCTAATTGACAAGTTCTGCTCATTTGATAGTTTAACCGTTCCACGACCTAGAATTAATATTTTTTTTTTCCTATGTAAATAGTGTAACCGTTCTCTATGCTAGATTGGACAAAATATATTGTATTAATTAGTCAACTATAACAATAGGTGTGTTTGGATTAGGATAATACATCAATGGGAGTGTTCTGATAACCCGCCCTTATACGATCACTCAAGCCGATTATTTTTGCATTCAATAAACATATGTTGGTATTCTATATGATTGTTTACAATGTTTTTCTTATTAAGTAAATTAACGAATATATATATATATATAGGGTAGGTTAGGCGAAAAAGTTTCTTATAATGAAAAGAATGAGAAGGTGTGGAGGTGAAATGTGTCACTTTTGCCACATCACCATGCCATGTCATATGACATGTGTCACCCCACCACCCCCATAAAAAAATTTTTCCCGCAAAAAAAAAAAAATTTTTTGGCAAATTCCTTAAAATTTATTGCTTTTATCAGTTATAAAAAATCTTGCATCACAATCATAATGTGATGCATTAATTATAACCTTAATGCATTAAAATCATGATTATGATGCAATAAATTTATAACCGTGATGCAGTAACTTATAACCTTAATGCACTAATAAGTTTGGTGCATCTTTATTATAAGTTAACATCATAGTTAATATTCAGTGCATCAACTATGATGCACTAAAATCAAGATTTTAACCTTAATGCACTAAAATCATGATTGTGATCAGGTAACTTTATAACTTGATGCAGTAATTTATAATCTTAATGCACTAAAATCATGATTGTGATGCAGTAACTTATAACCTTAATGCACTAATAAGTTTTGGTGCATCATCTTTATTATAGTTCTTGCATCATAGTTATAGTTAAGTGTGTTAGTGCAAATATTACGATATTTAATCTATACATTCTCATTTGTTTTGTTGATGACAAACATGTAACTTGTAATACATAACGTAAAATGTATAAGTTACTTGTAAATATATCTTGTCTCAACATACTCTCAACACCTCTCGACTCCAAGTCCTTGTATGCTGTAACACAGGTTCGTACATGTTTGTTATGTTGCGTTATGATCAAACCCCTAACAAACCATTAAACATGTTTAGTTAAATAGTTTATAAAACACTTAAGTAAACATAAGTAAATGTGTTGGGTAAAACCCATGACCCATGACCCAGGACCCATACCCAATGTCTAGATACATTGTACCTTGGTGGGCATTCAAATCCTTGACCCATAGCCCATAGTTTTAACCCATAAACCATGGGTAACAGGAGCGTGCACGGATCCCTCAAGATCCCACGGATCCCTTGGAATTACAAAGGCGGATCCTCCGAAAGGATCCTTGGGCGAACATGGTTTTGGTTTTTTTGCCTATAAATAGCAAGCCACTTCTTACCATTTCTTCACACCTTCACACATAGTTTCTCTCCACCATTTCTAGGATAGTTAGATCATTAGGAAACATGTAAACCACCCTCATCTCATATGATCATAATGCTTCTAACTCTCATTTTTTGTAAGCATACTCTCAAAGTGATCCTCCAAAGCAAGCTTAGAGATCTTGCTTCCTTACCTACTGAAGTGATCACCCATCACAAGATACAAGCACATGAAGATCTTCTACAACAAGCTTGGGAAACTTGTCATCTTCATTCATAGAAGACTAACTACATCATGATTTGGGTTCTTGATGTTTAGTTTAGAATTTCATATCCATTAGACACATTGTCTTGGATATTGTCTAGTATCATATTCTTGTATCTATGACTAGACTAGATGGTTTATGTGTTTGTGCCATAAAACACAAGGTTTGTTATGTTGGGCCATAAAACATACCGGGTGTCATAGATGTGTCAAAGGCATTAGTGAAGAGTGCGAACATCCTGTTGAAGGCATTAGTGATAGGTGCTGAAGGATCGTGTAAATGGCATTAGTGAAGAATGCCTAGGTCGTATAATCGATGAGGTGCATCGTTATACATATAGTATTTGTTTAGATCAAGGGATGGTGATATCCTTGATGGTGTTGTAACAAGGAGTGGATCTCCTTGAGATTAGGTGATGTGTTGTGATGGGTAGTAGTTCCTCCATAATGGAACTAGGTGCTTAGCCTAGTACCTAATAAAGGGTAGGCGATGTTGTGTAGGTGTGGTTGGAGTTGAAAAAGAACGGTGGTTATCCTAGCACCATATAAAGGGTAGGCGACGTTGTGATAGGTGTGGTTCACCTTGGAGTGAAAGAACCCGGTGGTTAGCCTAGCACCGGAAAAGGGTAGGCGACGTTGTGAAGGCTTCTCCGCCATAAGGAGTTGGTGTAGTGATTACGAACTCGCGAGTAGGTGACTCGGGGAGTGGAGTAGGGCAAGGAAGGTGTCCTTGTAGCGAACCACTATAAATCCTAGTGTTGGTTTGTCTATCCTTTTACTTATCGCTTTACTTTTATTCTTGCATTACTTTGTTTATTTTCTATGTGGTTGATGTCTATGCTTGTGATGCATACTTGGTCTTTCATATAGTCATAAACTATATTCAACACTTTACATATTATGACACGCTTGATCAAGAAAAAAGCAACCGGACTAATAATGGTGAAACTTGATTTATAATGAACCATTAATCTTGCGGAATCTTATGTGATGTCAAGGGGTTGGCCACACATGGTAATGCGTTAACATCCTCGGATCGAGATTAGCAAATGCAATGGTTTATACTATATTTGATACAAAATTTTTAAGTTTGAAATGGAAACGTATTCACCCCCCTCTACGTTTTCACAATTGGTATCAGAGCGGGTTGGCTCTAGTTTTAAAACAAATGGTTTTCAAAATGAGTAAGGTCCTCGTATCAAATTTTTGGTGAAGTCAAGCATAATATGAAAAGTGTTTTGTTATTTTTTCTTTTTCTTTTTTTCTCTTTGAAGTTTTGTTGTTAGATATCTTGTTAATCAAGCTTGAATAAAGGTGAAAATGGATAATATAACTTCACTAAAAACTCTACAAAGGTTAAACCTTTTGTCGGGTCAAAATTCATTTGTGTAATTCGTGTGTCAGATCCGCGGATCCCTCGAGTTACACTCGGCGGATCCCTCAAGCAAGGATCTGTGGGATCCGTGTAAACGAAGCATTTTTTGTCTGAATTTTAAAAATTCATAACTAATTAACCGTAAGTCATTAGAAGTCGTGCCACCTATCATTTTAAAGGTATTTGAGTCTACTTTCATTTAAAATGATTTCATAAACTGATTCAAAACAAAATTTACAGAATCATTGATTTATAATAGAAAGTCATTTTTGGTCATAACTTTTGCACAACTTTTGATCTAATTGGAGACGGATGTTTTCGTTTTTGAATAACAATGTGTCCTCTTTTGAAATTAAGGTTTTGATCATATTTATAAATATACAAGAAACTAATCAAGCTTGGTATACATGTTTATATCTAATACAAAGTGATGAAAAGAACTTTCGTATGCTATGCTATATGATAAATTGTCTTCCTTGCATTACTTGATTGTTTGCTTATCTCAAATAGCTTTTGTGCTTGTTTGATTGAATAACATATTTGGTTTCCTTACCTTGCTATTCATTCTCTTGTTTGTCGATTTAGTAATAGTCTACTAATCAATGTGCTATTTGAAGGAGTGTTTGGGATAACATCTAGTTGTGTCGAAAATGTTAGTTTTATAAGTTGAAAAATGTTTAAAACATATAACACATTAAATGGCCTTTTGATTGAGTTTGTCATGTGTGCAACATAAATGTTTTATGTTCTTATATGATTTCTTGATTTCATATTTTCTTGTATCATTTTCTAAAACAACAAGAATGTACATCGGATCATAACCTACACTTGTGTTGATGATGTACTCTCCGTTCTCCTTTTCATGATCACTCTCTGAGCTTCATAGTAGGATTGACAACTTGATTATTTCATCCGATATACTCAAGTAAATTATTTTGCAGCAAAATATAATTGTTCATATCCGAAAGTCCTAACTCAAGCTTTCCAACAACATATGTTGAACTAGCTCATCCAACCATCTTTTTGTTCACCATATGGACAACTTTTAATTTTTTTTGACACCTTCATCACCTTAGTTGTTTCAAGTATAATATTAATAAAAACGAAGCAAAGTATCATCATTGTTACTCTTCGATAGGCCATAGAGAATATAAATTTTCATAACTTGAGAATGAATACTGGAGAACTTATTGCACTAGAAACTCAATTTGACCTAACGGTTGAATTGCTTCCTTAATAGAAGTTGGGTATGTGGAATCGCCCGTAAAATGGTGTGTTTAGCCATAATTGAGCACCGCTAGTAATAGTCTCATATTCATTCTCTCACTTGAGAATTTTATACTCCTATGTTTTCCTAAAGTAAGTTTACAATGGAAATACTTTGCATTGTCTTAGGATTACTAATCAAACAAGTTGTAAAATTAATTTTCTTTTAGTTAATCACAACCACTTGCCTCATCCAGCTATTATCTTGCTTTGATCGAGAAGAGCTACATGACTTCATAGGCAAGCTCATTGTATGCTAACACCCATCCGTAATGACTAGACTGTCCTAAACTAGCACCTCACAACTCTTTTGTCTTGAACACCATCATGTGCTCTTTTCTTTCTAGACACATACCTTTCATGTCATTGTTAGTGTAAATGATTTACTAATCTAGACTGTAAATTTGTTTTGGGCTTCTTGAATAGTGCTTGTTAAGTTTGCTAAACCTTTGTATTTTGTCAGCTTGATCTCATTTGATTGCCTATATGTGATCTCTACATGCTCTCCTTGCTTTGCTTAACGTGTATACATGTATACTTGCTGTAGAAATCATTAGTTTCATAATTCGAAACATAAAGCAAAATTCTACAACTATTCTGTTAAGAAAATGTCTCTCGGCGGATCCCTTAGATGTAACTAGACGGATCCCTCAAGTGAAGGATCTGTGGATCCGGGTGGACAGAGTTCCTTTTAGCCTCCTTGCATCAATCCAACATTCGGACCTTATTGGACTAGTTAAACATGCTACATTAGGATCACTTACACTTTCCTTAGGCTTAGTTGATCTCACATGGATGATTTAGGATCACATTCAAAGTTTTGTGATTTATCATTACTTCAAAACTCACCATATTTCCGCTCAATGTTTACATTGTTCCTCTCATCTCAAAACACTTAGTTTGATATTTCTCTCAATTTTATCAAATTGATTTTAGTCATCTTTACCTCAAAATAGGCCAAAAACTAGTTTTTAATTTCTTAAGTTTTTGGAATTTTCAAATCTCTCTCAAGTCATCATCTGATCTCTAGGATCATTTAACACCACTTGACACTCTCAATTTCTTAGTGTAATCTTAGATCATCCACTGGTGCTCATAAAGCCCCATTTCTTTCCATAAAAGGCAATCATTAGCTATCATCACTCATTGCTCTTGATCATTTAAGTACTCTTTCATTTTAACACTTAGGAGAGAAACACTCAAGGAGGTATAGGCGTTAGACCTTACAAACATCATTTTATTCTTTCCTATAGCTAAGAGCGGATCCCTAGGATTAGCCAGGATCCCTCATTGGAGGAACCGTGGGATCCGGTGACAATTCATGTCAACTCTAGCTAAAACTATCATTTAAGTCCATCTTCATGTAAGACACTTAATAGACCGAGTAACTTAGGATATGTAGGTGCTAGACCTGCTGAACCTAATCACCTCATCATTAACGGATCCCTAGACTTAAGCTAGCTGGATCCCTCTAATGAGGAAGGAGAGGCGTGGAACAGAGGTACATTATCTCTTTAAATAATCATTTCAAATTTCCTTTTTCCACACAAGCACTTGTTCAACACTTAGGATTATCATTTTTGTATATGTTTATAAATGAGTTGCATTTATATGATTCTATACGTGTTCTTTCTTTTCGTTTCATGATTTTATGTGAACAATTTATCCATTTGTATAAATGTTTTCCTTTTGTACTAACTCTTTTGGATTCTTGTAGGATGACAATGGTCGATTTCACCATCAAGTCAAGTTGTGCTCATTCGCACATTTCCTTTATATATTCCTAATCTTGCATCATCCTAACCATCTTACTCTACTTTTATCACCACTCACAAAGTCATCATGTCTACCACCTCTATTGAGTCATCAACCAAGTCAAAGATTCACCTTGATACCTTCCATCACCTCTACCATAAATTACATACTGCTAACTCATAATGATGATTTCTATCACTATCACCGTGTCCAAGGTCTAGTTCATGAACTACGTGATGAAGTATGTCTCATGTTCTACCATATCCTACTTGTGTCAACCACAACCTTAAACCACAAGCTACTTGTGTCAACCACATCCTACAAGTGTCTCACTACCACTACAATTCATGGTCGCTCAACCATCCTTTACAAACATCTATGTTGTCAACAGCCAAGTGAATTTCGTAATGAAATGCGTCTCATCCCTAAGCACATTTTTTTTAACTTGAACAAACCTTACAACCTCTAAACCAACCATGATGATGCAAGTAGTAGGATCATTTTTTTTAACACTAATCATTTCTTTGTAGGTTCATATATATACACTTTGATGTGTATGGGATTCTGTCTATTATGGACGAAATTTTACACTAATTTTTTTTGTAGGTTCTTTTTGACGCCCTAAGTTAGGGGGAGCTTCCGTCGACATTTATAAAGTGCATCACATGACTTACTCGTCCAGGACGAATAATTTTGCACTAACTTTTGTTTTGTAGATTTTCAAAACACACTAGGAGTACTTGACGGCTCAATAAGGGAGTTTTTTTAGTCAAAGCTAAACATTGCAAATTTTGCAATAACTTCGTCTTAGCCTTCCTAAAATACTTGACGCCTTTAACAAGGGGGAGAAACCGTCAAGGGGGAGCATGCACATTCATTCTTCAAAATTCCTTTATGTTTCAACAAAAGGGAGATTTCTTTCTTCAAAATTCCTCTTAAAGGCGAGATCACCACCTTTTGAAGACATGCAAGCTCAAAGTCATGAGTTGCTAAGCTTCGTCATTAGTGTTTCGTGTTGAAGGTATTGGCGTGGGGTGCCAATTGGAGCAATAAGGTGTTTTTATTTTAACTTCACTAGGGATGATGCAAACTCGCCATTCTTGGGAGAAAGGACACACCTTTTTGTTTCGACAAAAGGGAGAAGAGTGTAAACGAAGAAGGTAATGTATGGATACAGAACAAGTAACTTTGACATTTAACCTATCTATTACGTTTACATATATTTTGTCATCATCAAAAAGGGGAGATTGTTAGTGCAAATATTACGATATTTAATCTATACATTCTCATTTGTTTTGTTGATGACAAACATGTAACTTGTAATACATAACGTAAAATGTATAAGTTACTTGTAAATATATATCTTGTCTCAACATACTCAACACCTCTCGCGACTCAAGTCCTTGTATGCTACAACATAGGTTCGTACATGTTTGTTATGTTGCGTTATGATCAAACCCCTAACAAACCATTAAACATGTTTAGTTAAATAGTTTATAAACACTTAAGTAAACATAAGTAAATGTGTTGGGTAAAACCCATGACCCATGACCCAAGACCCATACCCAATGTCTAGATACATTGTACCTTGGTGGGCACTCAAATCCTTGACCCATAGCCCATAGTTTTAACCCATAAACCATGGGTAAACAGGGAGATGCACGGATCCCTCAAGTATCCCACGGATCCCTTGTAATTACAAGGCCGGATCCCTCCAGAAGGGATCCTTGGGGCAGAACATGGTTTTGGTCTTTTGCCTATAAATAGCAAGCCACTTCTTACCATTTCTTCACACCTTCACACATAGTTTCTCTCCACCATTTCTAGGATAGTTAGATCATTAGGAAACATGTAAACCACCCTCATCTCATATGATAATAATGCTTCTAACTCTCATTTGTTGTAAGCATACTCGAAATCCTCCAAAGCTTAGAGATCTTGTTTCCTTACCTACTGAAGTGATCACCCATCACAAGATACAAACACATGAAGATCTTCTAGAACAAGCTTGGAAAACTTGTCATCTTCATTCATAGAAGACTAACTACATCATGTTTTGGGTTCTTGATGTTTAGTTTAGAATTTCATATCCATTAGACACATTGTCTTGGATATTGTCTAGTATCATATTCTTGTATCTATGACTAGACTAGATGGTTTATGTGTTTGTGCCATAAAACACAAGGTTTGTTATGTTGGGCCATAAAACATAATGGGTGTCATAGATGTGTCAAAGGCATTAGTGAAGAGTGCCGAAGATCCGTGTTGAAGGCATTAGTGAAAGGTGCGGAAGGATCGTGTAAATGGCATTAGTGAAGAATGTCTAGGTCGTATAATCGATGAGGTGCATCGTTATACATATAGTATTTGTTTAGATCCAAGGATGGTGATATCCTTGATGGTGTTGTAACAAGGAGTGGATCTCCTTGAGATTAGGTGATGTGTTGTGATGGGTAGTAGTTCCTCCATAGTAGTGGAACTAGGTGCTTAGCCTAGTACTTAATAAAGGGTAGGCGACGTTGTGTAGGTGTGGTTCACCTTGGAGTGAAAGAACCGGTGGTTAGCCTAGCCGGTATAAAGGGTAGGGACGTTGTGATAGGTGTGGTTCACCTTGGAGTGAAAGAACCCGGTGGTTAGCCTAGCACCGGAAAAAGGGTAGGCGACGTTGTGAAGGCTTCTCGCCACCATGAGGTTGGTGTAGTGTTTAAGAACTCTCGAGTAGGTGACTCGGGGAGTGGAGTAGGGCAAGGAAGGTGTGTCCTTGTAGCCAAACCACTATAAATCCTCGTGTTGTTTTGTCTATCCTTTTACTTATCGCTTTACTTTTATTCTTGCATTACTTTGTTTATTTTCTATGTGGTTGATGTCTATGTTTGTGATGCATACTTGGTCTTTCATATAGTCACAAACTATAATCAACACTTTACGTATTATGACACGCTTGATCAAGAAAAAGCAACCGGACTAATAATGGTGAAACTTGATTTATAATGAACCATTAATCTTGCGGAATCTTATGTGATGTCAAGGGGTTGGCCTTACATGCCGTAATGCGTTAAATGCATCCTCGTGTCGAGATTAGCAAATGCAATGGTTTATACTATATTTGATACAAAAGTTTTAAGTTTGAAACGAAACGTATTCACCCCCTCTACGTTTTCACAAGTGCATAAACTATGATGCACTAAAATCAAGGTTATAACATTAATGCACTAAAATCATGATTGTGATGCAGTAACTTTATAAGCGTGATGCGTTGATAATAAGCTTAGTGCCTAAAATCATGATTGTGATGCATTAACTTTATAATTGTGATGCAGTAAAAAATTTGGCGGGAAAAAAATTTTCCCCAAACAAAATTTTTTGGCGAAAATTTTTTTAGAGGGGGGGGTGGGGGGTATGGTGATGTGGCATGATGATGTGGCAAAGGTGACACGTATGTCACTCCACATGCCATTCAATTCTTTCATTATAAGAAACTTTTCATAATAACCCAAACCTATATATATATATATATATATTATGGTAACATCAATTATAGTTGTAAATTGTTTAATCTAATTTTAATTACTTTTAGTATATATTTGTTTTACTAAAACCTAAAATAAAAACCACAAGGACGGGTTTTGACACGTGTGTGTATATATATATATATATATATATATATATATATATATATATATATATATATATATATATATATATATATATATATATATATATATATATATATATACACTAGTGTTAAAGCCCGCCATTGGGCGGGCATGACTTATAAATATCGTTGGCATATTTTTCTATAATGAAATAAGGGTGGTAAAAAATGGTTGGAAGTGTACATGTTGAAAGAAAGGGATTTCATTGAAATACATGATGAGTATCATTGTGTTAATGGGCTTAGCTATTTGTGGTCTTTATTGGTGGGTTGGCAACTACATTATGCTTGAATATTTGTTCCAATATCTTGTGAAAAATGTTAAAATTATTGCTTTCTTTTGCTCAAGTATTGAACAAATTCTCGATGCTTTGATAGTAAACTGGGCTTTGAAGATTTCCAAGGGTTCATCAATGCTACACAAACAAAAATGGAGTATCCGGTGGAACAATTTCTCCAACGATAAAAGTAACAATAAGTGTTATTATACCTTTCCAATACCCTCATATCCAACATGAAATTAATTATAAAAATTAAATCAAACTACTATATAAAGGAAGATTAATACACCAACATTTTATGTTTCACAATTGCAGGTCCAAACAAACGATTCTGAATTAGAACTTGTAAAAGAGAAAAAGTAGAGACCTTTAACGTGAAGCCCTTTTCTGTAACCATTTAGATTTAACAACACATAAGCTAAGCATTCAACCAAATCAAGTACATAAAAGTTCATAAAGCTGTATAATTAGTTACGTGTGCAACATCGATTGCACTCATGCTTCTCGAAGAAGATCATGAGTAATTGTGATATGTCTTGTTTATCCATGTGAGTTCCTACAATCTGCACAAAACAATCCAAGATAGAAATCTATTATATTAGGGGCAACAAAAACTGATACGAAGATCTTCATAAAATATTGGCATTCACATGGTCTTAGGATTGGATTCCAATAGATTTATTGAGACACACATGAGATGAGAATGATAGGAATACCATGAGATAAGAATGATAAATAATGACATGCTCTTAGTCACCCATTTATAATTCCCATAAGAAAAACAATTACAAATGACACCTTGAGACCTGTAGATGCTCTCGTCGTTTGCCATGAGATAACCGTTAATAAAGAGCTTTATCTTCAAATATCTTCTTTGAAAGCTTCCATTTATCTAGCATCCTAACCACTTGTACTAATGAGTTGAACTTAAGTGTAGACAACTTCAGACGAACTACTACATATATGGCTTCGGTTATTTGCATTACCGTTCTAGGTCCTTTATTGACAATGATATTATTCCTTTATTGTCAAAAACAATACGCTTTTGCACCAACTATTGGTTTTCCAATAAGATAATGGTATCAATATTGATACTATATCAGTTATATCATATATGATATAGTATGTTTGGTAATAAATTTGTGGAAAACTAGAAGGGGGGGTTGAATAGTTTTACCAATTAAAACTTCCTTGTGATCTATTTAGATCGACTTATGTCAATCTATTTGGATGTGTGTGTTGGATGTTGATAAACAAGCATGTAAAGGTAAATAATGAAAAGATTAGAGTAAGAAGCACAAAACCACAACGCAAGTATTTATAGTGGTTCGGCTACAAGGTCACCTTCCTTGCCCTACTCCACTCCCGAGTCACTACTAGAGTTCGTAATCACTACACCAATCTCCTATGGCGGGCTTCACAACGTCGCCTTCTCTTTTTCCGGTACTAGGCTAACCACCGGGTTCTTTCACTCCAAGGTGAACCACACCTACACAACGTCGCCTACCCTTTATAAGGTACTAGGCTAAGTACCTAGTTCTTTCACACCTTAGGTGAAATACACCTTCACAACGTCGCTACCCTTTAGGTACTAGGCTAAGCACCTAGTTCCATTGCAATGGAGGAACTACTACACACTACACCAACGACTAATCCCAAAGGAGATCTACTCCTTTACAACATCATCAAGGATATCAATATCCTTGGATCTAAAACTAGTCTATCTTGTACATCGAAACACACCATATCGAATGTACATCTAAGGCACCTTTCACTAATGCCTTTGACTAGATCTACAACACACCTTTCACTAATGTCTTGTGTCTTCACTTCTAAGCACCTTCACTAATGCTTCTTTGTCTTGACTTCTAAGCACCTTTCACAATATGCTTAGTCTTGACTTCCAAGCACCTACCACAAGTGCTTTATCTTATAGACGATAGATACCCTTCACTAATATCTTCGTCTTGACTCTTAAGACATCTTTCACTAATGTCTTCAACTCTACACTTCTTTGAAGAAAGAAAGGAATCATCAACAAGAAGACTTCAGTAGCCTTGATGATGAGGAAGCATGGCACCTCATGGACTTGAGCTTGCTCGACTTCAAAGGTGGTGATCTTGCCTTTAAGAGGAACCTAAAAGATCACACAAAAAACAAAACTACAAACATAGATCTCTTGGATCTAAGGTTAGTGAGATTTAACTCGGGGGAGAAAGTATATTGGAAAAGGGTGAGAAACAATGAAGAAATGGCTCACTATTTATAGAGGAAAAACCTCTACTGTTCCCACGGATCCCCGGATCTTACTACAGGATCCGGCTAGCACATCGCTAGGGATCCGTGGTCCGCTCCTCTTTGCCCATGGGTATTTTTGGTTATGGGTCATGGGTCATGGGTTATGGGTTGATCCATGGTTTTCTTTCTAGATACAATGAACTTGGTTAAGTGGTATATATAAAACCATGGTTATGGGTCAAAACCATTTGCTAGTATTTACCCTTTTTGTATATACTTGTATTTACTCATTTTAGCATATACTTAGTTTTTCCCATTTTAGTATACTTAGTTTAAGTATATGTTTAACCCAATATGTAAACACTAGTTGTTGTACATATGTATCTAAAACTTATACTTGTTTTAGTGTTTTATGTGAAATCATAAGTGTGTTAGAAAACTATTAACTCAAACTATTTACGTACTCTATTTGTTTCGTTAAAATGATTTTACGTTTGTTATCGACAAAACATTAGAAGATCGTAAAATATAAATAAACGTTTTTACGGCTTATTTGTATTAACAAAAGTAGATTCTTTTAACTCTTTTCCAAACTTGAATGGTGAAAGAGCATTACAAAAATAAATGATCAGGTAATCTTGTACATGTTTGCGTAGTGAACACCAAACATCCGTCGTGTTAACAGAATCCGCGACTTCCCATGGCGACTCGTGGTGTTTTAAGCGTTGACCCCTAATTAGCATAAAATGCACTCGGTCGGATAGATTGCCATACTTTACTAACTTCAAACTTTATCATTTACTTTTCTAACAGCCATTATGCATTGAAAATTGTAGGTAGTAGAGAGCTTTTGCATACAAAAAAGAGTATAACACCAGGCAGAAAGGATATTGGTCTATGGTTCATTGTATTCTGCACAGAAAGGATAGCAATAATGAGAAACTGAGAGAAAAGCTTTTGAAACACCAAAAGTAGGAAAGAACCAAACGCTTGAGTACTCAAGGCCCGGGTTTGCTTTTCTAATTACTAAAGAGTCATGTATATTTGTTGGCCAAAACAACTAAAATCTGTTTGATCATGTGAAAAGATATGAAATGGGTATGCTTTACTACGGTTCAAAACGGGTATTTTTCGACACGGGTCAAATGCGTCATTTCTTTAGTATGGCTCAAAAGTAGGCCAGGCGAAATTTTGTGGAGTCGCAAACCCTTTTTGTACAGAAAAAAAAAATAAAATAAAAATCTATCGGTTATGGTAAAATACACCAATTAAGTAGGGCTACTTAAAATTTAAAGATTGAAGTTAACACCAACCTGCTCATAATAAACATCGATTAGTTCTAAAGCATGTATCATTTCAACCATTCCAGGTTCCTCAACGGTGAAGTCCATTCTTGTTTAAATCTAAAATGTGCCGCTCTACCTGGAAATATCGAAACAAAAACTAAATGTTAAAATTAGATTTTAAAGGTATATGACCATATGGTTCATACGGACCCATCTGTAATGACACATGCAGTACGGGACAAGCCTCATGTCGAAGTCTTTGTAATATGCGTAAATTGGTGCTTTTCTCAATTATTTTTAGCAGCCTCTTGTACCCAGTCATCACTTCCCATAATGTTGAATAGACTCCCATTGGTTCAGATTTGGGGAATGGGATCCATTTAGCTTCGTTGTTCTTGTATACTCTTATTGGCACATCATCCTGAAAACCTACATTATCATAATATTGTTATATATTAAGTTGTATTATTCAAACTATTGATGCATTTCTTAAACGGTGTGCTACTTCTAACACATGTCAAACAAAAAAACCAATAGTGCATCGTTAATTAAATATTTTTTTATTTAAATTCAAACCTCACGAGGATCTTAATGTGTTGGACCATGGAGAGCAAATGTCTCTTTATGATGAAAGCGGCATTATCATCACCTGTAATGGCAAGAACATACCAAACATGTAAAACCAAAAGATAAGAATAGACATACGGCTAAAAAGCATTGACTGTTGAAAATCATAGGGAACGAAGGACTGAGACTACTTGAGTATTTATCTTATGAAAAACCGACTTTATATTGTTTGCATATTGATGTTTATTGGTTCTGCGACAATAGAAGGGCCGCATTCGAAGAAAATGTGAAGACGGGTACGGCGTTGAGTTCCCTCGACAATCACCGGCTCCGTTTATGCTTTCAAATTACAAATTACTTGATATCACCGGTTGTCAATACGAAAGACATAATTCAGAATCTATGGTTAATGTATATCCTGATATGTGCAAAATGGTATCAGCGAGGGATGATTTCCATAATTTCCAAACCAAGGAATGATTTCGTAATTTATTGTAACGAAATTTGTTAAATGCTTTAAAAAACTAACTATTTACTATCTAACTAATACAACTACAGCCATAATATACTTTTAAAATGAAAGAAAATTGAAAATAGTAGTTCGATAACCAACCTGACATGGTTAAGTTAATAGTAACTCTGATCAGTATGCGCAATCATGTAAAGATGGCCAGTGATTTCTCGTCTGGGTATGATACGGGTTGAGAGAAAACACAACATAGTTGGTACTTGTGAGTCGTAGGTGACTTACATCCCTTTCCAAATGTCCCTGACCATAAAGGAGTAAACATCATGAGCACAACTTCATGTGTGACAAACAACAAAGCTACTTTTCAATACCTACTCAGAAGCATGTGGTGCTAATAATAGTACCAAGAATACAAAATACCTTCGCATCTAAATCAACATAATACTGGCCAAGAGTAGTTTGAAGATTTAAAAGCTTAACATTTTTCGCGTCTATTGTGCTTCTAAGGTCGGGCCACTTTTTTTATTAAGATCATCTATGACTTCCTTGGCCTTCTGGAGTTCATTGTTGTTCGTCATCCTAACCTCTTCTTGACCAGCAATTGCATGATTAAGAAACGGGAAAAATGTCTCTCTTATCGTTTATGAGCTCTTCATTAGCCGTATCCGCTAGCGTGATTCAACAAATATCCTATTACAATTAAAAAAACATTCGTTAAGCTAATTTAAAGTGAAAAAAATTCATTTTTACGTTAATATATGTCACATGAAAATTTACTTCCATGGAACATCACCAATTGACATCCAATCTCCATCTCTATCTTCATAGGTTGGAACCTACTCTATACCATTTACCATGCTAATTCTTGTGGGTGCGAATATATTGTGATTGTGAAGGTTCTTATCGTTCCACTATATTATAAATAATCATCATCATATACATAATTATTGATAAATGATGGAATCGTTTAAAAGAAACGGTATACTAACCATCTTAATTCGTTGTCATGCAACCTGCACAAAATCAATAACAAAAAATTGAACAACGTTAATAGAGATTGGGATTTGCTATGTGTATTTATAAACTAAATAACAAAACAAAAATAGCATCATGATGACATATACAAAGAAATTAAAAATAGATGATAGCATTGTCATCATAAAATATAAAATTGTTATTTTTGCCAAGGTAAATATTTTATTATGTCGTATATAATTTTAAAAGATTTCTTGGATTGTAAATGATTGTTATTAGCAAAACTACAATTCATTTTTGATTAGTTAATTGTTTTTAATGGATCGGTTGGGTGGATGAACATTTTATTTTTATATGTCTAATTTGATCGTTGTAGTGCTCTTCTTTGCCATCGTTCACCCATGTCTTGGAAGTTCATACGGTGTGAAAGCCATAGGCCTCTTCAGTCTATTCAAGTCCTCAACATCCTTCACCCGATCAAGGTGCGGGATACCAGTGATCACTCTTATTCTCAATGTAGCTGCACTTACAAGAAACCGTTATATATGATTCATATTATATAGTTACAATAAAATCAAACAATGATGATGTAACTAATACAGTAAAGGTAGTATCTGATTGATAACTTAGATGTGGCACTTTTGACCGAATTACCTATTAACCTTGTGTATCTAGTTTACCATAAAACATGCCATCAAAGAAGTTCAAAGGGTTAACAAAAAATCATATAGGGTGTGTTTGGGGAGGGCTTATGGAGGGGCTTATGGGGCTTGGGCTTCTAAAATAAGCCGGCTTATAAAATAAGTCTCGTTTGTCATGCGGGCTTATGAAATCATAAGCCCCTACAAGGGGCTTAAAACTTTAGCCCTCATAAAAGGTAAAAACTTTAGCCCGGGGCTTATGAACCATTAATTACAAATTTACCCACAAAAATATCTAACATATACTATAAAACTCATTTAATTATATCCTTTTTGTCTTTTGCAATAATAAGCCCACCCAAGCCCCAGCCCCCATTTGCCAAACAAGTCTACAAATACAAATTTCAACTTCGGCAAAATAAAAGCCCTAGCCCCAGACCCGCCCCGACTGACCCCTTGGCCAAACATACCTAAAACGTACCTTTTTTCATGACGGTTTTAACATAAACTTTTAGTTATGTATTAATAATGAATATTATGTGCTAAAAATGTGAACTTTAGATAACTTATGCTAACTCAACTAATATTAGTTGTCACGTGATCACCTAGCAAAATGTTTTTAGTTCACAAAAATAAGACTACCCTTTTCGAACAAACAAACTTCAGTTTCATTATGCTATAACTTTGTTGCTAAAAAATAAATGACACCACTTGACCAAAACGATAACTATTTTTTGACAAAAATCAACATCTTTAGGCACAAGTGGCGACATTTAAATCATATTTTAGATTGTAAATTAAATTATTATGTTTGTTATAATTTATTTTAATGACAATAACAGAAGATAGAAGTTCTTATGTGTTATAGTTATTAAAATTTTTGGATAATAAAATGGATCTTGAGCTGAAGACATATTATGACTTGTGTCCCCTAAATCAATTTGTGTCTCAATAATACAAATCTATAGCATAATAATAACTCGTGTCAATACAGCCACTTCAATGAATGAATCTAACTAATTTACAATTCATATCAGAATATGACAGCTGGTTGCAGTAGACAGTTTCACCTTTATAATAATGGAGTGATCAAATTTCTGCAAGCAAGAATCTGTCTTCCATAAACAATTAGCCATTTTACCTGTTGTTTTTCAGGTTGGTAGAATTCAGTTGTGGCATGTTGAGATTGTAAAATAAAGTGTAGTTACCCAAGTATTATACTTAAAAAAACTCAAACAATCTCGAATTTACGTTCAAAATGTGCATACAATACTATTCATTAGTCGGTACAATACTACTTAAACGGCCAAAATATTAGCTATCTGATATTGTAATTTATATATGGCTTAGTAGCTATATGATTAAGTGTACATCGATCATTAGAACAATTGCATTAGTGGAAATTTTTGGAGAAGATATACCTTCATACTCTCACAAAACTGAGCTTGAGTGTTGTGACTAAACTAATGTTAATGGCACAAGCATCTAGGACATGAAATATTAAACCCTTAGGTTGATTGTGGCACTTCAGGATTTAATTCTGACAAAAAATGATGCGTTTCATAAATTTTTTGTTAGACTACATGGTGCATACTGGCATTTGCTGCTACTTAAAAGCTAGCCATGACAACCATCAACCATGAAATTGCTTATTCTAACATAGAACACACGTATATCAAACCAAGATAACAATCGTTTACCGTACGTTTGGTAAGATGGATGCTTTATTATCTACAGCCCGTTACTAACCACCTTGTTATCTTTCTTCTTCACGCTTCCTTCCAAATTGTTCTCCATATTTACTCGACACAAACTCTCATAAAAATCCCTCATACATCAAAACACCTGTATACCGAATTCACAAAAGAACAAAATATATATATATATATATATATATGTATGTATATATATATATGTATGTATATATATATATATATACTTTATTATGAAACTACTTTTAAGGAAAAGATATGTATAATAAGTTTAAAAAAGATAATCACTTAATATAATTTTTGTAAATAAATACATTCCTTTTCAAACTAATCAAAATGGTCAATGATTGGTTGTAGAGATTTATAAATTTGGTTTTCCAAGTTATAATAAAAAAAATGTGTTGATCTAGTGGTAATCATGTTTGTTTGTAGACTAACAGACCAAGGTTCAATCCTTGCAAGACTCCTTTTTTATAAATAATTTTCGAAAATAAATATAAAAAATCCGAAATTTCCATAATACCTAATTAAATTAAAAAATATATTGCTTAGGTGGAAAAAAATATTGTTTTGGTGGACAACTAATGATTACATGGCATTGAGGTGACAATTGTGGAATAATCTACGTGTCATCTTGCTCCTTTATATATAATATAGAGATATATATATTTTCACACCTCGAAACCTAATGAATCTAATAAATACAATTCGACTTGTATTTGTTCTCACTTCATTTGTATTTGAGTCAATATCCGAGCCAACTCATATACGAAAGTTTCGTATACATTTGTCCGCATCTATTCCAAGAGCCAATACTTATAAATCATTTCCACAACTATACTTTACGATTATTATCGACAATCAAAATAACTTAAAATACATGAAATGTAATAAAAAAATTTAATATATTTGTTTTTTAAACTTTAAGCATTTTAAAAATCCAAATATATGGAAACTTTTGTTTTTGAACTTTAAGCATTTCAAAAACATGAACACTGGTAAACTTTCAAACGTTGTTTGAACTTTATGAACATGCATTTGAATACAAGACATAGACTAAAACCATACATTACTTATCTAGGTTGCGTGTCAGAGCCGTGCACATTTACTACTTGATTTATTCTCACCCAACGACTACTGAAGTGAGTTTCATAGCCCCTACTTTTAACTGTTTTATGAACTATTTTGGGGTAAGAAACATGCCAATACTTTATGAATAACCATCGCTTTTATGCAAACTCTATATGGTTAACAACTGCTTTTATGCAAACATTATATGAATGATATTGCTTTTATGCAAACACCTTATGAATTATTGCTTTCGTGCAAACCACTTTATGAACTATTGTTGTTATGCAAACACTTGATGATTTATGGATTTTATGCAACACTTATTAAACAACTACTACTTTATGGACTAGAACTGAAACTCTTGTATAAACCACTATTACGAGCGTAGCCTAAGGAACTTAATCCAACTTGCCCGCCTGTCATGTACCATTAATCCCTGCGGGGAGCGCAAATGTTATAAATAGATCTATTAAGGGTAACGCCTCCGTCCGGGTTGGTAGCGCCAACTTGTCTCCGGACATATATCATGTCGGAACTCAAGTGTTAATGGGAATACACACTTGCTAAGGGCACCATAAACGTATGACATGCTACTTACACGCATGCAGAACTGTTGTAGCTTAGTAACATGAACTTAGAGCTCGAGTAATAGACACAACCACTTTTATTTGGAAGACTCCTTACACGTGGTGTATCGAGCACACTTTAATCCATAAAACAAAGTTGATTGCTTTAATACCTTACTATAAACCTATGAACTCACCAGCTTTATAGCTGACCTTTTCAGCATGTTTTTCTCAGGTGTTTGATCCTGAAGTGTGACGATTTCAAGGCAGGGCTTGGCATGGCATGGTCATAGACTACAATGATGTATTTGGGACTACATTTCGTTAATGGGCCATATTTCTGCAACAATTAAACTTTTTTAAACTTTATTATTTTATTAATAAAGTTCTTAAACGGGTTTTATAAACCGTTCTTTACTATCTGCGTTATGATGCCAATTGTGTGGCACCCTCGGGTTTCGGGGGTGTTACAGAATCGGGGAAATCACAAACGTATTTGGATTAGAAGGCTTTGTCTTGAGACTATAATACACTTTCTTGGCTTACAAGAGACAAAGTCAAGTTTAGATAATCGTTTCTTGATTCAATCTATGTGTGGTCATTCCTGGTTCGAACACCTGGTGAAAAAAGTGGATGGGAAGTCGGGAGGCATCATGGCAATTTGGGATCCATCTAAATTCAATTTGATTACTTCTTCCATAGGTAACTGCTTTCTTTCTCTTTCTGGAAGATGTATTCCTTATGACTTAGAATGCCTCATTATCATCGTTTATGTTCTGACAGAAAAAAGAAGTGGTTGGATATCAAGACCTTAATAGAATCTGTTAACACAATGCCAGTGATCATGGGTGACTTTAATGAAGTCCGTTCAACCACAGAACAGCTAGGATCACACTTTTGCAGTAGAAGCGACTCGTTATTCAATGACTTCATATCTGGGTCGGGACTTCACGACCTCCCAATGGGAGGTATGAGATTTACAAGAATGAATAGTTTGGGTTCCAAGTTAAGCAAGATCGATCGTATCTTGGTCTCTTACCCTTCTTGGCTCTAACGAGGGAATCCTTTGATCACTCGCCTCTTCTCTTCTACTGAATTCGGTAAATGATATGTTCCCACCCTTTTTAAGTTCTATGATTCGTGATTGCTTCATGCGGATTTTAACAATATTATCAATAATAGTTGTTCTTCACAAAGTGACTCTTTTGATCTCTAGGGTGTTATTTTTAAAAATAAGCTTAAAAACCTTAAAGCGGCGATCAAATAATGGAGACTTTCCGTAAATGCAACTGAAAAAGCAGTTGCCACGGACTTGCGACAGGAAATATTGGAAATCAACCAAAGAGCTGAAGTATCTCCCCTCTCAGCAGCAGATGTTGACTCTAGAACCGACAAGGTAAAAGCTTTAACTATCTTAGAACACAAAAACTTAAAAGATTTGAGACAAGAAGCTAAAGTTAAATGGACTTTGGAGGGAGATGAAACTCGGGTTTTTTTATGGATATATCAACAATCGTCGAAACCGATCGACATCAAATGGCCTGGCAATTGATGGTTCGTGGACCTCAGATCCCATCCTTATCAAATCACACATCTTTCACGCGTTTGAAACTAAATTCAAGGAACTTAACCATAATCGGCCTCCCTTCTCTACCAATCTCTTCAAACACCTATCTCATGAAGACCTTATTCTTGAAAATCCATTCACCCATCAAGAAATTAAAGATGTCGTTTGGTATTGTGGTAGTGAAAAGGCTCCCGACCCAGATGGGTTCTCTTTTAAGATCATCAAGAAATATTGGTTACTTAATGACGACATTATAAACTATGTCAATGAGTTTCACCATTCATCCCATATCCCACGTGGTTGTAACTCGTCATTCATCACGCTTGCTCTTAAAGTTGATGACCCGATAACCATTACGGATGACAAGGTTCCCATTTCCCACCTCAAATTTGCGGATGACACACTCTTGATCAGTTAATGTTCCTTATCTAATGCAAAAAATTTGTCTAGCATCCTTACTTGCTTCCGTCTTGCATCCGGTATCAAAGTAAAATTTGATAAAAGGAAGCTCTATGGTATTGGTGTACATACTAGTGATCGCAATCTCATCGCTAGTGCCATTGGCTGCCAACCATCCCAACTCCTATGCACCTACCTTGGTTTACCCATTGGTTCTAACATGTCTAGATGCTCCAATTGGTCTCTATTAATCAATCGCTTCATGAAACGACTCTCTAGATGGAAAAGCAAAACCATTTCCTTTGGTGGACGGCTCACCCTCATCAAGTTCGTTCTTGGTAGCTTAGGTATCTACTTTTTTCAACCTTTAAAGCTCCTGTTACTATCAACAATAAGCTTGAAAGTATCCGTAGGAACTTCTTTTAGGGTGGTAATTCGGATAATACAAAGATAGCTTGGGTAGCGTGGGATAAAGTCTTATCCCCTCATAATCAAGGTGGTCTTAATATTGGGAGTCTCAAGGTTTTTAACCAAGCCATGCTAGCAAAATGGTGGTGGTGTTTTCTAATTGAAGAAAATGCTCTATGAAGAAAAATCATCCTCTCTATTCATGGCCCAAATGGAGGTCTTACAAGGGGTTCTTCTTTGTTGTATAAATCGGGTCCTTGGGTAGAGTGGGATAAAGTCTTAGCTCCTCATGATCAAGGTGGTTTCAATATTGGGAGTCTCAAGGTCTTTAACAAAGAAATGCTAGTAAAATGGTGGTGGCGTTTTCTAAATGAATAAAAAGCTCTATGGAGAAAAATTATTCTCTCTAAATCAGGTCCTCGGTATCACATCACAATGTTGAAAGATGAGTTGCTCTTGTATGGTATCAACCTTCCATCAGTTTTCAAATGTAAAATTGGCAATGGCCAATCCACGAATTTTTAGCTAGACTCATGGATTGGTGGTACTCCTCTTTGTTCTACTTTCCCAAGGTTATTTCGTTTGGAAAGAGACACCGATTGTTTTGGTACAGACCGCGCACCTGTTCGTGTTTCTGGAAGCCTTATTGATATTGGGCCTTTGGGTATCTCTTTTAACTAGAACTGGTCAAGACCCATTCGTTCAATAGCAGAATACCAGGAGGTTCATGAAATGGTTAATCTCTTGTCTAACCTTCATCTATCGAGTGACCAAGACGCTTGGGAATGCACACAACAAACGACTCACTGTTAAAAGCATGCTTATTCTCATAACCAAACACCTACACCCACTCAATCCTCAGCCATATAGATGGAACAAAGTTTTACCACTCAAAATTAACATCTTTTCTTGGCGGATCACTCACAACAGGCTTCCTACACGTTCAAATCTTGACATAAGACGTATTGATTTACACTCAACTCGTTGCCCCGTTTGCGATGAAGATATAGAAACTGAAGAGCACCTCTTTACGTCTTGCTATATTGTTATCGATACATGTTCCAAGGTGTTGGTTTTGTGGAATATCCCCAACATGACAATCTCTTCTCTTTTTGATGCCATCAACTTAGCCAATAGAGTTTCCCTTCCAGCCAAGCATAGAGTTCCCTTTGACGCTGTCGTTCAAACAAATCTTTGGATTTTATGGAAATTTCGGAATGAGATGTGTTTTTCTCCAAAGCGGCCTTCTAAAGAGTTGATCCTGAATGACATTAAGCTTTACTCTTTTAATTCAATATCGTTTAGGCTAAGAAAAGCTCATCAACTGGATCCACTTGTTTGATAACCCGTGTTCCTCCCTTTGTATGTAATCTTTGTACCCCCGACCTCCTAGTGTCTTACTGGATGGTCCGTATTTTCTTTATTTGATATAAATATCCCAATGTGAAAAAAAAAAAACACTTAATATGTCATGAAATTATGACTAGTTACTCTCTAGTAATCTAAGTTGCAATTACAAAGGAACAAACAGGAAAATTAAATTAACTCTCGAACGTCAGCTTGCTAGTATAATTGAACATGAAATTTTGTTCAAGCTCGAGTAGGTCTTTAAAAGCTTGACGCGTTAACAACACTAGCTGGACATATTTAATCCTCGTAAACCTGATTAATATTAATACTTTTGCTAGTATAGTTCCCACTTATAGTGAAGGGGATTAAGTTTTTCATTTGTTCCTGATAAATTCCAGTCAAATAAGAATTTTTGTAGATGTTAAAAAAAGTAGTAACACAAAATTACAAATACACAAATTAGCTATCAACTTTCTAAGTTTTAACTCTATGGTCACAATATATATTTCAAAGCTTCGATCTCGTCTATCTTGATGTTAATCATATTAAAATTTAGGATCCTATTTTTCCATTCATGGAATTAATAAATCTTTTTGAACTCTTCTGTCCGTGGATGATTTGGTTTTCAGAGTGCATATTTTACTTCCAGGGTAACACATAAAAGATGCGTTAAATCGTTAACCGAACCACACAAAACTGTAAAACTGGATTAACCGATTTTGATTTATGTTTAGGTTCAAGAAAATGCCGAAGCAACAACTCTGGTTATCGTTAACCATCAATGAACATCACTAAAAAAATTATAATGTTACAACTCATCGACTGGACCGGTTAATTTTTCAACCGTTTCATCATAATTATTCTTGTCAACTATGTCTGCTTGACTTCAAATTTCAAAGTAATGTAGGCATTTTTTATTTTTATTTTAGAATGGCTGCAGGTATCTATTTAATAAGTCAACTCATTCCAAAATGCTAACATATATGTACTCAAGATTCCTTAATTCAGCTACAAGTACTAGATTCGATAAATGTTCAAAGTAACGTAGGTAATGGCTAAATGAGTCAGTCAACCTAGAAATTGATTACTCCCTCCGTCCCATAAAAACTGTCCTGTTTGACTTTTTTAAGTCTTTTTTTCAACTCCTTTAAATATTTTCGTTTGCGTTATATAATATTTTACGAAAATCATACCAATGAACATACATTTAAATCCCAATCCATGCATATATTTTTCATCAAGTGTTGTATAACGTAAACAAAATTATTTAAAGTCAAAGTTGAAATAGAAAGACTAAAAAAAGTCAAAGTGGACAGTTTTTATGGGACGGAGGTAGTATTTCATAATTATTAATAGCAATATTATGCAAATATAGTCATTTAAGATTATAATATATTAGTACAAAATATTACTGTAATTCTTTTCCATAAAGCAGGCAACATCATATTATATTATTGGGTTTTGGCCGTACAATAGACTTATACTTTACGAAATGTACCGTTTTGGTACGTGAACTAAAATCCGTTCCATTTTTTGTTGTCTACTTTCAAGTTTTGTACAATTTTGCACACAACTTTACAGGAAACCGGCTAATATTTTAAAATACCGGCTAAAATCCTACGTGGTATCGCTGACTTAATTTGATTCTATATTAAAAGACCAAAAACGTTTCCCATTTCATTATTAAAAGACCTAAACGTTTTCCCCCCTTTTCACCTTAAAAAACCTAACCCTAATTTCCAATTTCCATATGATATGATCAACAAAAATGCGATTAACAATAAATTTTCACCACGATGGCACTTTCACACCATCACCACTCATGTATGTTGAAGGGGAACCCAAACACATGGTGTAGGGCATTTTTCAAGATGGATAGAGGTTGTGCAGTATATGAGAATGGCATCTCTGAGTCTTATCACAATGTAATAGGTATTGCTAGAGGTAAGCCAATTATTACCATGTTAGAAGAGATTAGAGTGTACTTAATGAAAAGGCTATGTAGCATGAATAAGTTAGCCTCTAATGTTGTAGACAGCATCACACCTTCAATTAGGAAAGAAATAGAGAGATTGAAGGACACCCAAAGATTCGGGATAACCTATGCTTGTGGTGGTAATATGTATGAAGTTAGGAAGGGAGATGAATCATATGGTGTGAACTTAGAAAATAGGACATGTACCTGTAAATGGTGGGATTTGAGTGGGGTTCTTTGTGTTCATGCTGTATCAGCTTTTGGTTACATTAAAAGTAATCCAGTACTAGGTGTTAGTGCATGGTATTCTAAGAGGATGTGGGTCAATGCATACAGTTATTTCATTAGGCATGTGGGTGGTTCATCTATGTGGCCATACACTAAAGATGAGCCTCCATTGCCTCCAGTACTTAGAAAAATGCCAGGCAGACCTAGAAAACTTAGAATTAAACATGCCACAGAGAGGGTCAATGAAGTTAGCAGGAGTGGAAGAATGATGACATGTACAGTTTGTTGGGAAAAGGGTCATAACAAGAAGACTTGTAAGAAAGAGCAACAACCTAAACCAGTCAAGGAAAAAAGGAAACCAGGTAGAAAGAAGGTTGGTTCTTCATTTCTTTTCCCAACTGATGTTATGGACCAGAATTGTGAAGGATCCAGTGGTGCTGGTCCTAGTAGTGCAACTCCAAGTAGTGTTGGTCCAAGTAGTGATGCTGCTCCTAGTAGTGCAACTCCAAGTGGTGATGGTCAAAGCAGTGCAATCCCATCTGATGCAGTCCCATCTGATGAAGTCCCATCTGATGAAGTCCCAAATGTTGCAGGTTTCATGAATGAGGTAATATGTTTGGTATGTGTAAAGTTTAAGAATATTTGTTGATTTGCTTGCTAAAGTAATTTATGTGCTATTTGCAGGATCAAGTTAAACAATCAGTGACAGAAGATCCTATTGAGGAATCACAAGATAATGACATTCCTACCCAACAGAGTAAGACAAGCAAGACTGCTGCACAGGTGGTTGATGAAGCAATTGCTGCTGGTTTACTCAAGAGTGCAGCTTTGAAAAGAACGTGCAAATCTGAAAGAATTTCAAAAAGAGCCAACCCATACAAATTTGGAGCAGATGGTGCAGGATCAAGTGCTGATAAAGCTTGGGATGTTGAAGATGTTCTTGCAGAAAAATAGTTGTTTAAGTATCATGAAACTTAACTAGTATGAATAATGTAGTCAAACTTTGGGTAATGTAGGTGCACTGAACATGGTCTTGGTTGTTGGTAATGTCTTTATGTCTACCACTAAACAATGTCTTGGATAGTGTGACTTTATGTCAATAATTTTGGTTTGTAATGCAAGAAATGGTCAAGATTTTTGTGGTTTATTGACTTGTCATTTTTTGTTTCTTTAGCATTTAGATGTGGTCAATTACAGACAACAATATACAACTTGCTTTGGTATGTGCAGATGACAAAAGAAGATCCAATTGCATTCATCAAAATATAACCACTTGCATTTATCAAAAAATCCCACTATACAGATAACACAAAATATTAAACTTGCATTCATCAATAAAAACACCTAATTCTTCCTATAAAACATGATAATACAAGCAATAATACACATGAAACCAACAATCTTCCTATAAAACACTAAACTTGCTTTGATTTCTTTCAACTCTTTTTGCATCTCCAACACATGCTTCTCCATAGTCGACTTTTGCAAGTCAAAGTCCCTTTCAATGTCTCTTATCCTTCCATACAAACCATTCATCCTTTTTTCTTGTTGTTTATTCTTCTGAATCAGCTTGTAAACCTCCTTTTTGTAGTACTCACTTGGTAAGTCTTCATCAATCCAAAGAAAAGTCCTACATTTTAGCCCTTATAGTAATTAACGCAACCAAGAAAACGTTTAATGGATAATCAATGGTTCTTGATGTTTGTTGAATAACTGGTTCATCACATTCGCAAAACATAGGTGGAGGAGGACGCCTATGAATAGAAGATGATGAAGATGCCATTGATTTATCTTAATTGAATTTGGGATGTATTAATTTTTTGATGAAATTAAGGTTAGATCAATTAGGTTTTTTGGGGGGTTAATTTTGGGGAAGACGTGGGTTAATTTTTGGGGGTTTTTTTGGGGGTTAAGGGATATGTAACTTGGTTTTTTAAGTGAAAATCCGACGTTTCGGTAAAACAAGTTTAGCCGTGCAAAATGGTACAAAACTTGAAAGTAGACAACAAAAAATGGAACGGATTTTAGTTCACGTACAAAAACGGTACATTTCGTAAAGTACACGTCTATTGTACGGCCAAAACCCTATATTATTTGCGACTTGTGTTGCACTTGAAATTCCTTGATGATAGTATGATGCTATGCAAGTAAATCACACAACATTAGACAACCAATAGCATTCACTCAACAATAGCAAATTATGTTGGTGATTCTGGTGTCATAAAAATATTTTGATTTACACAAGACAAAAAGTGATTTTCATGTTAAGCTCAATCAAAAACTAGAAAACGTGGAATGCAATTTTTTTATTTTATTTTTATTTATTTTTTTTACACCTAACTTAATGGGAAATGATTTGTACACTCACACTTTTGATTAGAACACTCAACTATATGCATTACATATTTGTACAATGCTTACTGTATGCTTTAACTGCTTGTACAGTTGAGTGTCCCAATCAAAATTATGAGTGTCCCAATCATCTTCCTAACTTAATACCGTCACTAACTAGTGGGGTCAAGAGGCACTACAAGAAAAAGTGTCATTAGCAACAACTTAAATTTGTTGCAACATATGAAAAAATGGTTGCTAAACGTGTTTTGCAACGAAAATAGCAACTAACACCAATTGATGCTAATTCAATCTATGCTAATTTAGAAAAGCAACGAAATTGCTTATTGGTTGCTAAATTAGCAAGAACATTTAAAGTCATTGCTAATTTAAAAATGCAACGAGCATGCTTAGTCGTTGTTAAATTAGCAACACATTTTTAAGTCAATTGTTGCCATTTCTAAATAATTAGCATCAAAGATATATTACTTGCTAATTACATTATTAGTCAACAACCTGCTTTTGGCCCAAATAATTCTATAAATACAACCTTGAAAGAGCACTTCTGTAAATATATAAAACCACAAGTAACTTTATTGAAATCCAAATATTATTCATAAAATCTTTACAAAGTAAACCATCATATGATTCGCCACAATTAATGATCAAATATCCAACTAGTTCGTAAGAACTAAAAGTACCAAAAACTTTGGTCATTATAGACTGAAGGTTTGCTAGACACTAAATGGATCACCAGAATGTAGGAATATAGTTTGCTAAAGACTAATGAATCACCAGAATGTAGGAACTCGATTTTGACCCGAAGAATTTCTTAACTTGTTCCTGCAAGACTTGAGCCTGCACTTGTTCTTGAACTTCGGCTGCATGTCAACCTCAAATGCTTTCATTCGATTTCTACTCTGCTATTAACTTCGATTCAATCCAAGCCTCATCACCATTCTTGAAGTGTATGTGCGAGATCTTTTAGCAGTTGGTCTTTTGCCTTCTTATATATCCGGCCTGCTTGTTTTGTAAGCCCAAATCCATACCCATTGCTTGTTTGGTAAAACCGATGGCCTATTCTACCTATGCTTCACCATAAAATGGAATATCAACTAAATCATCAACATTGTTCTTTTTCTCGACAATATCACGATACTTAGTTATTGCCCTTTCCTAGAGATCGCACTGCCACCTTTACCTTTGTCCTTTTGTGCAACTTTTCAAACAACTCTAATTGTCCGACCAACACCCATTGGTCTCCGCACAAAATAACATAAAATAAACAGATAATCATCCTTCGCCATTACAAAACGAGATATCTACCAAATAAGTAGGGCTCCCAGGGTCTCATTAGACTTGCAATAATTGACTCGCACAAATATTATAACAAGTGTTTGGCTCTTATTCAACCGTCTAAATCATCCTTCGCCCATGACAAAGCAGAGATGAGGTTCTAAATAAACCTCTAAGTGCTCAAATAATACTCGGTCAATTTGAACTTTCTAAGTTTCAGAGTTGGAGCTCAAATCTAAGTTATTCAAGAAAACTAAACCTTATAGTATACCTTTTACCTTTCTAACACAAGAATTAAAGGAAACTTGAGTGTAGATTAGTAATACTATACAAGACCTGATGAATACATATATCGATCTTACTATGTAAAACCCCTGAGTTATCTCTCAAACTTAACAAGCTAAGAGCCTAAGACGAACCCCGTCAGTTGACCAAGCATCAAGCTAAGAGATGATTGATACTTAATCTGTATTAATGATTTAACATGAACCTAGGAATCAAGTAAAAGAAATTACAACCCTATCTTTGATGCTTAACGGACACACTGATTGAACCATAGGAAAATAATATTTCAAAATAGAACTAAATAAAGTAAAAAGTAAAATAAGTAAAAGCTCGGAGTAAATTAACAACTCTCAATCAATAATTTTGAAACAAAGCGGCTTATAATTTTATTACCCAAATAATACGGTGTATTTCAAAACCGGAGACACCTCCGCAGTGTTCTAACATATGATCTGCTTCATCCCCGGGACTACTTTTCGTTTGCAACACCGTGGCAGAACGCTTCCGTTTGTCATCATCCATGATGCAAGAATCCCATCCCAATCTTCTTTGGTTACAAATTCAGTGGCACGCACTCTCCATTCAGCAGGGTTAGTACTGTTTGTCTTCCTTTTACAATTTTTTCTAACCAACGCCCACAAACCTCCGAATCTTATTTTAGCCCTTTCTTCCCAAACATGTCTAGTCAAGCTTTCAGATCAACATTATCCTCAGATTGATATCGATCCCGCAATGAAATGAAAAATAATTACAATGTAGTGTTTACAATGACAATCACAAAAATATGTATCAATATTAATCACTTCACCTGAAAGCTTTTATGGAAGATTTCCACTAGATCTTCATCAAGTTGATGCCATTGAGTTTTTCTCCACAAAAAAGAGTGCCTTAAAATCTTTAGTAATTGCTCGCACAACTTCATGCTCTAGGTAGCTACATGATTGAAAATATATGTTAATTAGTAAAAGGGCATAGATATTAGGTGTCACAGATTATCGTCCCCAAAATGCTCATTGAGAAATACGATAATTAACTTTGTATTGGGGACTTACATATGACACGGGACTACATAAACGCATATCCAAACACAATTTTGCTACATGTACAGCTTTTATTACAACTGAATATTTAACTTTGATTATTGAATATCATATAATAACTTTCTAAACACAAATCCAAATATCCTCAAAATGATTCCGCTATCGAGTTCTCGATGATTCTATCACAAGTTCCAATATGGGAAAACAAGAAAGACACTCATAAGTTGTCAAATCCAACATGGCAACATCAAATCCGACTACCCTATCCAGTTCTGATGATTCTAAACGCAGTGTGCAGAGCGGTTTCCAAATCAATAACCCATGACCATGTTAAGAGCATGAACAAGTAAAGCAAACAGAAAATTGATTGTGGTGTCATTAAGTAACTAATTACCATCTGCTTAAGGGTATGTGAAGATTTGGCTTTTGAATACCAAGGCTAGCAGGCACATATACACTCAAATGACTATAATAATGTACAACCAGATATTAATTGTCTATTTTAAGTAGTATTAGACATTCTACAAACTATGTTATTAATAATCATATCTTATAACATTAAGCGTAACTAGTCAGTTGAATTATTAGAAGAAAAAAAAGAGAAAAGTTTTACTTACTTTAAACCACTAATATGTATCACTTTTCTCTCAGAGATGAATCTCAGGATGTTTTTGTTCGGTGTGTTCCTCTCGGTCCCCTTTTCTAGTAGATGACTCTTCATCTATGTAAATGTTAATAATTAGTAGATTGAAATAAGACTTAGCTACTTCTATACTTAAGGATTATACCTCTTGTATCGGCATCGCTTCACTTGCTTCAAAAACTGACGAATTAGCTACTGGTGACATGGAGTGAGGTGATTGTGTTGGTGTTGGCATTAAGTGTCACCACACGTTTCATTCCTCGATATATGATGAAAGATTCAATCTCTAATCAGGTATAAAGTGCTCAAGTCAAATCACACAATCCTCGCTTGAATGACAGCTTCTTGTTAAGATATCAACTAGCAACACATATACTAATTCTGGCATTACTTGTTAAGCATAGCATCTAACATATGCTTTCTAATGAACTTTCATCAAATCAAATAAGCATACTGTTTTACTGGTTACAATTTAATGAAAACATACAAATAAGGTTATGCGACTACAACCAAATTCTCGTGATTATCTACATCATCATAGTAACTAAATTGCAGACACATTTCTCTCATAAAGATACTATGGTTTATTCTCAAAATTTGAATTCATCGCTGCATATCAATATAGTCATCACATATGGCATCAATATAGTCACAACTCAATTCAATTCGATTTATTCATACATGTGTGTCTCCTCAAGAATCATCAAAACGTTATCCTAACACTGTATTATCTACACACCATAAAAGCTAAATTGCAGAAACACATTCTTCTCGATTAGATCAGTTTATTCAAAACTATTATCAGATTACTAGACCTTATATACATTTCAGCATTTTTCTGCATACCAATACAATCACAACGTTCGACATCATCTATTAGAACATATGTTCAAACTATTTATTTTCAATGCACATAAAATGAATCATCGGATCAATACGCTTACACTTACAGTTAACTTTTCAAAGCATGTTCTAAACCACATCAAACATCTCACTAGATTACAATTCGCACATTTAACAACTACTAAAGCGCATCAAATATCACTCCACTACATCGTAAAGTTTTCAAAACACATCAAATGTCTCATTATTTTGCTAGCTCTACACGTATCACAAACGATCACATATTCTGAACAACAATATACATTTATATATATTGCCAAGAAATTAAACTACTAGATCTAATCAATAACTTATGCAATAAACATAACTAATCCATTACACAAATTTCAAAGCACGTCATATATCTCATCGGATCAACGTATCTATGCTTTTACAGTTACCTAATACTACTACAGATTAAACAAACCTTACAACTTCTAATAAGTGAACATGCCTATTTTCAACACAATTCAAAACTTAAATCACTTTAAACAACTTAAAATGCAAAATTATCACTAATTAGCCCTAATTTACATCTAAAAACTTAATTGACACAAACAAAATAATAGATGCTTAATTCAATAAAAGTTCAGATTCTACCGATGGTGATGGAGGGCATGGAGTCACTGCTGTGAGGCGTGATGGAGTGAAGAGGAGATTGCACAGATTTCTAACCCACGAGGCGCCGACGAGTAGTAAAGGATTTCACCACCCTCGATTGCATTATTCGACGGCGGTGACATGGTGAGCTGCCGATGAAGTATGGTAGGTGCACGGCGAGACGACGGCGCGCTGCCATGGCGGCGATGCAATGGCGACGGACGGTGAGCGTGAGTGGTTCACGTTTTTTGTGTTTTGAGGACTTCATTGTTGTTTGGATTTTGAGCAACTGATTTGATTTTGAGCAACTGATGTAAGAGTGGAATATTTAATTAGTTAGTTATATATAAACTGATGGTAAATCTAAAGTGGAATATTTAATTATTGTTTAAAAATTTACTAAAGAGCAAATTAGTAAAGTGGTTAATTACTTATAAATTTGGATGGGAAAGAGTAAATCTAAAGAGCAAATTACTCATGTTGTTTGGTTTTAAGCGTTGAGTGGTTAAGCTACTTACACAATATTTGGTTAGAATTTTTCGGTAAAGGTTTATTTAATTGTTGTCGACTTAAAAAAAAATACTAAGTCTCACATGTTTTTGATAAAATAATAGCAAAAATTATTTGTCACACTTGTAAAAATACCAATTAATTTACTTGTTGCTAAAAAATTTGTAACCATGTTAACATTTTCCTTGCTAAAATTATATGCTTGTAAAAATATCAACTAATTAACTTGTTGCTAAAAAAATTGCAACTATGTTAACATTTTCCTTGCTAACATTAGATGCTAAATGCATAATTTAGCAACAATTTCTCTATTGTTGTTAAATAATCGTTGCTAATGGCACTTTTTCTAGTAGTGAGGCCGCATCCCTCTCTAATGTTTGAGTTAATCATTTCCATTTACGACAATGAACTTAAACTATGAAATAAACACAAATATTTAGACAATGTACGCATAACTATAGGTATTTCATGCAAATTCATTGAAAATCGAATGCTTCGAAGGAAACATGTACAAATAAGGCACTTCATGCAGACTCATCGAAAACTTGAATGCCTCGAAGGAACACGTACAAATCAGGATAAGAATTGCTAGAATTTGGAAGTTGCTGCTGTATAAGAAACCTAACTCGATCATCACATGTAGATGATGATCATCATGGATGCAGAGGTAATTTATCAAAATTTTGCGAGATCATACTATATGTTTATATGATTATATCATTAATGATGTATTCATATTTAGTTAATTTTTTGTTCATGTTCATAAGGCTGAAAATTTTCACGCAAGAGTAAAAATTGAATTGATTCTTAAGGTTAATTAAATATCATATCTAAGAAGCTAAGGTTAATTGTGACATGCTTACTTTCACAGAAAGCTAGTCAATTGTATTTCACGACTTAATTGCCACTTGTATGTATGAAAAGGATTAATAACCTAGTATCATACGATGAATCTCTCCTAATTTAACGGCTATTAAGATGAAGACTTCAATATTAAAACCAAATTAACTACATAAAGGTTTAAGAAATGGTGATCTGTTATTTGTCGTATGCCATTAAACAAAATAAGCTAGTAAAAAGGTAAGAATGATATTGAACATGTCAACCCGTTGACATTAAGACCATGTGGCCAGTTTATATTCGTAACCTATCTATAAATAGTCTTGTAGCAAGATCAAGTGATCAACATCTTAACACAAAGTACATATATTTCTCTTTGCATATATACAGAGTACGTAAATTTTAGGTAATACATCTTCCAGGCTCAAAACAATGGGAGCCAGTGGCCAGATGAATGTTTCGAGTATCGAAACAGACATAATCCAACGTGTTCCGGTCTTTAAACCTCCATTTCGGATCGCTGATCTAAGGAAACAAATACCACCACACTGTTTTAAACGCTCTCTTATCCGCTCTCTTGGTTCCTTCTTTCGAGACCTTTTTGTAATCTATTCTTTATACTATCTCGCATTAAACTACATGCCATTGCTCCCTCAACCCCTCTCTTATGTCGCATGGCCACTATATTGGCACGCCCAAGGTAGCATTCTCATGGGATTTTGGATCCTTGGCCATGAATGTGGCCATAATGCTTTTAGTGAGTACCAGTGGATTGATGATGCAATTGGTTTGTTCATCCATTCAGTTACCTTGACACCATACTTTACGTTCAAATATAGTCACCGAAACCATCATGCCCACACGAACTCACTTGAGTTAGATGAGGTGTACATCCCAAAACGCAAATCTGATACTTTTTTCACTGAGTTTATGAATAATGGACCCGGAAATGTGTTCATTCTAATAATAAGGGTTACTCTTGGTCATCCCTTGTACATGATATTCAATACTTTAGGTATCTTTAATGACCGTGAGCGTGAGCTTCATCACGTTGTGCTCTCGGATGTTGGAATCATTGCAGTTCTGTATGCGCTATACCATCTTTTCGTAACATAAGGTGTAAAAATGGCGGCCTTCTTGTATGGAATTCCTTTGTTTTCATTTAGTTGCATCTTTATCATCGTGACTTACTTGAACCACGCGCACCCATCGGTTCCTCACTTTGATTCGACAGAGTGGAACTGGCTAAGAGGTGCTTTATCGACCATCGATAGGGACTATGGGAAGTTGATGAACTGGGCTTTCCATAATTCAAATCAAAATCATGTGATTCACCATTTGTTCCCCATGCTTCCACATTATCATGCATTTGAGGCTACAGAGGCTATTAAGCCTATTGTAGGTGACTACTACAAGTATGACGATACTCCAATATTAAAGGCAATTTGGAGAGACACAATGGAGTGCATATATGTCGAACCAGATGAAAGCTCGGAGAAAAAAGGTGTTTATTGGTACTTCAAGTAGTGTAGTTTGTATCTATCAAAATTGTATTTGTATTAATTTGATTTTGTACGTGATACTAGTAACCGAATAACCCAATTGTAATTTGATTGCTTTCAGTATTTTAGAAATCAAAATCCAGTAAGTTTGATAGAACTGATTCGATATAAACGGATACCTTAAAACTGGACACCCTAAAAACGACTAAGAAAGTCCCCCACATATATATTGTAGAAACTGCGCCTACAATTCGACCAACCACATGAACGGTTTTGCAATTTACTCTTAAAAAAAATTAGCTCTATAATCACTATATCTCAGTAAATACTTTTGATAAGAACTGCTTGAAACATCAAAGAACAAAATAATATGTAGAAACCTAATTCAGTACATTACATGCTCATCATCATGATTATCAAAACTATAATCATAATCATCATATTAACTTTTTTTTTTTTTTTTTTTGGAACAGAGATAACATTTCACTCCTCACAAATGGAGGTAATTTGAACACAACAAGTTACATCGAACATAATGGGCAAAATCGAAATTGACTTGCCAAACAAAATACACAAAGTAACAAGTTAAGCCAAAACAAGACATACACCATAATAGATGTGACGATGACTACAATAAACACACATACAAAGGTGGGGGGAATCACCAAGGTGAGCTTTTGGTAGACACAACAATATGAAGATGTAGCTTGACAAAAGTACATAAAGTACATAAAACATACATAAAAGATAAAACTGAGCATCCTTAAAGGAGACAGACTTAAACCAAACAGATCTAAAGTCGAAACCCAAGGCAGCAGCAAGCCATCGATGACGGACCACAATGATCCAGCGAGCAGAGACGGATGGTAACGGATCGCAAGCGAAAGACAACGGTGACGGAAGGACTACACGGCAATGGCGATAGGAGATGACAGATATGTGAGTAAGGGCTTTTATTGTGGAAAAGGAAAAAGTACAAGAAAAGATGGGAGAAGGAGGTCCAGACGGCAGGCCAAAACCGATCGCCAGAGAAAGTTGAGATTTGTTTGGTAAGGGTTAGGGTGGATTGGGTTAATTTTTTAGAGAGAGATTGGAGAAAATATTGTCAGGATTTTTAGAGTGAGGCCGGCCAAAACTGAAACTATCAATTGATATTAACCATTCTCTTTATTTAACGTTTAACAAACATGCTTTGCTTTCTTAACATTTTTCATTATAAATAGAATTCTCATTAACATAAATCTAGGTTGATTACATGACACAACGTGCATGATGCAAGAAGAACAACTAAAATCTACAATAAACATCAAAATCTATGCATTGTTCGTGCATCAAAATGGTGCATGTATATTGTATGAAACTTCTAGCCCTTTTAATAGAATTCAGGTAATTAACCTCTATTCTTGGCTCTCTCATTGCACCATGGCATAGTCGTCACCCATAGGGTTATAGAGCTGGCCTTGGCTCTTAAGATCGTCCACCCTTCAAACTCATTAGCCATCGGCTAGAAGCCTTGGTACATATGTACATATAGGGCAATAACCAAAATATCCAAGGAGAACCAATAAACAATATGGCAGCGACGTACAGCATACCACTGGTGAGTAGCCTGCGGGTAAAAAAAATAGAAAACAAGGAAAACGCCACCAATAACTACAAAAATGTAGAATAAAGAAGACATTATAGGTACGATTAAGTCTCCATTCTTTTCCTTCCCCATTGTGTTTAATTCGCGTGTTCTTTGGTTTACTTCTTCATGTTCGTACGTCTAATTCAATAAAATCTTCTCTTGTCTAAGTATTTTTTTTTCTCACATTCCTTTCTTCTGGGCACGGTTGTATTATTGTTAGGCGTACGAATGAGAATAATCAAATCCAGTTTGTGTTGACCGGGCATATTTATGCAAATAAATGCACTATAATCAAATCCAGTTTGGGTTAACCGGACATAGGCAAACAAACGCAATATAATCGAATCTCGTTTGTGTTTACCGGACATAGGCAAATAAACGCACTATAATCGAATCCCTTTTGTGTTGACCGGTCATCGGCAAACAAGCGCACTACAATCGAATCCCGTTTGTGTTGACCGGACATAGGCAAAAAAACGCACTATATTTGAGAACTCTAGGTATAACGGAAAATTTACTACTAGGACCACTGTTACTATTATTATATCAATTTTTATGGATACACTATTAACGCTTTGATTGTCATGAGCTAAGTACAATAATAACTGCTTTGTTTTCAAACTATGAGTGTAAGACTCTATAGCTCACACTACGAATATTGTGTTCAATAATTTAATTAAACTTATGGATTTCACTCAACCTTTATATTGATGTTTTAAGCATGTTTATCTCAGGACCATAATGTACAAGATTGGCATAGAGGAGCACGGATACTCAAGAAAGATGTAATATATTTTATCATTCAAAAAATATCAAAGACTTTTTATTGATGTATTATGTATTCATGGAACCACTCAGACCTTATTTTTGTAAACTCTGATATTTCAATAAATCGAATGATAATTCTTTTAAAACGACTCAGATTGAGTTCATTTTCTATTACTATAACTGTTATAACGTCGAGTAACGCCCAGTTTGAATTCCTCTGTTATCACGAAATTGGGGGTGTTACACCCATTTCCTACCTCCAATTTGTGGATGACACACTCTTTATCGGGGCAATGGTCCTTATCTAATGCAAAAAGTTTGTCTAGCATCCTTACTTGCTTCCATCTTGCATCCGGGCTCAAAGTCAATATTGATAAAAGCAAGCTCTATGGTATTGGTGTACATACTAATGATCTCAATCTCATTGCTAGTGCCATTGGCTGCCAATCATCTGAATCCCATGCACCTACCTTGGTTTACCCATTGGTTCTAACATGTCAAGATCCTCTAATCAGTCTCCATTAATTGATCGCTTCATGAAATGACTCTCTAGATGGAAAACAAAAACCATTTCCTTTGGTGGACGCCCTCACCCTCATCAAGTCCGTTCTAGGTAGCTTAGGTATATACTTTTTTTCAACTTTTAAAGCTCATGTTACTATCATCAATAAGCTTGAAAGTATCCGTAGGAACTTCTTTTAGGGTGGTAATTCGGATAATACAAAGATAGCTTGGGTAGCGTGGGATAAAGTCTTATCCCCTCATAATCAAGGTGGTCTTAATATTGGGAGTCTCAAGGTTTTTAACCAAGCCATGCTAGCAAAATGGTGGTGGTGTTTTCTAATTGAAGAAAATGCTCTATGAAGAAAAATCATCCTCTCTATTCATGGCCCAAATGGAGGTCTTACAAGGGGTTCTTCTTTGTTGTATAAATCGGGTCCTTGGTATCACATGACGAGGTTGAAAGATGAGCTGCTCTTGTATGGTATCAACCTTCAATCACTTTTCAAACGTAAAATTGGCAATTTTCAATCCACAAAATTTTGGCTAGACTCATGGATTGGTGGTCCTGGTCCTTATCTTTGTTCTACTTTCCCAAGGTTATTTCGTTTGGAAAGAGATGTTGGAAATGTATATATTTACAAACATGTGAATGTCCGGATTCGAACTCGTGACCACGGGATTGCACACATTAGCGAATGAGAATTAAAGTTAATAATTAATGTTTATGTTTACGATTAATTATTGCACATTAAGTCCGGTTAACGATCGTTAAGTATTTAACGGAAAAATGACTAACGACCGTTAAATGGAAAAGAGAAGGACTAGAAATGGAAAACTTGGAAAATTTATGGGTTTGGCTTTGGGCTTGTAGTATGGCCGGCCAGGGGGCCTTATCCAAGCTTAATCCCTAACTTGTTTTTCAAGAATTCCATTCACTATATAAGTAAGGCTAGGTTCTAGGGTTTCATTCATATCTTTGTGCATTGAATTAACCCTAGATCTCTCCTATCCTCTCTTTTGTCCTATAATCGGCCGAGCACCCCAATTGTAAGGGAGTTCGGTTTCGTTTTGCTTAAACGAGGACTTGTGTTAGATCTAGCAATCGCTTGATTCGTTTGGTTAATTGGTGTGTACAAGAACGTGGTTGTAAGACATTATTCTTACACCAATAAGTACTTCTTTGTTTTGCTTTGCTCGAGGGTTGTTTTTCTTTGCTCGAGGGATTTGACATTCGCAAGAGGTACGTTACGCATACTTTCAGTTAATTAATTTATTTGTTATGATCTTAAGTCTTCCGCTGTGTACTCTTGATGTTTACTTGTTTATTGTATGTTATATATTTTATAAACTCAACAGTGGTTTCAGAGCCTTGTATAACAAGTAATTAATTACTGAAACACATAATTAAAATAAACATGAATGTGTTATTATTTGTATGCTTAGATCTAGGGTTTGCAAAACCTAAACCCTAATTTTGAGGGGGGGCGTTTTTTTGGTGCCCTAATTAGGGTTTTGTAAACTATTGTTTTAATTGGATTAGAAACCCTAAGATGCATGCAACTTTATGTGTATATGCGTAACTTTGATTTAATTGCATTAATTGTTAAGTGTAATTTTATATCCATGATAATTATCTGCATGTTTTATCATGGATTTGCTTTATTGTATGTCTTTCTTGTTTAAGTGATATACACTAATTTTTGATAGATCTAAAATTGGGGAAGACCTCAATAATTATTAATTTAATCAATTATGTGCTATGTGGTATGTATTTAATTTTGACTTGCGCAATCGATGAATCGATGCATGTGGTTCACCTTGTACATAGATGAAAACGGGTGAAAGTCTTAATTAAATATATGCATATTGTCAAATCTAGAATTGGTTATTAATAGGATTTATCAAAACCGTTTGCATGTGGCTATTTGATATGCATGACTTTTATTTGTTATGCATTCATTGTTTATTTGTTTATTTTTATAAATACTTGCTTGTTTGTTATGTGTAACAAGGGTATTTTTACAAGAAAAATAAACTGACCTAAACAATGGTGAAACATGTATTTTAAGACTAGTAATCATAATCGTTTAATTGATTGATGACTTTGGTAAAATGGTCTGAACGCTCACCCATGAGAATGAACTAACAAAAGGGGTTTAAAGAAGTGCGACAGTCACACTTGAAAGGATGTCTAAGGTTGTGCTTTAGCGCGTACACGGTCCTCTGCCCCTGTAAGTTCGAGTGGAGCTACTTAGTAAGCCATTAAATGTGCAAGCTCATCTTAAGGGCGAATTAGTTTTAATTCCATGCGCCACTTCGGTGGTAATTATCCGAAACACTAAGTGTTTACACTTATGCAAAAGTACGGTATAATGGATGATAATTAACACTAAATTCCTTGATTGGTGAACCCAATACCTCAATTAAAGTTTGATGATGAAATGCTTATACATTAAAACAAGATATAAATGTTTTAATAAAAACTATGCTACAAAGATGAATGCATGACATCTTTATACATATTTGATTTAACATCAAAACTATTACCCTTTAATTTAAGTTATATGCCATCCAACGAAACGGAAACACCTAAGATTACTTTCTATTTGCGTGAGAACGTGACTTAGATCTTAATCGAAGGGTAAAATGTCCACGTGTCGTGAGAACGGGCATGGACGATTTTGCAGTTTCTTAAGTTGGACAACTTAATTGAGTTAGGCATGGAGAACTGGGAACTCAAGGCATAAGATGGGATAAAACATGATTACATGGCGATTGATATTGGCTATATGTAAATCCCATAAATCTAGGAATTGCAATTGAAATTGGCAATTGAGCAAATGCTCTACCATTTTGTATAAGGTTCATTACTAGCAGATCAACTGACGTAATAAAATTATGACAATTTGGATCCTAGTTTTCAATAAATATTAATTGGTTATATGAATATGAACCTTGGGTATTTAATTGTTTATTGAAAAGGAAAATTATCAAAATACTAATTATGGTTTTTTGAACTTTTTGTAGATGGCTCAATCTGATAACACTATGAGCTTACTGAGTGCCGCTTTCAAAGATATGATTGGAAGGGACAGCCGACCGGCCCTAATTTCAATGCTTGGCATCGTTCACTTAGGATCATCCTTCGTGTTGCCAAAAGGGTTGAAATTTTGACTACACCTCTCGCCGATGCTCCTCCCAACACGCAACGCTCTTGAACTAGAGGCATATCGTGTTGAATATGAGAAGCACAATGATGTGGCGTGTCTAATGCTTTCGGGGATGTCTGCTCAATTGCAAAACAATTTGAGCACTATTCGCCTATGAGCATGCTAGATGAACTCAAACGTATGTTTGAGAAGCCACCGACAGCTGAACTGTATGAACTTATTGAAAAGGTTCATAGTTGCAAGCAAGAGGTTGGCAAATCTGTCTCCGACCACGTCCTAGAGATGAAACATCACTTGGACCAATTGGAGAAGCTCGGCTGGGGTTACTCGAATGATGTATGTGTCAGCCTCATCAATCACTCCCTTAATCAGGATCGGTTTGGTGATTTTGTCCAAAATTTTAACATGCATTGCACGGGGAAGACAGTGAATGAGTTACATGCAATGCTTGTAGACTACGAGAAGAGATTTCCAAAGAAGGCTCCTACACCTCTGTACTCGCAATACGTGGTGGTAGGGTGAATAAGCCAAAGCCGCAAGCAGATAAGAAAGGGAAAGGAAAAGGAAAGGGAAGCAAGTTGTCATCCCACCAGCTCCTAAGAAGACCCCTGGAAAGAAAAAGGAGAATCCTAAGAAGGATTTGTCTTGCCACCACTGCAACTCACCGGTCACTGAAGCGAACTGTCCAGTTTATCTTAATGAGTGCCTTCAGAATAAAAATAAGATGGTGCCTAACTCATCAGGTATTTTTATGTTTGAATTATTTTCTTTTCCTCATAAGCAAAACTCCTGGATATATGATACAGGATGTGGTACTCACATCTGTAATACATCGCAGGGACTTAGAGGGTCAAAGAAGCTGACCTGTGGAGAAAGATACTTGTACGTTGGAAATGGAAAGCGTGCAAAATGTCGAAGCCATAGGTACTTTTGATTTAGTGTTGCCTTCGGGCTTAATTTTAGAACTAAATAATTGTCATTATGCACCCTCCATTGTTAGGGGTGTTATTTAGGTTTCTTTGTTAAAATATATTGGTTTTGTGCACACTTTTACAAGTTATGGAATTTCAGTTTCTTTAAATAATGTTTTTACTTTAATGCAATTCCTATGCTTGGTGTGTTTGAAATTGATATGGATGGTTGTATATCCAATGGAAATAATTCGTTGTATAGCATTAGCAATAAGAAGAGCAAGTTGAACTGTGATTCTTCTTATCTTTGGCATTGTCGCCTTGCCCATATTGGCAAGAAACGCATGGAAAAGCTGCAACACGATGGGCTTTTACAAACGGTCAATGATGAATCATTTGATAAATGCGAATCTTGCATTGCTGGGAAGATGACAAGGAAACCTTTTTCACCACAAGTGGAAAGGGCTTCTGATCTACTTGGATTAATACACACCGATGTGTGTGGTCCACTTAGACATGTGTCAAAACGTGGTGCTGTCTACTTCTTAACCTTTACGGATGATTTCAGTCGTTATGGTTATGTTTATTTACTTAAACATAAACATGAAGTCTTTGAAACATTTAAGGTTTTCAAAAGTGAAGTAGAATTACAACTTGGTAAGAAGATTAAAGCTCTTCGATCCGATAGAGGTGGTGAGTATGTAAGTCAAGAGTTCAAAGATTACTTAGTTGAGTGTGGAATTATCCAGCAACTCACATCTCCTTATACTCCACAACAAAATGGTGTATTTGAAAGGAGAAATCGTACCTTACTTGACATGGTACGATCAATGTTTGAACTTACGACTCTACCTTTTACTTTTGGGATTATGCCCTTGAAACTGCTATTTGCATTTTGAATATGGTTCCAACAAAGAAGGTTGTTAAAACTCCATATGAAATATGGACTGGAAAAGCTCCCAACTTTTCTTACTTAAAGGTCTGGGAATGTGAAGCGTTTGTTAAACGTGACACACCTGATAAGCTCCAAGCCAGATCTGTTAAGTGTATCTTTGTAGGATACCCTAAGGAAACTATGGGTTACTAATTTTACTACCCAGCTGAGAATAAAGTCTTTGTGGCTAGGTATGGAGATTTCCTTTAAAGGAATCTCATATCTCAAGAACTCAGTGGGAGAGTATATGATCTGGAATATGATCAAGAAGATACAACACCTTCTAAAATACTAGCCAACTTCAAGAAGAACCCGAAAGCTTAGGTGCTCCTCCTGAAGTTGTTCCCATTCGTAGGTCTGAAAGGACTATACGTGCACCTGACCGTCTATGTCTTAACGTATAGGTGGAGGAAAATATGGTTGGGGATCTTGATGAACCTGCCAACTATAAGGCTGCCATGGCTGATCCTGAAAAGGATAAATGGCAGATTGCTATGAATGGGGAAATGCAATCCATGAAAGATAATGAAGTTTGGATTGAAGTTGACCTTCCTCCCAATGCGAAAATCGTTGGAAGTAAGTGGATCTTCAAGAAGAAAACTGACATGGATGGCAATGTACACACCTACAAGGCTCGTCTAGTGGCTAAAGGTTTTACTCAAACCTATGGCATTGACTACGAGGAGACATTCTCTCCTGTAGCGGACATAAGAGCTATTAGGATTCTCATAGCTATAGCTGCACACTATGACTATGAGATTTGGCAAATGGATGTCAAAACCGCTTTTCTGAATGGTCATCTAGATGAAGACATCTATATGGCTCACCGAAGGGTTTGTGAATCCATTTTTTCCTAACCGTGTATGCAAGCTTAAAAGGTCCATTTATGGACTGAAGCAAGCATCAAGGCAATGGAATAAAAGATTCGATGGAGAAATCAAAGGTTTTGGATTTACTCAAAATCTTGATGAGCCATGTGTATATCACAAAGCTAGTGGAGTCATGTTACTTTCCTTGTTCTGTATGTCGATGACATATTAATCATAGGAAATCATATACCAAGTCTAAATGAGGTGAAAGCCTATCTTGGTAAATGTTTTTCGATGAAGGACTTAGGGGAAGCCATACATCCTTGGAATCAAGATCTACCGGGATAGATCAAGGCAGCTAATTGGTTTAAGCCAAAGTGCTTACATTGACAAAATATTGAAGAGATTCAATATATAAAATTCCAAGAAGGGATTTTTGCCAATGCAAGTAAATCATGGTTTGAGCAGCCAGGGCTGTGCTTCAACACCTGCAGAGGTGGCGCGTATGAAGAAAGTTCCTTATGCTTCGGCTGTAGGATCTATCATGTACGCGGTGCGATGCACAAGGCCAGATGTGGCGTTTGCTCAAAACTTGACCATCGGTATCAACGAATCCGGGTGAAATTCATGGATGTTGTTAAGCATATTCTCAAGCACCTTAGGGCTACAAGAGATATGTTCATAGTGTATGGAGGAAATCCGAAGCGAACTGTCTGCATTACAGGTTATCTGCGATGCATCTGGAAGTGTGACAAAGATGATACGAAGTCTCGGACGGGTTACATATTTGTCATCAATGGAGGTGCTGTGGATTGAAAGAGTAAGAAATGCAACACACTTGCAATGTCTGCTACGAAAGTGAGTACATAGCGCCTGAGTGCCATGGAAGCCGTTTGTTTGGATAAGGAAGTTTGTTTCAGGGCTTGGTGTTATGCCGTCGATTGAACATCCTATTAAAGTATATTGTGACAATTCAACTGCAATTACTTTTGCCCATGAACCCGAGTCATGAAGGGCACCATACACTATCCTAGACAATATCACTATGTTCGAGAGCAAGTCGAGATAGGTGAAATTGAGTTGCACAAAGTTCACACAGATGATAACCTAGGAGATCCATTAACGAAGGCCTTACCTGGTGAAAAACTTAATCATTTGTCTGATAAGTTTGGACTTCGTTTAGCTAGTAGTTTCATGCCCATCTGTGACTAAGTATTTTAGATAAAGGATATTGTAAACATTATTATTGAAATGAAATAAAGTATTTTTGTTATGTTTATTATTCATTTATTATGATGTTGTCCTATATTTGCATGTTTAAATCCTTGAATAACTTAAGTTATTCTAAATAGTCCATTTTCAATCAATAACATGGGAATGATATTGAATTAAGACAAATCTGAGTATTACTTAGAATATACTTGAAAGTATATTGATGCGTAGCATGACTAATTTCAGATGATATTCAATGAATTGAATATAGGACTTATCCCACCCGCATGATAATACTTTATGGATCTTTGTCATTAAGTATATCATGGATATTTATCCTCGGACTTGAGATACAAGAGATATGTCATGGATGTAGTGCATTTTTGTGAAGCAATCTAACGCTACACGTAACGGGTAGTTATAAGGGTTGTTTTCAGAAGTGTTGCGAAATTTATGAATCCTCGCTTGTAGTCAAAACAGGATTTGTTTCCTTCAAATTTATTTTGAAGTATAATACTACTGGGCCCCTCGTAGGGTTGTTAAGATGTTTGCATGGCCATGCCCAAGGTCTTCGGAATATGTTCGAAGAATTGGTAATCTTAATCAATCACATAAAGCGAGAACGTAATAGTTAATTAAGAAATTAGTGAGATCCATATTCTTATTAACATGGTATTAGAAACAAAAGGATGAATATGATGATGAATCATCAAACTTGGTTTTTCTCCAGAAAACAATACACGAGTTGTACCGGGGGCATTGGCGTGTTGCTAGACGCTAACCAATGTCATTTCACGTTTTGTAAACATATCCAAGTGGGAGCTGTTGGAAATGTATATATTTACAAACATGTGAATGTCCGGATTCGAACTCGTGACCACGGGATTGCACACATTAGCGAATGAGAATTAAAGTTAATAATTAATGTTTATGTTTACGATTAATTATTGCACATTAAGTCCGGTTAACGATCGTTAAGCATTTAACGGAAAAATGACTAACAACCGTTAAATGGAAAAGAGAAGGACTAGAAATGGAAAACTTGGAAAATTTATGGGTTTGGCTTTGGGCTTGTAGTATGGCCGGCCAAGGGGCCTTATCCAAGCTTAATCCCTAACTTGTTTTTCAAGAATTCCATTCACTATATAAGCAAGGCTAGGTTCTAGGGTTTCATTCATATCTTTGTGCATTGAATTAACCCTAGATCTCTCCTATCCTCTCTTTTGTCCTATAATCGGCCGAGCACCCCAATTGTAAGGGAGTTCGGTTTCGTTTTGCTTAAACGAGGACTTGTGTTAGATCTAGCAATCGCTTGATTCGTTTGGTTAATTCGTGTGTACAAGAACGTGGTTGTAAGACATTATTCTTACACCAATAAGTACTTCTTTGTTTTGCTTTGCTCGAGGGTTGTTTTTCTTTGCTCGAGGGATTTGACATTCGCAAGAGGTACGTTACGCATACTTTCAGTTAATTAATTTATTTGTTATGATCTTAAGTCTTCCGCTGTGTACTCTTGATGTTTACTTGTTTATTGTATGTTATATATTTTATAAACTCAACAAGAGACACCGGTTTTGTTGTTAGAGACCGCACACCTGTTCATGTTTCTGGAAGCCTTACTGATATTGGGCCTTTGGGTCTCTCTTTTAACTAGAACTGGTCAAGACCGATTCGTTCAATAGAAGAACACAAAGAGGTTCATGAAATGGTTAATCTCTTCTCTAACTTTCACCTATCGAGTAACCACGACGCTTGGGAATGCAGCATTAGTGACAACAAACGATTCACTATTAAAAGCATGCATATTCTCATAACCAAACAACTACACCCGCTGGATCCTTGGCCATATATATGGAACAAAGCTTTGCCACTCAAAATTAACATCTTTTCTTGGCGGATCACTCACAACAGGCTTCCTACACGTTCCAATCTTGACAAAAGAGGTTATTATTTACACTCAACTCGTTGCCCCGTTTGCGATGAAGATATAGAAACTGAAGAGCACCTATTTACGTCTTGATATATTGCTATCGATACATGGTCCAAGGTGTTGGTTTGGTGGAATATCCCCAACATGACAATCTCTTCTCTTATTGATGACGTCAACTTAGCTGATAGAGTCTCCCTTCCAGCCACTCATAGAGTTCCATTTGACGCTGTCGTTCAAACGAATCTTTTGATTTTATGGATATTTCAGAATGAGATGTGTTTTCCTCCAAAGCGGCCTTCTAAGGAGTTGATCCTGAATGACATTAAGCTTTACTGTTTTAATCCGATATCGTGTAGGCGAAGAAAAGCTCATCTAAACTGGATCCACTGGTTTGATAACCAGTGTTCCTCTCTTTGTATGTAATCTTTGTACCCCGACCTCCTTGTGTCTTACTGGATGGTCCGTATTTTCTTTATTTGCTATACGTATCCCGTTGTTAAAAAAAATTAATCGATCTATTTGATTTGTTAGATCAGACATATGAGACTTCAGTAAAAAGCTGAAGACATATGAGACTTTATTTAATCATTTTGTATTAGTTACTGTATTTGATTTGTTCGGTTCAAAGTGTGGTAAAACTTTTGTCGCATGGATAATTGTATTCATTTTGTTAATTGGTTCATAACAACTTCTCTACTACTTATAAAGATAAATTCACAAGTTTGTAACTGATATATTTTTTTCGCAATGACTACAAATTAAACTCGTAAGTGTTGCATCAAAAGTCACACCAAAACACTAATCGACACGTTTCAAAAAGTGAAGTTTAAACCTGAACTCTAAGTGGCCACGCCAACCTCATAAAAAAGGAGTATTTTAACTGGTTTGATTCTGTGTGGCGGTGGGTTCAAACTCCGTGGCTTAATCGGCCAAAAGGTCAAAAATCATGATAAAAAAAATCAGGTATTAATAAATAGGATTAATTTCATATATCACCCTACTTTCAAGATAAATTTCATATATTTCACCCTAATAGTTTTAGCGGGATACAATTTTTCATTTATCGCTTTACCAAAAATCACCGAATTTAGACACGCAAAACTCTTTTCCATTTCCATAAAATCATATACCACTCTCACCAAACAAACCCTAGACATTTCCCCAAAATTGCACTACCGCTGATTCAACAAGGTAAATTGATCTACTCACTCAAATTCTTAGTGAATTAGTAACCGTATTTGATGTTTTATGACTTCAATTTGTGCTCTTTACCCTAAATTATGTTTTCATTCACTGCACAAATTGCTTTTGTTTTGAAAGTTTTATTTTTTAGGGAATGATGTTTTTACTCTATTTCGTGTATAGTTACCTGTAAATTTGTTGATTAATTTTTTATACATAGATTTGCTGTTGAAAGTAAATTGAATATAATGGTTTTAGTCACTTATCTACTAGCCTTGTTTTAAGACAGTAATTGGTCTCAAGGGTTGAATTAGTTCTTTAGTTTATGACTTTGGGGAAGAGTAATTACTTATTTGCTAAAAATTCATATACCAACTGATGTAGAACTAGTAGTCATACATGAGCATATTGTTTGTATTAACTAATTCGATTATTGATGGTACCTTTAATCCATGGTACTTTACATTTTGGTTAACTAAATCGACAGCTTGATTTTTTAGAATCTATCTTCTAAACTTATATGTGTTATATTTGTTGGTGTTTAATCTTGATAGCTCATTAACGTTATTGAACACGATAAACACCGATCGATCTCCGTCATGGAAAAACCCCGGAAAAATATAAGGATAAACAAAGTAGAAGATCTTCCCATTGGTGAATCTGTAAGGTTCAATAGCCATGGCGCAGCTGTAGGTAAACACCGACGTAAATTTGAAAAGTACATTGGAAATGTTGTTAGGAAGAATATATCTATCCTCGGATGGAATTGGCATAAAATAGATCACAATGAAAAGGAGTTATTATGGTTGGATATCAAGGTATACTATCTAAGACTCGTAGCTGCGTTTTATTTTGATTAGTATACATATTCACCTTTAACAAGGTTCATGAGACTTGAAGATGATGAAACAATTAAAAGTTTTACGCTTAAGTCTTGCGGCCAAAAGCAAAGGGCGTTGAAGGTCACATCAAGGTCTGAGTACATGCTTAATAAAATTTGTCCATGTGAGACATATACATTCCTCAACCCCAAAATATGGTAAGAGTTATGTCGTATTGAACATTATACAGCATAGAAATTGGTTCACTTCACTTCCTCCTGCACTTTTATAATATATTATTATCTTATATTGAAAATTTTCTATTTTGTTTGACTCCCATTTGTATAGATTGCGTGAAGAAGCGAGAGCACGAGCAAGTAAACAAACCAATCGACCTCGGGTAGGCGCAAAAGGTTATGCTGGTTTTGAGGAGCAGTGGGAAGAGGAAAGGAATGACCCAAAAAGAGAAACAGATCTTTACAAGATACCAGGTCGTGGGAATATTTTTTGTTTAGGGAGGAGACATCCTAATAAAGATGGAAACTTAGTTGCGACTCCAGAGACAGCCGAGCTATAAAAAAAATTGGTAATTTATTACATGTTTTGCAATAATATTGTTATAATTTCTCATTTTCATAGATATGGGTTTATGAGTAAGTTGTTTTCGTTAATTTACAACTTGCATTAAACAGGTAGAAGCGAGTGAGCAGTTGTCTCAAGGGACGATTGAATCTCAACCTGGAGCAGATCCTCTGATTGTTGTGTATGGACCTGAGCATGGGGGTCTCACTAGGGGAGTTAGCTCTATTGGATTTAAAAAAGGAATAAAAGGATATGTGAGGAAAAAAAGGACCTACAAAGACTCACAAGATTTTGAAGAGTTGAGGCAAGAAATGGGAGAAAAGTTAATGCTTGGTAAGATATGGGATCAATTGAAGGAGAAACTTATGTAAGAAATTAGGAAGGAACCAGGCTTTGGAACGAGTAGTGTTGGCTTGACAACTAGCAAGATCAAGATAGATTTCATAAAGGTGAATCTATATCTGTCATATTTGTAGACAATTGATATGTAACATACTTTATATACACACACCTAATATACCACATACAATACATGGGTTTGTTTTCTAGGAACCCACCACATGGTCTTTGTTCAGTCCTGAATCCGTTCTGACCGGGGAGAAGATCTTGTGCACCCATGCGACGTTATATCTAGTTGGGGACGGCTTGATACATGGAAGCAAGTTATGAAAGGGTCACATGAGGGTCTCGGTTCTCAAAGTACTTAATAGGCAAGAATATTTGAAGCTTCCTGTGCCAGATGAAGATATTCCTAACTTAGGAGGCACAACCGGATCCTTTATTCAATGGCCAATTGGTGTCATTGCTCGCTTTTCAATATTACTTGTATATACGTTTTTCAGTTTGTGTTGTATATATCAGTAAGCTTTAATCATGTATTTAAAATTAAAATAATGTAGGGTTTGCCAAACACCCCTACAACAAGTGTCGTTGCCAAGAGTACGTTGCCTAAAAATGTACAAGGACCTTCAACTGAATGTTCAACATTAATGATTATTCCTACTATTACTCAGGTAAATCCTAAAGCTATCTAGCTTTGATAGGTGTTGGGACAACATTTGACCCAAAATGTTCCTAACAAGTATTTGAACATAAAATAGCTAAGTCGCTCAATAGCTAAGTCACTCGCTGATAAAAACAAATCAGTGAGGACACACTAAAAGAAAAACTGACTTTACCTCACTGATGCGGAGTCAGTGAGGAAAGTACTTGGGTAACATCACTGATGCGGAGTCGGTGAGGAAAGTACCTGAGTAACATCAGGGACCAAGATCTAACAATTGTCTCTTTGTCTTTGAAACTCGCTGATGGTAGAATCAGCAAGCAGCTCCATCAAAAGCTCAAATCAGAGACATCATCAAAATATTTAAGATCTCTTGAAGGCATACTCTCAAGCTGATATGGGATAGCCAATGTGTACAAAGATCTCTAGCTGAAGTATATATCTCATCAGGGGTAGCAATACTCTGATGACATCTCAGATCTCTCATGAGACCAATAGAGCATAGCTCTTATCCTCTGAGATTTAGGCGGGACTTTATCACTAATATGTTTAAGCTGGATAAACCTTGGGAAGATAAACCATTGCTCCTTCCCAAGACACTAAAGTAGCTCATGGGTACACGCAATTGTCAACTCTGACAAACCAAAAAGGACATTCTAGCTGAAAGTCTAGGAACGTGCCTTTCTACAACAAGTTGACAAAATTACTATTCCCACGTGACGCAACAGTAATTCTACAACTATAAATACCCGTTACAAATATGAGAAAGGTAAGTAGCGTAGAGTGATTTCACACAAAAGATAATACAAAGTATTATAGTAGTAGAAGTCCTCATTTCAAAACTTAGTTTGAATCTTTGTGAGTTTTAGTTGTCACTCATCGAGGATAGTGTTCCGCAACTATCCCCTTGAAAAGCTACCCCAAGTATTGTTAGTATGTCAAGTGGGTTCTTGAGTAACATTGTAATTAGTTTGTTTTAACGTAATCATAAACTCCCGATGATTTTTGCATTAATTCGTGGTTTGCTCAAGATGTTTCCGGACCAACAATAGGCTTCAATATATAACTCAGAAATGATTCATATGTATTGATGTATGTATAGGCGAGCAAGAAAAGAAAAAAGACATTAAAAGCACCCGTCGAGCAGTCTAAATCCAAGAAGGAAAAAAGCCGATATCAAAAAACAGTTGCATTCTTTGAAAGAGGATATAGATGGGAGATCACAGGCTATGAGGAAAGGCTATTATTGTTGGATGGCCCATGAGGATTATGCCATGCCGAAATTTGCTTATTTTAAAAAGGAGATATTTCGGGATGCTGATGATTTTACTCTACCAATCAACCCAAGAGACATCATTGAACTTCTGATAGCCGAGCAACTAGGGACCAACATTCTCACTCTTTTCTCAAGGTATGTGAATTAATTGTTACATGTACGGTTTAAGTAACCAAACACCCCTTTTATTTCTTTTCAAGCCTATTGGTCTTACTATAGTTTTTAAATGACTATGTGGTGAACCGTATATGTAGTCATTGTGAGGTCGTATTTGGTTAAATGTTGAGTGGTTTAAGAGCCGAGTCTAGGATTTGTGGCTCATTCATTGGGTTAGACCTCAGACCCTGTGTTTTCTTTAGCGCCTTGAACAGTTCAGCTACACCTTTGTGATGTTAAAGAGTGATTCTGATATATTTCCACTAGATATTGATGAATAATGTGTAACTACAAGAATATATCTAGAAGATTGTATAATTTTTTTTTTAATTTATCAGCCTCAGCTTTGATGTAGCAAAATTCATTTTTTGTGTTGCTACTTGCTAGTCTAGTGGTCTGTCTGCATTCAATTCTTAGGAGTACGTGAAGCCTTTAATATTTTAAGGCTGCCTCCGTATAGTAGGGATTGTAGACATGACATTCAGGAGATCTGATACATGTGGTGAAGGGTTATACATACTGATTTTTACTGGTTCTGAAGATGAACTGCACCCCAATTATTGAAAGCTAGGTGTCATATATTACTATTCTAGTGTATATTCCACATGTGATTTCTACGAGTTATTACCTACGTATTAAGTCGGTTCAGTTAGATTAGGTAAAAATTGATTGACAACTTTACCACTGATAAGTTATAGATACTAAAGTTTTCCCGGCTGTATACAGTTCTAATGGTAAAATATGATTGACAACTTTTGCCACATAATATTCGATTGTGTGGCAATACATTTCTAATGGCCACACGATCAAAATTTTTATGCATGGCTAATTAGTAAATGTTGTCTTTTTTGTACCTTTAGCCACATAAATATGTGAATGTGCGGCCGTTCCGTTTTGCCCATGTGTGACCAAATCCCATTTTTGTACTAGTGGTAGTTTTTGGGTAAGTTATAACTAATGAATTTAGACCCTATGGTTATCTAGTCCTTTTTAGCAACTATTAACTATGTTTTGATGTCCAATCATGTTGCTAAGTTAAGGTGGACAATATGATGACATATAGGCTTGACTCAGAAGTAATTTCATGAACCCTTGATGTAGGAAGATAGAATCCTTCTTGTTTGTAACATCTTGTTAAGAGAAATTCTATTGTACGATACTGATGATTAAAGGACTCTATGTACCTTTGTAATTTTTTGGTTTATTGCTCTATTTTTTCTTTATCATATCAAGAGGTCAGTAGGTCTTGAGAAGTGAGGTTTTGTTGCTACATTGAATTCATTAACATGTGTGCTTGTGTGTGGGTACACTGTAAATTGCCACGAAATTTGCTAATTGCTGAACATTGCCACTGAAATGTATGCCTAAGACTAGTCCATTCTTACGTGCTCATTAACCTTATCTTTAGCAATGAACCTGTTAATATTTACATTCATCAGATGGTTTATAACCCATGTTTAATCAGGTCACTATATCTTCTTATGGCAAACTCACCAAATCAAATTAACAAGACTGGTTTCTTGAACCCGAAGTGATCACGGCAGATGCACACATGGACACGGACATTGATGTTGTAATTTACTTGGCAGAAGCATTAAATTGTGAGATTTTGGGTTATTATTTTTTTGTGGCACCGTATCTACAGAGGTAAGATGGTACCATCTTCATCTTTATATCGTTTTTAAGTTACTTGCTTTATACAGTAACAAATTGTTTGCACATGTACAGTCGTCATTATGTTATTCTCATTATTTGCCCAAATCATGGAAAGGGATTCATTTTGGATTCTTATAAGTGAGAAAAAATAGAACCAAGAAAGACTATTATCTCGTTAAACATGTGGAACGGTAATAATATTCTTAAGTTGATTTTGAAGTCACTTATGTTTTTATAATATTTTATACAAATTGATGCTTCTTTTCTCTTTTTCTTAGCGTTGTTGGTCATTTGACTTGGGATTTTCTTGTTGTAAATATGCAAGCGGACACTTGGGAGTGTGGATTCCATGTCATGAAGTGGGTGCTTAACTTTGTGCTGAAATATCAACATGATGACTTCCTGAATACAGTAAGTACTTGTAAATGTCTTTTAATATTATTTTTTACACCGAATGCTAATTGGTAATATAACAATTTTTATTTGTTTATTATGGTACATATAGCTCCCTTGGGGTGAAGAGAGGTCGTTAAGTATGAGTAAGATAGATGTTGTTGTCAATGCATGATTTTCATTGTGGCGCGATGGATACCCAATCTAAATTATTTTTGTAAATGAAAATTGATACGCTTCTTGATGCCACGATTAAGTTTGTTTGTAACCATAATGATGTGATATTGATTACAGTAGTTGTTAAGGGATTTGAAAGTTAGATTCTATTTGTTGTTGTGTTGACAGCAGGTAACAACGACAGCAACTACGACAATCCCATAAGGATATGATTCCAAAGGTCATCAAGCTTTACCCTTTTGGCATCCTTGACTGCTTTTCTTATTTTGAGGTAGGAGTGAACTCCTTAGCCACAATAATATTCTACCTGTATATTTGCAACGGAGCAGCTTGGACTTTTGGATAGTAGTTAGTAGGACTTGTGAACTCTTATTTTGAGGGCGTTGTATTATGTTGCAATTGTCGTTTTTCAGTTGAAGTTATTTGGTAACTTAAATGTTCATCTTTATCTAAGTTATTTGTACTAGAATATTATTGTGTATCTTAATGAATTGCAATTCTGGAAAAAACTGCAGTTTTGTATATGATTAAATTCTGGGAAAACCAATTTTTATGTATCATTTTTAAAAAAATCGTAGCTATTAACTAGATCGGTTAAAAACTGATCTAACTACATCCGAGGAAACCACAAAAACCAACGTAAGATAAATCAGTTATTCGTTATTAACTGATCTTTATGTAATCTTAAAAAGATCGGTTGTGAATCCGTTCTGAACCGATCTATATATGTATCACCACATAAAGATCACCCTTAGATAGAGTTGTTGCTTACCGATCTATATGAGGCTTTCTAACCGATCTAACTAGCTTTATTTGTAGTAGTGATGTCATGAAATTATGACTTAATTACTTTGTAGTAATCTAAGTTAAGTTACAATTACAAAGGAACAAACAGGAAAATTAAAGGAACTCTCGAACGTCAGCTTGTTAGTATAATTGAACATGAAATCTTGTTCGAGCTTGAGTAGGTCTTTAAAAGCTTGACGCGTTTACAACACTAGCTAGACATATTTAATCCTCGTAAACTTGAATAATAGTGATAGTTTTGCTAGTATAGTTCCCACTTATAGTAAAAAGGATAAAGTTTTTCATTTGTTCTTGATAAATTCTAGTCAAATGAGAATTTTTGTAGATGTTAAAAAAAGTAGTAACACAAAATTACAAATACAAAAATTAGCAATCAACTTTCTAAGGTTTAACTATATGGTCACAAGTATGTTTCAAAGCTTCGATCTCATCTATCTTGATGTTAATCATATTAAAATTTAGGATCCTATTTTTCCATTCATGGAATTTATAAATCTTTTTGAACTCTTCTGTTCGTGGATGATTTGGTCTTCAGAGTGCATATTTTACTTCCAGGATAACACATAAAATATGGGTTAAATAGTTAACCAAACCACACAAAACTGTAAAACTGGATTAACCGATTTTGATTTATGTTTAGGTTCAAAAAAATGCCGAAGCAACAACTCCGGTTATCGTTAACCATCAATGAACATCACTAGAAATCCAAAATTGATCACAAGAAAATTAGATGTTCATAACTTCATATAACCTGATAAAAAAACACCCGCTAAAAATGTTGGTAAGTTTAGTGCACTTGTGGGATTAGTTCACACCTGGTTTTGGGTTAGGAGGTACGGAGTGTACACCCATGAGGTCCATGAACACCCCGACTCGACTCAATAGTGGTTTGTTCTGCTAGTGTATTGGTTACTACTGATAGTGTAGTAACTGATGGTTCCTACTGGTAGTGTTATGGTTCCTGCTGCTAGTGTAATGGTTCCTGCTGATGGTTCCTGCTGGTAGTGTATGGTTCTTGCTGCTAGTGTAATGGTTCCTACTGGTAGTGTTGCACTAATTATTTTGTAACAGCTTTGACTCATTCAATTGGCTGTTATGACTGCTTTATGACCACGTTTAATTGGTCATGTAACCACTATTTCTATGATTATGGAGGTTTATTATGGGTGATTAATTGGCCGTTAATCACACATAATGTCCATTGATTAGTGTTGAGTGTTCTCTACTATAAATAGAGAGTGACATCTTCAGCTTGAAGATACACTGAAAAAGAACAATGCCAGAAAAAAAACAAACTGAAAGCATAAACACTGATAAGCGTAGGGGTTATTGAATTGTGCCTAATTCTATAACTACATTTGGTCTTATCCCAAGTAGATATTCGTGTAACCCAGGCATTAGGGTCGAATAGTTTACTTTGGAAAGTGATTACACGATTCCAAGTGATATCCGGTAACCACCAAGTGGTATTTGCAGTTGCTACTGATTGTCTAAACCCTGTTCTGGGAGCTACCCACCAACAATCAAAGTAAACTATTTGTGATAATCAATGGATGTTGCTGCAATGAAACACATGGCTTCAAACTTTGCCAAGCTGGACAAGTTTGAAGGGGTGGACTTTAGGAGGTGGCAGAAGAAGATGCACTTCTTGCTTTCCAGCATGAGTGTGGTGTATGTGCTAACCACTCCTATTCCTGATGATGGGGATGATGCTACTGTGGAGCAGATCAGGAGGAGGAGCAAATGGGAGAATGATGACTACATTTGCAGAGGTCTAATTCTCAATGGTATGTCTGATTCTCTATTTGACATTTATCAGAACTTTGAATATTCCAAAGAACTGTGGGATTCCTTGGATGCCAAATATATGGCTGAGGATGCATCAAGTAAGAAGTTTCTTGTAAGTAATTTCACAAATTACAAAATGACTGATTCAAGACCAGTCATGGGACAATACAATGAACTTCTTGGAATACTTGGAAGGTTTACACAACACAATATGCACATGGATGAGGCTATTTCTGTCTCTTGTGTTATTGATAAACTTCCTCCTTCTTGGAAAGATTTCAAGCATATCTTGAAACATAAGAAAGAAGAATTAACTCTGGTTGAGTTGGGCAGTCATCTACGCATTGAGGAATCTCTCAAGGTGCAGGATAATGACAAGCCAAAGAGTAGCAATGCTACTGGTGCATCTGTTGTCAATATGGTGGAGCATAACAACTCCACCAGGTACAATGACAATAAAGGCAAACGCAAATATCATGACAACACAATGGCAGATCCTAACAAGAAGGCAACACCTACTTGTTGGAAATGTGGCAAATCTGGTCACATTAAAAGGGATTGTAAAGGTGTTAAAGTTGGTGGTAAAGCCAATGGATCAGGCACTAATGGCTCAGGGAGTGGTGGTTCAGCCAACACACTGAAAGGTCAGAATATGTTTAATAAGTCTTTTCAGATTTATTATGTTACATATGTATCTGAATCTTATTATGTGCAGGATGATGATGTTGCGTGGTGGGTTGACTCTGGTGCAACAGTTCATGTGTGCAAAGATAGAAGCTGGTTCAAGACTTATGAGTCACTGAATGATGGTTCTATTCTTCACATGGGAAATGAGTCAACAGCCTTGGTGCATGGTCGTGGTTGTGTAGATCTTAGATTTAGTTCTGGAAAGATTGTAACTTTGTTTAATGTTATTCATGTTCCTGATATAAGGAAGAACTTGGTTTCAAGTAGTGTTTTGAATAATCATGGATATAAACAAGTTATTGAGTCTGATAAATTTGTCTTGTCTAAAAGTGGTGTTTTTATTGGTTTTGGCTATTTGTGTAACCAAATGTTCAGGCTTAATATTGTCACTGATAGTGTTAATTCAGCCTTTGTGACCACCTTTGACCAGACTGACTCTACCCTTTGGCATGCTAGACTTGGCCATGTACACTATAAAAGGATGCAAGATATGTCTAAGGATGGGTCAATCCCAGCATTTGACATGGACACTGAAAAGTGTAAAACTTGCATGTTGACCAAGATAACTAAGAAACCTTTTCAGGGTGTTAGTCGTGAGACTAAGCTCTTGGAGCTAATACACAGTGACCTGTGTGATTTGCATGCCACTCCATCTTTGGGGAATAAGAAGTACTTTGTGACATTTATTGATGATGCTTCTAGGTTTTGTTATATCTATCTTTTACATACTAAGGATGAAGCATTAGATAAATTCAAAGTGTTTAAAACTGAAGTTGAATTACAACTTGGGTCTTTGATCAAAAGATTAAGGACTGATAGGGGAGGTGAGTACATGGATACTCTGTATTTTCAGTCTATTGGTATAATTCATGAAACGACTGCCCCTTATACTCCTCAGCAAAATGGTATTTCTGAAAGGAAAAACCGGGTGCTGAAGGAGATGGTTAATTCCATGTTGTCCTATTCAGGATTGAGTCAAGGGTTTTGAGGTGAAGCTATGTTAACAGCTTGCTATTTATTAAATAGGGTTCCCAACAAAAGGAACAAGGTTACCCCTTATGAACTCTGAACTAAAATGAAACCCAACCTGAACTATCTCAAGGTCTGGGGTTGTAGGGCTGTTGTAAGACTCCCTGATCCAAAGCTAAAAACTTTGGGTGAAAGAGGCATTGACTGCATCTTTGTTGGATATACTGAGCATTCCAAGGATTTTAGGTTCTATGTTATTGAACCTAATTAATATGTTTCAATTAACTCTATAATTGAATCAAGGGATGCAAACTTTGATGAGAATAGATTCTCATCAGTCCCTAGACCAAGTCAGAGGATTCCTAATAGAACTCATGACACTGGTGTATCAGAGATCCCTGATGAAGAACCATCAGAGGTCCCTGATGAGGTTGTGGTTCAACAACCTGAACCTATGCTTAGAAAGAGCAAAAGGGTCAGGACTCCAAAGTCATTTGGACCTGAGTTTCAACTATACTTAGTTGAAGGAACAAGGGATGAGGTCTCAGACCAATACTCCTATTGCTTCATTGTTGAGGATGATCCCAAGACATTTAAAGAAGCAATGAAGTCCCAGGATATTGCTTTCTGGAAAAAAAGCAATTAATGATGAGATGGATTCCATCATGGGCAACAACACTTGGGTGTTGGTTGATCTACCACATGGTTGCAAACCTCTGGGTTGCAAATGGATTTTCAAAAAGAAAATGAAGGTAGATGGAACTATTGAAAAGTTCAAGGCTAGACTAGTCATTCAAGGCTTTAAACAAAAGTCAGGAATTGACTATTTTGATACTTATGCCCCTGTGGCTCGTATCAGTACCATTAGATCGCTGATTGATTTGGCATCAATTCATAATCTGATTATTCATCAGATGGATGTGAAGACAGCTTTCTTGAATGGTGAATTGGATGAGGAGGTTTACATGAACCAACCTTAGGGCTTCATCATGCCAGGCAATGAAAACAAGGTGTGTAAACTGATTAAGTCTCTTTATGGACTAAAGCAGGCACCTAAGCAATGGCATCAAAATTTTGATGAAGTGGTTTTGTCTACTGGTTATGTTCTTAACCAAGCTGACAAATGTGTATATAGCAAATTTGATGAATCAAGTAAAGGAGTCATCATTTGTCTATATGTTGATGACATGTTGATCTTTGGCACTGACCAAAATCAGGTTGACCTGACAAAGGAATTTTTGTCATCAAGGTTCTCCATGAAGGACATGGGGGAGGCTGATGTTATCCTTGGTATAAGGATTAAACATGAAAGTAAAAGAATTTCTATCTCTCAGTCTCATTATATTGAGAAGGTGTTGAGGAAATTTAATTACTTTGATTGTACTCCAGTGAGTACACCTATGGATACTTGTGAGAAGCTGATGCATAATAATGGCAAGGCTGTATCTCAACTTGAGTATTCTAGGGTAATTGGCTGCCTGATGTATGCCATGACTTGTACAAGGCCTGATATTGCATTTGCAGTGGGTAAATTGAGCAGGTATACTAGTAATCCTAGTGCTCATCACTGGCAAGCAATTTAGAGGGTACTGAAGTATCTGAAGGGAACTATGGACTATAGTCTTTCATATACTGGTTATCCTTCAGTGTTGGAAGGATACACTGATGCAAGTTGGATCAGTAACACTGAAGACAATTCGTCTACCAGTGGCTGGGTATTCCTACTTGGTGGAGGTGCAATTTCTTGGGCATCCAAGAAGCAAACTTGCATCACCAGTTCAACAACGGAATTTGAATTTGTAGCCTTAGCAGCTGCTGGTAAAGAAGCTGAATGGTTGAAAAACTTGCTTCTTGAGATTCCTGATTCGCACAATGTCAACAAGCAACGTCAAGCTTGCTCACACAAGCTAGCCACTTGTGAATGACTAACCGTAAGAAACTTAAAACGGCTCGGACACTGATTTGATAATGAAGGCTTAGGGGTTATGTGTATGGATAAAAACCTCAATATCGATATCAAAAATAATCACGAAGATAGATTCAAATTCCTTTAGGAAAAAGAATAATAAATCAAATCCCGTGTGTGATTGTGTATACGGATTAGACAACCCGAATCGTTTTCCCAACGAGGCGTGAATTGCCAACGTCGTTCTTGGTTTGGAATTTAATGCTCGATGTTTTGATTTGTTTGATTTTATTAATTAAACTACGGGAATGGGGAAAGTAATTAAGGGAATCTATTCTACGGGAAATCCTAAGTGCGATTTAAACTAAAACGTAATTAATAAAACGTAATAAAAATGCAACTACGTCTAGATTATACCCTAAAAATGCCTAAAATTACTTTTATACTAAAAATGATATGCAAAAACTAATTTAGAATTAAAACTATTTTTTGGGATTTTTCTGGATTTTATTTAAATTAAAAACTAATTTTTAACTATTTAAACTAAATTAAAATTATAAAATTTAAGGAGAAAAATATGAAACTATTTTTATAAAATCTAGAATATCATGAGAGACTTTTCAAAATTATTTTTTTATTTTTCAGATTAATTTCCTATTTTCTACTAATTTAAAACTATTTTAATCTAATTTAAATTGTGAAAAATACCAAATAAAAGTGGAAAAATATGGAAAAATCTTTTTTATGCTTTTTATATTTATCTTAAACTGTTAAAATTGAAAAATTATTTTTTGGAACTTTTTCTCAATTAATTGCAATTAAAGCTAATTAAAAGTGATTAAAATCTATTTTAAATCTAGAAAAATAGCAAACAGTGACCAAAATTTATGAAAAATTCAGAAAAATGCTAAATTGCTATTCTGGTTCTATGAAAAATAAGAAATGTAGTGCTTATGTGTGAGAATCAAGGGCTGCAGTGTATTTTGATAACAAATGAGCACTTAGAAATAAGCAAACAAGCACATTAAGCAACCAAACTTCTACAAAAGCAATATTACACTAAAATAAGCTATAACCAACTAAATTAAGCTACTCCTAACCTTAAATAAGCAGATTCACTAGACTATAGGCTAACTGATTTTAGACAGCAGAACAGGAAACAGGTCTGATGTTTGAGCTTATGTACCAGCTTATCAGAAAAGATAGAGCCAAAAACAGATAAGTGGCCTTAAAGACCACCTAGCAGACTACACCTAAACCAAAAATCAGACCCTAACAAGCCTTATTGAACCCTGTGCAGATGCTGCAAGTTCTGCATAAAACCAATTTTTGACACATTTTGACTTTGAAAACAGTTTGAACCTTTGAATTTCTTGAGATTTGAATGCAAATACTGGACTGATCTTGATGTAATTTGATGAAATGAAAGTTATTCAAGCTATTTTATCAAGTTTTAAACCCATATGCATTGATTTGAGTTAACTGATTTTAACAGATTTGCAAACAAGAACAGATGACTAGTGATTTTGACTTTTAGCACAAATAGCAGCAAATCTAAGACAGAAATGTCATCAAATAACCATGACAAGCTTCAAACAACTGATATATTCCAAAATGTTAACCTCTAGAACAGTTTAAAACCTTGATCCAAACACTACTTTATGTGAGAAAATGTAATCTAATTAAGCTCAAATACACAAACAGCTTATGCTAATCATTAAAACAGATTTAATGCACTAAATTAAAGCTAATGAGACAGCAAATTACACTACTTTAACAGAAATGACTACTGCTACTAATATTAGGCTACTGTTGAGATTATAAGCACACTTACAAGAGATCCAGCCACTATGGCTTGCAAACCAGCTATAGAACCACTAACCTAACCCATTTATCATCTAATCAACCCATCACAATCAAACCATAACCATTTCCGAACCAAGATCACAAACACAGTTGACTTTTGTTGACTTGCAAATTTTGAGAATGTAACTGAATTTAGTGGACAGTATGGTGCAATGTAAGCTCACAAAAGCTATAATAAGCTAAGATGAGCTTATTCCATAGTTCAAAAGAGCTTATTGATTATTCAAAACAAGAGATACAAGATTAAAGGTGAAAACTTGGAATTTTTATTAATACTGAAAATGGACTACAAGAACTTGAGAATACAATGAAAACTTAAGAAAACATTTAAGAAAACTACTGAAATGAAATGACAATAAGCTTAAAATAAACTAAAGGATTGCACGAAATGAAATGTGAGCCAAAGGGTCCTTTTATAGCCACAGGAGGTCTTGGATTCTTCATCAGAAAGGCCTAGAAGCTATTTTGAGCCACTCATTCGATCCTTGTCACTTGCACCAATCAGATTGCACCATTTCATCCATAGAGGTGTTTCGGCCAATGATATTGTGCCAATTGGCCAAGTGGCACCTTATCCTGACATGTCAGCGGGGTCTAGAAGGTGGAATAGATTCTTAGTACGAGGTTCTATGTTTGGGAGTTGGTAATTGGTGGTGAACGGGTGTAAATGGGCGCGTTTGGGAGAGACAGGGCAAAAAGGGGCGCGTTTGGCTTATAAAATTATTCTTCAAATATTGGATGACCGGGTCTTGGGTTTATCTGGGTTGGATATTGGGTCAAAGGGTAAATGGTTATAATAACCGGGTTGGGGTGTTGGGTAGCTTATAGGATTGGGCCGGGTAGAGATAGTTTAAGATTGGGCCGAATGTATAGGTTTGAGATATTGGATTTGTTAAGTCTTGGACTTGGATAATAATGGACTAGTAACCATAGGGACCAATGTTGTACATCCGGATTTTTGAGGGACCAATCATGTGAATCTGAAAATATCCTCCAAGGACCATTCTTGACAATCTTCAAAATAGACCAAGGGCTAATTTGCAAGTTCTGAATCTTCAAGGGTGTTTTCTGTCAGTTGCTGAAAGTTCAGGGACTATTTCTGACATTTCTTCAAACTTTGATCAAATCTTCACAAATCATCCTCAGTGATTAGAAATCTTCATAAATGCATGATTCTGACCTTCCGGCTCAGCTTAAGCTCTCTTGATCTCTCGTGCTCGGATTTTCGTCTGATTTGGTTCCTTTTTGCGTGTTTTTACATATCCATACCTGCACAAGCACAAACTCAAGAAAACCACAAATATTAGCAATAAACGGCTCTTTCTTGGTTATTTTGGGTCAGTTTTGATATAGAAAAGGTATGTGTTTTAGCACATACCAAAATACCCCAGACGAAACCATTGCCGTGTCCTCACGCAATGCAATCAACTCACGCTTCTAAAACCAAGGATTTCAATCTCTTTCTACTAAACCATTGATATGTCCAAACCGTCAAGTTTACTCACACAAGCTAGCCACTTGTGAATGACTAACCGTAAGAAACTTAAAACAGTTAAGACAAACCAATTAGAGAAGAAGTAGTCAATGTTCCTCAAAAGAGATTAAGAAAGCCTTAATTCTAAAAACGCCCCGTTTACCTTGCATTTGTCATATAGATATTACGGTTAAGCACATTCCGGTTATGAATGACGGTTTGTTGAACTTTCATGTCGATCAATAACTCCAACATTTTTCAATCAACACGTTAGGATCACGGAGTAGAAAACACAACACAGCGTGAAGTGACCATACGGATAGAATACATCGTCCCTGATTTTTCACAAGCTCCCAAACTAAGCGTAAAACCGAAATCATTGTTAAATATGATTCTAGATGCTAACACTACCCATGGAAGTTACTTGTGTAATTACCTCTTGTTCCCATTTTCCTATTTGCCTCTAGATTTTTTTTTATTTTTGTGAGAAATGAATTTCTTCAAATTCTCGTTTCGATAACTTTTATTCCGATAAAGATACAAAGTTAAGTCGATAATTAGTTATCCGCCTTCTCTCAAGAACCATTGTCGTAAAAATGAGGTCCACATCAAGGAATTTTTATTCACTTATACTTTTGACTTTTTCATTTTCATTTTTCATCATACAAATTTTTTTTTTTTTTTTTTTTTACATTGCACTTATACCTTTACTTATATGAGCTGTGAACCACGGAGCTTCACGGGGTAATTCCAAGACTATAGGCTTCATGAAATGAGGATCCCGGCTGGCTAGGCTAAGACCTCACTCAATCCTGGCTAAAGATCCAAGGGTCCGATCTCGACACCGCAGCTCACAACTTTACTTATTACATTATCACTTATCACTGATTACTCATTTATTTATTACGGATCCTTGATGTGTACCCAATTTTTAAAACAAAGATTCTTTTGAGAAGATAAAGAACTAACTATCGCCAAAAACTCGACATCTCTAATTATTTAGACAGATATGGGGTGAAACAATTTTGTGGGAACAAAAAGCCATAAGTACCTTCGATGAGCTCTAAAGAGAACCAACTACTCCACGCTTAGCATCTAAACTCATAAGTAACTCTATCATTTCTCGATCTCTGCAAATTTAAAATCCCAAATAATGAGATCCGCAGATGCTTAGCCGATAATTTTTAGATTACCTATGGTTAAGGGAACAAGCTAGGGCTCAACACGCCCGGTCAAGTCAGAATTCTATTCCTACTCTCACCAGCGGAAAGTCAATCAAGGCGTCAAAACATATATTAACTTAGCAAATGCTTCGTCTAATGAAATAAGTTTATGCATATTTAAAGTCACTCAGGGAAACTTGCAAAATCTTGGCCTTGTGAGCTAGAATTCGCATTTTATAGCTTCTTATCTAAGAGACTAGCAAACTTTTCAATCAAAAAGACTTAACAAAAGCTTACAAAAAATTTTTAAATTTTTCACATTTTTGCACAATTTTTTTATTTCCTAAGGAAAAACGGGGTTACGAGAGAAACACAACAGAAATAAGCAAGTGCGGTCAAATCAAATCGAAGATTACCCTACCCCAGACTAGAACGAAACATTGTCCTCAATGTTTAAAGCAAGGGTATCACGAAAATCTAAAAGCCGTTTATTAAGTATGCTAGAAGATAAACGTTAGTCGATAAGATTAGGATATCGGATTTCCATCAGCATCGATCATGAAACTCGAGTGGAGAAAAGACAAACTTCGAGCACGAGAGTCTTCATATCGGGAACATCCTAAACACAACATCACAAACAACCAAACACGAGAAATCGAAGAGGCAGACCCCTTCGCGTCACTTATTAGAAAATAGAAAGAAGATAGATGGATAAGCATGGGGTGCCTCCCACGAAGCGCTACTGTTTTTCTTAAACGAGTCGCTAGCCTGACTCGTCCCCGAATTCATTTGTCCTTGGGGAAGAAAGTGGTAGAGATACCAGGGTCAAAAACGGTGTCCTCATTCCCGAAAGAATGAGACTGGGTGGTTTGGGAGGGAAAGAAAATGTCGGGCTCAAGCACATAAGGAATGATTCCTCCCAAACTCACATAAGGCATATGAAAGATCGATCCATCATCCGGCGGTTTTGCGGGCGGACGAAGGGATGAAGGATCGATAAAAGAAAACTCCAAAGAAGAACGGAGCTCATGGTATAGAAAGGTGTTACTCAAAGGCTCACAAATGAAGGCATCCAAGAGAGGATCCTTTTCTCTAACAACGGTTTTAGCATAAAGCTCATCAACGCGTATCCCGGGGTTGAAAATCTTGTCCTCGGAGGGGAAGGAGATCAAAGTGTCATCTATGTGAAAATCCTCACGAGGAGAGGATTCACTCTCGGATAAAAAATAATGTTGGACCTCAGGATCAACAAGTTCATCTGTCGAAAACTTCACTTCCTTATCTTTCTTCGGGAAAAACGGATCATCGTATTCATCTTCTTTAGAAAGGATCAAGTTGGTGGGAGCAAGTTCATCGGTGAACCCCTCACTTTCTTCGTCAAAGAGTTGATTCTCAAAAATTTGGTTATATTCAGAATCGAATTCAAACAAGGGATTTGTGAATGTCGTTTTGAAAGATTCTGGATTGAAAGATGTCTCAGAAGAAATTTCCATAATTTCAGAAGAAGGAGTGGGATTGCCACTCAAAGGAAGGGTGATTTTCTTAGATATTGGGGGTGGGACAAGTGGTGTGCTCTTAGAGCTAGCAGTTTCCACCACTATAGGTTCAACTTTCTTCACATCATCCGGATCATCCGGAGGGGGGTAAGAAGATGGCTCGTCATATAACAATTTTTCAAGAAAAAGAATGTCCCCCTCCGGGTCAAAAGTAGCATCATCAATCTCAACGGGAATTGAATCATCATTAAGAAAGGCCTCGATCTCTTCCCAAGTAGGGTCACTTTCCGTAGTGAGAGACGGGAAAGAGTCGGTCATAATCGGATTAGACGGTAAAGTGGGATTGCCACTTTCTTCAGAGAAATCAATCACACCGATGCTATGAATCGAATGATCATCGGGTGGAGGTTTTGACGTTTGTTCGGCATAAAACACAATCTTATCATTTCCCTTTCTGATCGTTAATGTTCCTTGGTAATGATCCACAAGGACTTTTGCGGTTCTCAAGAATGGTCTTCCAAGAGTGAGAGGGACTCGAGCGTCAACCTCTATATCAATGACGGCGAAATCCACGGGAAAATGGAATTTATCCACTTGTACCATAACATCGTTGACTACACCAACCGTGTGAGCAATTGTTCGATTAGCTAATTCGATAGTCATACGAGTCGGTATAAGAGTCTTCAATCCAAGCTTATGATATATCGCAAGAGGCATGAGACTTATGCTTGCACCTGAATCGGTCAAGGCATTACATTCCTCAGTATCATTTAAAGAGCAAGGAAGGAGAAATTTCCCGGGATCACCAAGCTTCTCGGGAGCTTGGTTTGAGGAAGAATTAAACGGTGTAGGCTCAAGTGAAATCTCTGAAATTTGTTCCAATTTCTTTTCATAAATCATTTCAGCAGCTTTGATCATATCAGTCGTAAGTTTAAACTTTGTTCCAGAAACAACTTTCATTTTGTCTAATCGTGATTGAATCGATTTGCACGGTGCAAGATTAGAACTTGGTGTTATGACGGAGATAGAAGGAACTTGGGCAACCAGAGGTTGGACGTATTTGGCTTTTCCATTATCAAGAGGAATTACCGGGTCCTTTGTTACCTCGGTCTCTCGTGCTACATTCATCACTGGAGAGGAAGTAGTCATCGAGGGCCCATCATCTCGAATGGTTACGGATTTCATTTCTCCCTTCGGGTTTGGAATCGTGTTACTTGGGAGAGAACCGGAACTCGAGGTTTGACTCACTTGGCACAAAACAGCATGCAACATATTTTCAAGTTTATTCTGTGAAGTCTCCAATTTGTTGTTCTGAAGTCGAATCTCATTCCTAAACTCATTGCTTTGTCTAGTTAACGAAGATTGAAACTCGTTCCTCAAACTTGTAATCTGATTTTGCATAGTGTGGATGGTAGAATTGGTGTTCTGAACATAAGTTGTGAATTCATTTGAAGGCAAAGGTGAAGCTTGATAGCTTGGGTTTTGATATCCTTGATTGTAGTTAACTCCTTGGTTTGGGTATTGATTTGGTGGAGCTTTGAATTGGTTTTGAACATTTGGTCCACGAACTTGATTCTGATTAAAACGATTCTGATTGTTCGATGGAGAAAATCCCGGAGGTACCATTTGATTACTAACACGAGGATTCGGTTCAACTTGAGAATGGTATTGGTTACCTCCGGTTACGGCATTAGCATTGAAAGGATGTCCATCAGTGGCGGTACAGTTGTAGTAGGCATGCGGGCCACCACAAGTAGTACAAGTCGTTTCCACCGCTTTGACTTGAGCGGGTGGAGAAGAATTAATCTTAACCAAAGCCTGGATCATATCCGTAAGCTTATCAATCTTAGCATCGGTGCCAGATGTATTTCCGTGAGACGAAGACGATGGTGTATCATTCACTCGAGCAGCAACCGATTTGCTACGTGATGTACGAACTTTAGATTTGTTCTCAATAATGGACAAGGCATCTCTCGTTGATCGGGTCAACAAATTACCACCCGCGGCGGCATTGAGAGAGTCCTGATCGTTCTCATTCAAACCGTTATAAAACGTATCAAGTTGGTGCAACTCAGAAAAACCATGATGGGGACATTGCCTAAGCAAATCTTTGAATCTGTCCCATGCCTCACTAAATGATTCATCAAATCTTTGTGTGAATTTCGTTATTTCATTTTTAAGGCTTGTTGTTTTGGACGGTGGGAAGAATTCGTTCACGAATTTTGATACTAAATTCTCCCATGTGGTTATCGATCGAGGGGGTAGTTTTTCGAGCCAAATCCGGGCGGCCCCCTCGAGTGAAAATGGGAAGAGGAGTAGCTTGATAGCCTCTTCCGGAACGTTACGGTACTTGATCGTAGACGTGAGCTTGTTGAATCGTCGGATATGAGAGTGAGGATCGTCTCTCTCGAATCCGTAAAATTGGCTTGACGAAACCAAATTTATCAATCCGTGTTTAAGCTCGAAGTTATCAGCAACGATTGCCGGAACGACGATGGCTTCTCCATAACCCTCGGTGGGTGCTTGGAGTTGTTCTAGCATAGATCGGTTGTCCTCCGCCATTTCGATGATGGGCGGGGTTTGATTAGTTCGAATCTCGGGTTCGACTAAGGGAGCACGTCTATTTCGCCTTCGCGGAATTGTAGCGGCTTCACGTATCGGTCTGTAGTTATTAGAACGAGTGCGCATGCACTTTTCAAAAACCAAGGCAATTAAAAGAGAGCGGTATTCGAAAATACAGTGAACTTAACCAATAATCCCAAGTGAATAAATCACCTATACAAGACAAACGCACAAGCGAGCGGAGAAGCTCTTTTAGGTCAGCGCGAAGCTTATTAAAAACCCGCTTCTTTACAGCCGCAATTTAATGTCAGGCCGTCCTTATACCCACCACACAGTCTGTTTGTCCGATAGAAATAAATAAATCCACAAGCGACACAAAGGCAAGTTTTTGATCTTTAGTTCGGGAACTTATTAATGATAACACCTCCGTTGAGAATGTTATATAATTGATGTCTTCTATTTATTAGCAAAAACACAAGAGAAAATCTTTTTGTATTTTTAATCTGATATATATATATACAAAAGAAAAAGGAAAATATTTTTTACTTTTTTATTTTATAGAAAAATAGTAACTTCACGAATGAAGGATCTCGAGTCACTAATCGTCAAACCTCAAACGATATTGTCGTGACACAACCTCCCCGGCAACGGCGCCAAAATTTGATTCGCACAATGTCAACAAGCAACGTCAAGCTTGCTCACACAAGCTAGCCACTTGTGAATGACTAACCGTAAGAAACTTAAAACGGCTCGGACACTGATTTGATAATGAAGGCTTAGGGGTTATGTGTATGGATAAAACCTCAATATCGATATCAAAAATAATCACGAAGATAGATTCAAATTCCTTTAGGAAAAAGAATAATAAATCAAATCCCGTGTGTGATTGTGTATACGGATTAGACAACCCGAATCGTTTTCCCAACGAGGCGTGAATTGCCAACGTCGTTTTTGGTTTGGAATTTAATGCTCGATGTTTTGATTTGTTTGATTTTATTAATTAAACTACGGGAATGAGGAAAGTAATTAAGGGAATCTATTCTACGGGAAATCCTAAGTGCGATTTAAACTAAAACGTAATTAATAAAACGTAATAAAAATGCAACTACGTCTAGATTATACCCTAAAAATGCCTAAAATTACTTTTATACTAAAAATGATATGCAAAAACTAATTTAGAATTAAAACTATTTTTTTGGATTTTTCTGGATTTTATTTAAATTAAAAACTAATTTTTAACTATTTAAACTAAATTAAAGTTCTAAAAATTATAAAATTTAAGGAGAAAAATATGAAACTATTTTTATAAAATCTAAAATATCATAAGAGACTTTTCAAAACTATTTTTTTATTTTTCAGATTAATTTCCTATTTTCTACTAATTTAAAACTATTTTAATCTAATTTAAATTGTGAAAAATACCAAATAAAAGGGGAAAAATATGGAAAAATCTTTTTTATGCTTTTTATATTTATCTTAAACTGTTAAAATTGAAAAATTATTTTTTTGGAACTTTTTCTCAATTAATTGCAATTAAAGCTAATTAAAAGTGATTAAAATCTATTTTAAATCTAGAAAAATAGCAAACAGTGACCAAAATTAATGAAAAATTCAGAAAAATGCTAAAATGCTATTCTGGTTCTATGAAAAATAAGAAATGTAGTGCTTATGTGTGAGAATCAAGGGCTGCAGTGTAATTTGATAACAAATGAGCACTTAGAAATAAGCAAACAAGCACATTAAGCAACCAAACTTCTACAAAAGCAATATTACACTAAAATAAGCTATAACCAACTAAATTAAGCTACTCCTAACCTTAAATAAGCAGATTCACTAGACTATAGGCTAACTGATTTTAGACAGCAGAACAGGAAACAGGTCTGATGTTTGAGCTTATGTACCAGCTTATCAGAAAAGCTAGAGCCAAAAACAGATAAGTGGCCTTAAAGACTACCTAGCAGACTACACCTAAACCAAAAATCAGACCCTAACAAGCCTTATTGAACCCTGTGCAGATGCTGCAAGTTCTGCATAAAACCAATTTTTGACACATTTTGACTTTGAAAACAGTTTGAACCTTTGAATTTCTTGAGATTTGAATGCAAATACTGGACTGATCTTGATGTAATTTGATGAAATGAAAGTTATTCAAGCTATTTTATCAAGTTTTAAACCCATATGCATTGATTTGAGTTAACTGATTTTAACAGATTTGCAAACAAGAACAGATGACTAGTGATTTTGACTTTTAGCACAAATAGCAGCAAATCTAAGACAGAAATGTCATCAAATAACCATGACAAGCTTCAAACAACTGATATATTCCAAAATGTTAACCTCTAGAACAGTTTAAAACCTTGATCCAAACACTACTTTATGTGAGAAAATGTAATCTAATTAAGCTCAAATACACAAACAGCTTATGCTAATCATTAAAACAGATTTAATGCACTAAATTAAAGCTAATGAGACAGCAAATTACACTACTTTAACAGAAATGACTACTGCTACTAATATTAGGCTACTGTTGAGATTATAAGCACACTTACAAGAGATCCAGCCACTATGGCTTGCAAACCAGCTATAGAACCACTAACCTAACCCATTTATCATCTAATCAACCCATCACAATCAAACCATAACCATTTCCGAACCAAGATCACAAACACAGTTGACTTTTGTTGACTTGAAAATTTTGAGAATGTAACTGAATTTAGTGGACAGTGGGGTGCAATGTAAGCTCACAAAAGCTTTAATAAGCTAAGATGAGCTTATTCCATAGTTCAAAAGAGCTTATTGATCATTCAAAACAAGAGATACAAGATTAAAGGTGAAAACTTGGAATTTTTATTAATACTGAAAATGGATTACAAGAACTTGAGAATACAATGAAAACTTAAGAAAACATTTAAGAAAACTACTGAAATGAAATAACAATAAGCTTAAAATAAACTAAAGGATTGCACCCAATGAAATGTGAGCCAAAGGGTCCTTTTATAGCCACAGGAGGTCTTGGATTCTTCATCAGAAAGGCCTAGAAGCTATTTTGAGCCACTCATTTGATCCTTGTCACTTGCACCAATCAGATTGCACCATTTCATCCATAGAGGTGTTTCGGCCAATGATATTGTGCCAATTGGCCAAGTGGCACCTTATCCTGACATGTCAGCGGGGTTTAGAAGGTGGAATAGATTCTTAGTACGAGGTTCTATGTTTGGGAGTTGGTAATTGGTGGTGAACGGGTGTAAATGGGCGCGTTTGGGAGAGACAGGGCAAAAAGGGGCGCGTTTGGCTTATAAAATTATTCTTCAAATATTGGATGACCGGGTCTTGGGTTTAACTGGGTTGGATATTGGGTCAAAGGGTAAATGGTTATAATAACCGGGTTGGGGTGTTGGGTAGCTTATAGGATTGGGCCGGGTAGAGATAGTTTAAGATTGGGCCGAATGTATAGGTTTGAGATATTGGATTTGTTAAGTCTTGGACTTGGATAATAATGGACTAGTAACCATAGGGACCAATGTTGTACATCCGGATTTTTGAGGGACCAATCATGTGAATCTGAAAATATCCTCCAAGGACCATTCTTGACAATCTTCAAATAGACCAAGGGCTAATTTGCAAATTTCTGAATCTTCAAGGGTGTTTTCTGTCAGTTGCTGAAAGTTCAGGGACTATTTCTGACATTTCTTCAAACTTTGATCAAATCTTCACAAATCATCCTCAGTGATTAGAAATCTTCATAAATGCATGATTCTGACCTTCCGGCTCAGCTTAAGCTCTCTTGATCTCTCGTGCTCGGATTTATGTCTGATTTGGTTCCTTTTTGCGTGTTTTTACATATCCATACCTGCACAAGCACAAACTCAAGAAAACCACAAATATTAGCAATAAACGGCTCTTTCTTGGTTATTTTGGGTCAGTTTTGATATAGAAAAGGTATGTGTTTTAGCACATACCAATTCCATTGTGGCCTAAACCTATAGCACCTATTTCTATCCGTTGTGATAGTGCAGCTACATTGGCTAAGGCTTATAGCCAAATGTACAATGGTAAGTCTAGACACTTAGGTGTCAGACATAGCATGATTCGTGAGCTTATCATGAATGGGGTGGTATCTATAGAGTTTGTTAGATCTCAACAAAATTTAGCTAATCACTTGACGAAGGGTTTGGCTAGAGACTTGGTTATAAAGTCTGCTAAAGGGATGGGTTTAAGTCCAACTTAGTCACTGAATGCTAGGACACCCAACTCCCTCCTAAGGAAACTTGGGAGCTGAGTTCAATGTGGAAAGCTGAACATTCAGTGGACTGGAGCACATGTTTTATTTACATCCCAAGGTTGTGCTCAGAACCTGCTGAAAGGAGGATGAAGTCTTTACTTCTTAATGGTTAATTTTCTTTGAAAATGTGCTTGGCAGGAGCATGAATAAAGAGGAACCACCTATGTAAATGTTGAAGTTTTGCCGCTTCAGGGAGCTTTGGACTTTTGGCTTTTACAACATTTATGAATCTGGATATGGACACATGGCTTGTTTAGTGTCAGGAGCTTTTAAGTGTTTGAAAATTTGTGTGTATTTTATCCTCAGGTATTCAAATAGGTTGAAGGGTTCAATTCTTAGAACACCCTGATTCTCGAATATTTGAACGTGTAATGTACTAAGATGGAAATTCAATCCTCAGGATATTTTCGTTTATGCACATGTTTTGTTTGATGTTTGTTTTTCTTGAAAAGGAAGTGAACTAAATTTGGGGAGGATTGTTGGTAAATTTAGTGCACTTGTGGGATTAGTTCACACCTGGTTTTGGGTTAGGAGGTACGGAGTGTACACCCATGAGGTCCCTGAACACCCTGACTCGACTCAATAGTGGTTTGTACTGCTAGTGTATTGGTTACTACTGATAGTGTAGTAACTGATGGTTCCTACTGGTAGTGTTATGGTTCCTGCTGCTAGTGTAATGGTTCCTGCTGATGGTTCCTGCTGGTAGTGTATGGTTCCTGCTGCTAGTGTAATGGTTCCTACTGGTAGTGTTGCAGTAATTATTTTGTAACAGCTTTGACTCATTCAATTTTCTGTTATGACTGCTTTATGACCACGTTTAATTGGTCATGTAACCACTATTTCTATGATTATGGAGGTTTATTATGGGTGATTAATTGGCCGTTAATCACACATAATGTCCATTGATTAGTGTTGAGTGTTCTCTTCTATAAATAGAGAGTGACATCTTCAGCTTGAAGATACACTGAAAAAGAACAATACCAGAAGAAAAAAAAACTGAAAGCATAAACACTTATAAGCGTAGGAGTTATTGAATTGTGCCTAATTCTATAACTACATTTGGTCTTATCCCAAGTAGATATTCGTGTAACCCAGGCATTAGGGTCGAATAGTTTACTTTGAAAAGTGATTACACGATTTCAAGTGATATCCGGTAACCACCAAGTGATATTTGCAGTTGCTACTGATTATGTTAACTCTGTTCTGGGAGCTACCCACCAACAAAAAATTCATTTAAAAAAATTATAATGTTACCAGTCATCGACTGGACCGGTTAATTTTTCAACCGTGACATCATAATTATTCTTGTCAACTATGGCTTTTTTACTTCAAAGTTCAAAGCATTTTTTTTAATAGAATGGCTGTAGGTATTTATTTAATCAGTCAACTCATTCCAAAATGCTAATATACTCATCTACCATTGAAATGATCAACTTACCAAATTTTATTTGCAGGCATTATTCAAGATTCCTTAATTCAGCTACAACATCTATCATTGAAATGACCAACTTACCATATTTTATTTGCAAGCATTATTCAAGATTCCTTAATACAGCTACAAGTACTAGATTCGATAAATGTTCAAAGTAACGCAGGTAATATCTAAATGAGTCAGTCAACCTACAAATTAATTATTTCATAATTATTAATAATAACTATATTATGCAAATAAATTCATTTAAGATTATAATATACGAGGCCTTATTCAACCCGTGCGATGCACCGATTGTGTCTAATATTTCATATATTATGTTTAACATCAAGTATTTCATGTTTATTTCTTATTTCTTGCTAATTTATTTTTGTTAGTACCCACTAACTCAGCTAGATAAACTGTACCAATGTCTCCACATCCCAGCTTCTATATGCTAAGAAACTCTTAACAGTTGAGGAAAAAAGTATGTGTATTTGTTGGCGATATTCATTGCAAAACCTTAAGAAAATGAAACAGAGACAGTGACGTGTTACCGGGAATTTCGATTCAGTATCTTATATAAGTTTCTTTACCTTTTAATATATTAAATAATATTGTCATTCATTGTGAAACTTTATATCTTTAGTGCTTGCATATATTGCATAAACTTAATCTTTTAAAGTCTCAAAACAATTTAAATACTTAGTTACATATTTATTGCATGAAAATGCACATCTATACTATATTATAATGCATATAAAAGCCAAACCTCATTCCATGCCTAACTTCTAACAAAAAATTAAGATAAGGAGCTCTAACAAAAAATTAAGATAAGGAGCTCCAATTATGAGATGACATGTGTCACTTCTTATAACAAACTCCAAGCCTAACTCCTAACCACTAAATAGTAAGATAAGGAGCTCCAATTGTAAAGTGACATGTGTCAGTTATCAACTAAAAATTCTATCTTTATTTTCAAATTGACATATCTTTTTATCTACTTATTTTTTTATAATCTAATTTCACCATATTTTCTAAAATTTTATACTCTTTAATTCAACATCCATTTTGATATATTTTTATAAGTTTTTAGTTTTTATATATTTAGTGGGTTTATTATATTTTAATTCAAAATTTTACAACTTCAACCTTTATTTCAATCAATACAATCTTGATTCGTCAAAATCATATACTTTTAGGGGAGTGTTTGACGTGTAAGAGATTGCGAGGGTATTTCTATATGCGGGAATAATAATGTCACGGGAAAGCTACGGGTAACCCAAACAAACACATACAAGTAACACATATACATTCGAAGTGTTGTGAAACGAATTCACTAAACGGGTGAGCAAACACATATAACTGTACTTATCGCCGCCGCTGTGCGCGGGTATCCGACTAGTATTATAAATAAGTAGTTCACTTGTGTAGGTAGTTGATTAAATCACTTGATTCGCTTTTGTTATCTCATAGTAAATCATGTTAGACAACGTATCATGATTCGCTTTTGTTATCTCATATTTTGTTATCTCATAGTTAAATAAGTCGTTACATTGTTTAGACAATGTATCATCTTAACACTCGAGCGTAATTACTGATGTTGATTAACTACAAATAAATCACTTTCTAAAATGTTGATTAATTACAAATAAGTCTCTTTCTAAAATGGGATAACTAATAACTTACGGATTCTATAGCTACTTTCGAAACTGAGAGAGATGTCAAATTATCGAATATTAAGTTGAAAATATAAACTAAAGTCATACAGAACCATGGGAATAAGCATTGCACGATGTTAAACATTAGTTATTCGCTTATTGATTTTGTTGGCCTATTGAAGAACGTTTGTGTAGGCTAATTTACTAAATGATGTGTGACTAAAAACCAATATGTTCGGATTGGACAAATCACCATGATTTATTCATCTATCAATTGTAATTGAACTTGAAAGTATCTTGAGGCACATATACGAATATATGACCAAATCACACTTTTGACATAATCAAAACTTGTGTAAAGTAGATATAGTCTTGCTGGTGACAGTGGCGGATCCAGGAATCCTGAGCAGGGTATGCACAATTGTTATAGAGCTACTGGCAAATTTGGTTTTCGGGTTGCATATTTTGGGTCGGATTTTTTTTTACATTTGGATTTGGCGCAATTGTTATGTTTTTCTGGATCTTTGTTACTCAGTATAAAGATAATCTAAATATATCAAGTTTGAGTTATTAAAGATTTAATTGGGCAGTTTGGACTCGTGTGTTTTAGTTGGTATTAATCGAAAAAAATCAAATCAAAAGCTTATCTAACGTTTTGTCATAACGTATGATTACCAATGCAAAAATATTCACCAACAACTATAAATTTGAAATACTAAAATAAGACTAAATGGTCGGAACTAAAAATATATTACACTCAATTTCATTAACTATCTAAATATTATAAAACAACAAACCTTGAATCTACAAATAAATTAACAAACTAAGTATAAAAATATTAAAATATTATTGTCAAAATATTAGTGGTGAATGATATACTTGCTAAAAGAAGTCGTAAATAATATCTTAAATTTTAAATGGTAATGAAACTCAAAAATAAACAAAAGTGGCCAAGTTATAAATTTGAGTTGACTAGGCCTACAAGTTGAAGGGAAATAGGTGGACAACAGGACACATAGTGAAATTTCGTAATATTTGTAGGCGTGGCCTACCCAAGCACCCCATATATTCTTAGTCATGCACCCCATAGCTTTGTGGGCCCCATGTCCGTACAACAGGGGGCTGTACTTTTTTTTTTTTTTTTTTTTGAATTGTGTAGTGTTTAGGTATATGTATAGTGTATTTATTCGTGTAGTGTATTTATATGTATAGTGTATTTAACTGTGTAGTGTTTTTATATGGTATTTATTTTACGTTATGTTTTTTTAATTGTGTATTTGTTTCCATTTAATTAAACAATAATAATAAAACATTAGACATTAAAACATTAAACAAATACAACAACAAATGTTACTAATATTACAACGAAATCTACTCTAAATGAAGATTATTAATGTCATCTATAAGCTCATAGAGTATTCCACTCGATTGACATGCGTGATCAACTGGATTTCTTGCCAATTCCAGTGATGCCTCCAACGTCTTTATTCTTGCCTTCAACAAATTGTTTTGAGCCAATAGCATGTTGATCGTTTTATCTTTAGTTTCGCAGTTTGAGCACTGCATTGAAGAAGAGGCTTGACCAAAGTACTTTTGTTGAAATATTTCCTTCCATATGAAGTATCGACACCCATAGTCTTTAGTCCCTGGCTGTTACATGATGAAACAATTATAGGAAATGTACTCTAAACAAACAAGTTATTGATATATTTACGTAAATAAGCAAACGTTTAATTATTTACCTTTGACAAAGGACATGCATAATACTTCAGACCACAAGTTTTGGGCTGTTGGGATGTTCTTTCAATTATAAATCCACGTCGACAATGACACAAGAAAGGATTTTCTTGTTGCATCTGGCCAAAAGAATTTGTATAATTATTCACAACATAAATCAGTAATATCATGGTTCACAAAATTAGAAGCTTCGAATACATAAATAACCAATCTTGTTATAGATTAATAGTTGATACATGGTTCACAAAATCACAATATAACTAGAAACTAAGATCAATCACGCCCGAGGCGTAGTCGCTCCAATGATGCTGCCATCTGTCCCACACGAAACTCTAACTCTGAAATGCGTCTCCTCAATCCGGCAATATCTCGCTCGTACTCGTCAACGCGAGACGGCTGTAGCAAAAGATGAGGAAGAACCGGAGGACGGTGTATAAAATTCTCCTCATCTGCAGCTGGAGATATAGCTGGAGAGGGAGGCACATAAGATGGAGAAGAAGGCACATAATCTGGACTCTCAACACGAGCGGGTGTGTTGTTGACACAATGAATGTCCCTCCACTGAATGTCATCCGATTCCTGTAACAAAAGATGAGGAAGAACCGGAGCAGGAGCAGAAATCTGTAACAAAATATGACGAGTAGTTTACTATAAATCAGTAATTGTCTATACATGTTTTGTCATTTACAATATAAATCACTAATCGTCTATACATGTTTTGTCATTTACAATATAAATCAATAATCGTTTTCTACATCTTTCTAAACATGCTCTGTCGTTGAGTAAACATATGTGCCCATCTCGCGGCCAAGTCATTTCTGAACCATATCCATTGTGGGTGAGTATACGGGAGTGGTGAGTTTTCATCAAGAACCGCAAGAACGAAGTGAGCAGCCTGGTCTTCCCCCACACGAAGAATCACAACGGGGGACAATATTTGTGCTGTATCTGGACCATCTCTCAGCGGAAGACACATAATAGATTGTGAATTGGATATACATACAATTGGACGGTTAAGAGCTGTAGCAATAGCCACGCCCGTTTCTGGCATAGTCATCCAGTAACCGTAGGGTGCTGGACCTTCAAACCAATTCAGCGAGTTACGAAATGTTGGCAACCAATCCCCCCACATTTGCATGTAAACTTCCTCGTTATTGTCTACCTCTTCCCTAACAAGAGCTCGAATTCTGGGCCATATTCGTTCGTGATGACCAAGACCTACGGCAAGAGCTCGACAGCCACAATTTCCATCACCTTCCACGTTAAAGATCCCTAGGATCCAGCGTCGGAAAAGAGGTGGAATTTGAGCCATAAAATATTCGATACTGTCATCTGGAACGTACAAGTCGTGTCTTAAGTCGCCCTCGCTAGGTCCTTCGTTCAAGTCTGGGACGTTAGAAGGCTCTCCCACATATGAACTATGTCTCGCAGCTTCTTCATTTAAGTCTCGGACTTTTTTAGGTTTTGTGTAGCTTCTGCGGTGCCCTGTGGGGGGTTCTTCGTTCAAATCTGGGATATTTTGTTTAGCCTTGGATTTGTTGTCCTTTGCGCTCGGACGTCCACGATTACTTTCTTTAACAGCAGGTTGTTGGGTTGACACAGATTCAGGAGCGTATATACCTCTGAGCCTGTTTAACATATTTTTTTTTGACAAACGACGATGCTTTGGTAAAAACACTTTGGAATTTTTGTACGTCATCTTGACAAGAAAAATATTCAGGCTCTTCAGGCCCTTAAGGCTCTTGAGGATATTCAGGCTCATCAGGCTCTTGAGTAATTCGGACAACAGGCCAGGGAACGCTTAGTATTCTCCAAAAATTATCAACAAAATCAAGCGGAATAGGCAATCCTGTATTCGAAAAAAGGAACTAGCTAAAATTATCGGTATTGACGGGGGGAATAACTTGATAGGCATAAATTTAAAATACATACCGTTTGCTTGAAGGTAATATAGTTCGTGATAGCATGGTAAACCATAAACTAACCGCAACTGATGACCACATTCATGTTATGTAGGTGATGTTGTGGTGGTATCGTTGGTGGTATCTATTTCGTTGTTAAAGTTTTTAGATCTAAAAGTTTTTTAGATCTTGAATCTGATGATGTTCTTGAAAATTTTTTGAGGTTGGTTAAAAAAACGTTTAGTTTTATTTGATTATCTAAAAAGATTTTAGATCTAAAAACTTTATCTAACAAGTATAAAACTTGTTAGATCTTGAAAAGCTGATGATGTTGTGGTGGTGATGTTATGGTGGTGATGCTGTGGTGGTATCGTTGGTGGTATCTGTTTCGTTGTTAAAGTTTTTAGATCTAAAAGTTTTTTACATCTTGAATCTGATGATGTTCTTGAAAAAATTTTGAGGTTGGTTAAAAAAAACGTTTAGTTTTATTTGATTATCTAAAAAGATGTTAGATCTAAAAACTTTATCTAACAAGTATAAAACTTGTTAGATCTTGAAAACTAATGAGGTTGGTTTAAAAAAATGTTTGATTATCTGTTTCGTTATGTTTTGCAGGTTTGGGGTGCCTCCATAGCATGACCCTTGCTGGATGCAGGGGTGATACTCTAGCCAAGCACCCAATTATTCACTGATTCGTTAATGCAGTTTCATTACTGGATGGTAAAGTGATCATTTTTAACTCACTTTGCAACTTTAATGAAAAAAACTTAGTGTTTTGGTCTAAAAATGTTTCATTACTGGATGGTAAAGTGATCATTTTAGGTCACTTTGCAACTTTAATGAAATAAACTTGAGCTAAAAAAAGGCAATGATGATTTTTTTTAAACTTAAAGAGTTTTGGCATGGCAAAACTGAATTTACAGTCAACATGAGCTAAAAAGCTAATAATCTGAGCCTATTCGATAAGTTTACCTCTTGTGTGTCAAATGGTGAACTAGACATGGTGGACTGTGGTGCTGTTGCTTGTGCAGTTGTTGCTTGTTGTCGTGGACTGTGACACTTGTGGTCCTGTTTTAGTTCTTGCTAGTTGTTGTTTGTTGTTGTGGTGGACCACTTGTTGGTGTTGTTGGTTGTTGGTTGTTTCTTTCTGCTTGATTGGGAAGTGGATTATGTTGTGGTGTTGTTGCTTTCGCCTGGCATTATAAGTGAATTTATGGGGTGCTTGTGTAGGCTTTGCCTTTGAGAATCTTAGTACATTCTTGTGAACTTTTGCAGTTTTGGAATCCTACTTACCACATTCATGTTGTAAACGTGTAACTTGTGAAATTTGTTGAACTTGTGAGTCTTGTGTGTTTGTGCAGTTTGAGACTTGTGAGACTTTGTGAAGTTTAAGACTTGTGAGACTTGTGTAGTTGTGAGACTTGTGCAGTTGTGAGGCTTGTGCAGTTGTGAGACTTGTGCAGTTTTGTGCAGTTCCTGTGAACTTGTGACTTTGTGCAGTTCCTGTGAACTGGTGACATTGTGCAGTTGTGACTTAAAATTTTCCGAGGCGATGATGATTTTTGAGCCTAAAAATTTTCCGAGGCGATGATGATTTTTGAGCCTTAAAATTTTCCGAGGCGATGATGAAAACCGAATGGACGGCAAAGTGAGATAAAAATCTCACTTTGCAACCTTCGAATCTGAGCCTCAAAAAATTTCCGACTACGTTTTTTTTTTAAAAGTTCTAAAACTGAAAGTTATAAAACTTGTAAAAAAAGTTATAAAACTTTGTAAAAAACACTTGTAAAAAAAACTTGTAAAACAAAAACTATCACCACATATTTATAAAAAAAAACTTGTAAAACGGATACTTGTAAAAAAAACACTCAAAACTGGAAGGTGATTTTGTGATGGTATATTTTGGCACGGAAATCGAGACCTCAGTGATTGGTTACCGATCATTGAGACATGCAAACACTCCAAAAATGCAGCACCCCCTACCATGGGGTGTCTGCATAGGATGACCCTATTTGTATTAGAATAAATTACTAAACTATTGGGCCAAGTGAAAAAGTAATAAAATTGACCATATGAGATTTTGACCGACATTTAAATGCCTACTGTCTTCTCCTCCTTCTTCTTCAACAACGCCCGCTCATTACCTTCAACTTTTTGTCTTCTTTTTTTCTTCTCTTTTTCTTTCTTTTCTAATTTAAAGGTATGCACTCATGTTTTTCTTGTATTTTGGAGGGTGTGCACTTATAAGTATTCAATGTATTTTGTACTTACTTATGAAAAAAATCAGATTTTTTTACACTAACAAAGTTTTACGCAGGGTATTCACGTGCACACCCTGCGTTCAAGCTAGATCCGCCCCTGGATGGTGAATACTCTCAAAACGAAAATGAGTGTACGGGTTTGACCTCTATTCAGACCAAAATGAGTGTAAATGTCATATTGATGACCACTGATATCATTAAAATGTATAATGAAAGACTAAAGGCAAACCAAAATGAGTGAAAATACCATATAGATGAGCAGTGGCGGAGCTTGACCGTCTTGATTGGGGGGGCCAAAAATTTTCGAGAACGAGAAACAAAACTAGTAAACTATCAATACTTATTAAACAAATTAGTACCAATTGACAACTATTTTCTTGGATAAATTAGTACCAATTGACAACTATTTTCTTGAACTTTTGAAAGTTTTATACATTCATGTCTAGTCCAATTATTATATATAAAACTAATTTCAACTAGGAAAAAGAATAGCAAACAAAATAAAAAGAAACTAAAGTGAAAAAATGCAATTGCAAGTTTTTTTTTATTATAAACATTGACTTTTTCTCATTAGCCATGTATTGGTACCAAGTTTTTAGCATACACACAATGTAAAATACTTTTATAAATCCATGTATTCATGTAAATTGGTAGTTGAGAGGAAAAAATTAGGGGGGGCCAGCACCCCTTCTAGCCCCTTATATCATCCGCCTATGTAGATGAGTGTAAATATCATAAAAATGTATGATGAAAGACAACCACAATGAATACAACATAGCACAATCTAATTTATTAACATTTTTGCCAAAAAATAATTGCCATTTAAGAAAAGAACATTAAAACGTTAACAGAATATAATTTGGATTAGTGTTCAATCAAAGGAAACATGGGGAAAAAATAGTGTCATAACAATTAGATACAAATGTGAACACTCGAGTCCAAATATGTACACACTACCTCCAGTGCAATTTCCAAAACTTGAAATTCAAATGGAAGCTCAGCTGGCAAACCTTCATTAGCTTCGTGAGCATTCAGCCAACGTCCAGAAGCTGATAAGTTTGTTTCCATGTCATGCAATGCCAGCTGGCTGCCACCTTGGTTACCAGAAGTATTGGAATGTCTTTTATGAGTAAGTTGATGCCTTAACTGATCCACAAATGGAAGAACCTCTTGACGTAGATGATCAAGCTAAAGGTCTTCTTCTGCTGTGACTATGGCCTTTATATATTCCAGATTAACAACCATTGCCCTCTCCTTAGCTACATTCAAAATGAAAATGTTATAAGTAATAACTTTAGCGAATGAAACATATGCAAAGAGCCACTAGACAAAAAGTAAAGTATGTTAACATTATAAGGATAACAGGTAACCGTATTCACACATCAAATAAATTTATTCATACTCCACAAATCAATGGTGCCTTCATGGAATTCGATCCTTCCCCGCCATCGCCACCTCCACCTTTAGCTGAGCCACACCACCTTTTCCTCTAGCACCCCCAATTATATGGCATATCCACATGCATGGTATTTTAACACGAAGTTTTACAATTGACAATAAATGAGATCATTATTAAGAGCCATCCAAAAGTTCTAATAACTCCATGTTTCTTTGTATACCTCCCATTAAAACCATAGCCTTTTTGTGTGCCCCCATTAAAGGAGACCTTTGATGCGTATGAATTGAATTCGGCATATTGATAACTTGATGTAATTGATATAGTTTTTGTGTGGCTTTAGATAGGTTGTACCGTACTTAATTTTATACACAAAAACTCTTGCACATTAAATTAAGCACTTCAATATTTTTGTAGTATAGATTAGTACAAAATATTACTGTAATTCTTTTCCATAAAGTAGGCAACATCATATTATATTATTTGGGACTTGTTGCACTTGAAATTCCTTGATTATAGTATGATGCTATGCAAGTAAATCACACAACATTAGGCAACTAATAGCATTCACTCAACATTAGCAAATTATATTGGTGATTTTGGTGTCATAAAACATATTTTGATTTACACAAGACAAAAAGTGATTTTCATGTTAAGCTCAATCAAAAACTAGAAAATGTGAAGTGAAGTTTTTTTGTTTTGTTTTTTTTTTTGTTTTTGTTTTTTTTGTTTACAACTAACTTAATACCGTCACAGGATAGTGGGGTCAAGAGGCCGCATCCCTCTCTAATGTTTAAGTTAATCATTGCCATTTACGACAATGAACTTAAACTATGAAACAAACACAAATATTTAGACAATGTACGCATAACTATAGGTATTTCATGCAGATTCATTGAAAATCGAATGCTTCAAAGGAACTTAACTTGTACAATGTAACACCCCCAAATTTCGTGATACGCAGCGGAATTCAAGCTGGGTGTTACTTCATGGCTCAACAGTTACAATAACAGAAAACGAACTCTAATTGGGTCATTTTAAAAGATTTATCATTCGATTTATATAAATATCAGAGTTTACAAAATGAGGTCCCAGTGGTTTTACAGTTTATTAAATAAGTTTTTGAATGATAATATAGCCTTCTTGAGTATCCGTGCCCTTCCGTGCCATCCTCATAAATTACGAACCTGAGATAAACATGCTAAAAATGTCAATACAAAGGTTGGTGAGTTTATAGAGTTTATGATTAAAACAGTTGAGTTCAATAGTTTCGAGTTTGAGCGAATATTTTAATAAATACCAATATCGATGAAATAAGTAGTGGGTTACGTTGTTATACACCCATAGTTCGTTTGTTTAGTAATCAGTTGAACACAAGTTTCAAGGTTGGGCCACGTTGTTGCACCCATAAATTCAGTAGTTGTAGCATTTGTATCATTGCAACATAGTATATATTGCCTTAAGTCTCATGAACGCAAACCTTAACACGAACGCGTCATAATAATGACGTAAGTTACAAACATCATAATAATGATGTGAGCAACAATGCCCTCTGGTAGGAGTTTGTCATTCTCCTAGTATTCTCAAATAAAGTGCATTTGGTTACCTATCCGACTAACACAAATGGGGCGTCAACTGCCAATAGATCTATTCACTATATTCGCGTTCACTCGCAAGTGATTAATGGTTCATGATATGAGGGACTTTTAGTGGCAACAGTAGGTAACTTAAGCAATAGTAACCAGGTGTAGGTGTAGCAAGAAAAATACTTGTGTTCGGGTTTGTAGCATGTATCTCCCCACGAGTTTGAAAAACAAGTAAAAAGTGGGACTATGAACTCACAACAGTATGTAAAAGTTTAGAGTATTTGTGATAGTAAAAGAAAGTAGTTGAGCATGTATCTCCCCCAAAAGAGTTTACAAAACTGATAAATGATAGAAAATGGGGCTACGAACTCACAGTAATATGTAAAAGTTTTTAGAGTACTTATAAAAGTGAAAGCAATTAGTTGAGCATGTATCTCCCCCAAAGCATTAATAAACAAGTATAAAAACGGGGCTACGAACTCACCTCGATGTTACAGTAGTCTGGATGGAAAACAAATTAAGTAATGTGAATAAACTGCTCCGAATCGTGACCTGAGTTAGTATGTCATGTTTTTAGTATTCGAATTCAAGTTTATGCGATGATAATGCTTTATCGGTAATTGGGTAAACATGAAGTCTCTTCAAAAATTAGTAATACTTATCATACTTATTTTTATGGCTCGGATGATTGTTAATAAGTTTTATCGAAACCCAAGTTGTTAAATATGATATGTTTCCAAAATGTTATATTTACAATTTTAAATATTTACGGTTTTTACCCTTGCACTTTCAAAAAATGACACTTTAAACCCTCAACTATGAGTTATTGACAAAATCAGCCCTTGTATAATTAAATTTAAGAAATTACATTTTTAGCCCAAGAAAACTTTGTCTTTCAAAAATTACAATTTTTATACTTGTAGTTTTATAAGAAAAGTTCACTTGTTTTAGATCTAAATTGACAAAAGTAAGAGTAAATATAAGCGAGGCCTTAAGAGGTTTTCACTATGTTCTTGATCCCTTCAAGAGTTTTTCGGGTGGTCTTTCTAATGGTTCAAACTAGAAGTCTTAAGCTCTTACGGTTTGGTCGCAATGATTTCTCAAAGTAGGGGGTTAGGTGCCTTAAGTGAAAAGTGTTGGTTTTGGGCGATAACAGGCCCAAATGAGGACAGATTTTACACGAGGAAAGACAATGTTTTTACAACGCAATTGATCCTTTAAACACTTTGCTGTAAGCTCTTCAAAATGGTAGAGGTCTCATATTCTATTCATCTTTGGTTAGAGAGAAACAAGTCCGTGAACATGGCCACTTGGCCACGAAGCGTTTTAAGGAAATTTTATTTTTGACTCATTAACTTTTACGGTGTCACCTAGGGGCATCGTCATATGTTAATTAACTCTTTTTAAGTCATTATCTATCATTCTATAGCTCCCACGACTCAAATTTTGAAAAGTGCATGCAAGGTCTTTTTATGAAAATCTTCACGAGTCACCTTCTTTTTGGTTGATTAGAAAAGAGACCATAAGAGTTTTTAAAGACGTTATTAGGGCTTTAAAATCCTTGAAACGAGCTCTTTAAAATGGTGTAAATCTCATACTTAACAACTCTTTAATTAGCGAGATATCAATTATTGAAAAGGGCTACTTAGGCTAGTTTTGACAAATTAGAATTATCGTTTTCAAACCATAAAACTTTATATCTTTTGCATGCAACCTTGTGACATGTTGTTTAACTTATTTTCAATGTTTCTAAGATAGTTCAAATTTCCCAAAGACCTGGTGTATAGGACTTTTGGTTTTTAGGACATATGGCCCTAAAGGAGTGTCGTTTTTATGCAAGACACTAAGGCTTTTCAACCAGCTTATGGGGGCGTTTTAGAATTTCCTAGGTGGTGATTACAAAGGTCCTTTGGTTGGCCCTAATACCTTCAACCCAATGTAGAAAAATGGGGCGCAAGTAGGGGCGTTTGGTTTTTATAAAATCAATACAGCTGTTGGGATTTTTATTAAAATATGACTTCGTTATGCGTTTTCTGGACCCGTGCCACTTGAGTTTCCGAAGAAAACGTCGTTCTAGACAACTTTCGTGTTTTAACTTTTTGATGAAACGGACCAGAAATGCCTCGAATTGCGTGCCCGACCCTTCTGTCCACAGAAGGTTTTGACATATTTTTTTGACCTTCGTTAGACCGTATCTTTTGACTCGTGTACTCATTTTAGGTGATTCAAATTGCTATGTTTTCCTTATAAAATCCTTTTTAACAGTATACACTTAATATTAAAAGTTATAACGAAATGGAATGAGTTTAAAAGACTTACATGCTTGGGATTTGACAAGAACAACAATGAGACCAAATGGATTTCTAAGTTGAACTAGACTTCTTCCTTCCTTCTAGGTTTTCCTATGCTCTTCCTTGGCTGCTACTAAGACCTCAAAATCAGATAGTTTTGAGTGTGGGTGTTGTTTGATGAGTTTCGAATGGGTGTGAAGAAAATGGAGGGGAGTAAGTCGGTTTATATCGGAGAGGGTTTAGGAGTGTTTTGAAAATGCTAGATCACTTGGTTTAGGTATTTGAGACATGGTGATGTGTCTCTTTGTTTTTTGTAAAGATGCATGTGGGATCTTAAGAAGATTATGATGTGTTTTGCCCTAGCCATGAATTAGGTCTTGAAGTTTGAAGATCTAGAAGGGTGATGATGTGTTCAAGATGTGGCATAACAAGGATCTCATTTGGTTTAACTATGGTTCGATTTGGACAAGGCTCATGAACTAGGGCTCATTTAGGCTTCATGGTATTGTACCTTGCGTATGTATAGTGGTACTCTTGAGTTTAGGGCTTAGGTGAAGTTAGTTTATGTATTTAAATTTAATCTTAGGTTAATGTAGCTTATGTATATTACATAGGTATCCTTTACGCATAGGATACTTGTACCACAAGCATTAGAGAGTTGTACATTAGGTTTATTAGGTATAAGAAATATAGCTTTAAGGCTAGTGCTTGGAAAACTTGTATAATGTGCTCTAAAATGAGTACACTAAGGTTTATAATGAGATTTATATTTTAATGCATTATTGACTTGTACATAGGTTTAAAAGATTTGTACATTGGTTTGGGAGTATTTGTACTTTGGGGTTTTATGTAAAATCATAGTCATAATAAGTTGGGGTTTCATTGAAAACTCTTTATAGATAGAAGCGTTTAGGATGAGCGTTTAATTATCATATATTAATGTATTGGCGTAAAGTATAAAAATAATGCGTAGAGTTTATACTTGACATATCTAAATGTTTATGTGGAATAAACATGGAACAAGTCGGTGTTGGTTCGCGTGTGAGCATGTTTATTCAGGATGTGAGGTTATATCACATTGAGTGGGTATTAGTGTCCAGAATAGCCGATAACGTTTAAAAAAATTGACTTGAAAAATGGATAAGTATTTTTTAGTTAGAATATCATACGAGTGGAAATTTACCGGTGGTTACATACAAATAAGGCACTTCATGCAGATTCATCGAAAACTTGAATGCCTCGAAGGATGTCAAACCGAATGCTTCAAAGGACTACAATCTAGCTACGTTCTCACGACAAGTGGAGATTTACCTAGGATTACAATCTAGTTAAGTATCACATAACGTAAATTATAACTACAAGTGTTTCTTTAAGTTTAATGACATAAATATTTAAATTTAAGTAGAGATTACTCCATTTATTTATGTCATTCCAATACTACATAAATATTAAAATTGAAGTAGTCTTAGATTATCATCTTGACACATGTTCTAAATAGGGCAATCTTACACATTAAGTGTATAAGTCTGTAGGACCGATAAAACATATGATTTATGTGGTTTTGGGAGGTCTTGGTTGGTGAAAGAAGATGAAAGACATCATCTTTTCTAGTGAGAGAAAGTAGAGAGAGGGTGAAGAAAACAAGATAAGTATTATTGATGAAACACATAATACACAAACCTAATGATCAATCACACCCCTCATGGAGAGTCATGAGGGGTATTTATAGGCTCATCACTCTATTACTTTGCCCCGTTTACATAAGTAGTCCCTACGGGTGCAACTTACTACGCATCTAGTCCAATTCATGTAAGTGGCGTTATCTTAATAAAAGAGCGAGGCTAACAATCTCCTGAAAGATATCGTCATAATTGAATGATGGTTACAATGAGACCTATAAATACATAAACAAAGTAAATTACAATAATAATAAACAATGTTGAATTTGTTGAAGCCTTGAGTCTCTAGTCTAGATCTGAGGCAAACTTAAAGTTCTCTTGGCGACGATCACCGACATTTGATCTTTGCCAGGGCGGCACAAATCCTTGTAGCTCTGAACTTCAACTGTAATTGCTAGTTAGGATATTACTCCCTTCTAACTAGTGAGCCTTTTTTCTTTCTTTTGCTCCCTCCTAGGCAGGCAACACTCTTCCAACATGCAGCGGAGAAAGTAGACTCTTGATTTTTGCACAATGGTTGTCATTCTGGGAACATCGTAGCAACATAACTCACTTAGTATTGCATCCAAGTTGGTAAAAAACCCCCATTATACACACTACTATAACTGCTTCGGTATTAAGCACAATTCCCTTCGTCAATCAAATCACGAAAGATGAAATACCAACTTCTCCCTCCTGATGGTTGCGAGCTATCGGAATCATCATAATGTTACGTACATGCCCTATTACCTTTTACTTGATGCAATATTAAACCTTATATTTTTTAAGCAAATTTCCGTGAGAATATGTCGCAAAAATACTCTCAATAATTCTCTCAAACCAACCTTAAAAAGAACCTCCTTTGATTCACCGGCTAATAGTAATGACCACATATGGAGACAACCCGATACGACTTACTTGAAAAGGAAGTAAACATCCCAACTGTGTGACTTACTGCTTGTTTTATATTTTTGACAATCCACAACTCGTGTGACACTAAGTACTATAACTTCCTTAAAGTGATGGTTATACACTGTGAGCACTACAACGTAACTCCTTACATCTGTTATAACTAGATTGTCAAATTCATAATCACTTATTAAAAATGCCCCAACAAGTTATCTTGAGACATGCATCCAACCAACCAACGTCTCAACGATAAAGAAGATCTCCCGTGAAACGTTACTTCAATTCCTTGTAAGTAATACCGTACAAAAACCCCGTAATCATTTTTTTCAAATTTTCGTTCAAGCCGTGAATTATGTATCCTCCGTGAATAGTTATATCAATATACCAACTTAATATCAAAATAATTCGCATCCAAAAATTTTGTTAAAAAATTCGGATAAACACTATTTTGTACGTAACCCCAGGAAGCCCAGGTGTAGTGCCAATTAACATCAAGCCCACGTTTAAATCCAAGTATGTGAAGCCCAAATTCAAACGAGAAGCCAAAAGCCCACGAGAGATATCAGCCCCTGATCCAATCAAAAAGCCCAGCACATCAAAGTAATACTGCCCGATCCAAACAAAGTAATACTACATAGAACCGGTTATAAAATTTTAACCTAAACACACTCATTTATCCTAACCCTAAAACACATAGTACGCTCCTAATATACTCGGCCCCCTCCTATCCTTTTCTCACCAAAAGCATATCTGAAAAAAATCACTCCTTTCACAAATCTTTCAAGCTTCATCACTCAAATCTGAAACTAATCACAACCATAATAACATAGCAAACTTCATCTCCATCATCATCCGATTAATAAACATCACCTAACACATTACAACTCAAACAACACACACACAATCCTCATGACTGTGTCGTATTTTTGCAATTTCTGCTCCAACAGAACCACGAAAGCACTAGAAATGTCTTCAAGATCCATTGGTGGGTCTCGGGTAGGTGTTTCCTTTTTTTTTGAGTTTAAACCGATTTGAAAGAAAAATGATAACAATTTTGTTATTGTTTTATCTTTGTTGAAATCGGATAATAACACGAAACGGATATGTTTCTATATGGATCAATGATGATTAATGATTCAATTGAAATAATCTTGAAAAGATTGCAAAAAAGATTTAATCGAATCTGAGATTTATTACGTTAATTTCATTTTGAGTCTAGATTGATTGAGAGTTGAGGAGTGGATGTGAGGGTCTTGGGTTGAGTCTAGATTAGGATAGATGTTGGATGTGTTGTAGAAGATGGTTTTTTGATTCGGATATGTTGTTACTTCTTCGTTTCTGCTCGTGTTCTTTTGAACAACTAACATGGGCCAATGATAGTTATAATAAAGGGCTAATAACCTATTAAAACACTATAGTTGTCAAGAAAATGTCAGTTCTGCGTAGCGAACTAAAAAAATAACTCTTTTATACATTAATGTTGACATTTTTGTCTTTCTTTAAGTATTATGACCAATTTTTGGCTTGAAAAATTTTTAAAAAAATTTGAAAAAATTTCAGAAAATTTTTTTAATCTAAAAATTAAAAATAAAAACTCGTATGTCACAAAAAAAAATTCTAAAAAATTTATTTCAGAAAAAAAATTTGAAAAAAAAAATGAATTTCGAAAAAAAAAATTTGGAACAAAAATTCCAAAAAAAAAGTATTTCGAAAAAAAAATTCAAAAAAAGAATTTTGGAAAAAAAATTTCGAAAAAAAAAGTATTTCGAACAAAATTCAGAAAGGGTAAAATAGTCATAATACTTAAAGAAAGACAAAAATGTCAACATTAATGTATAAAAGAGTTATTTTTTTAGTTCGCTACGCAGAACTGCCATTCTTGACAAGTATAGTGCTTTAAAAGGTTATTAGCCCTATAATAAACTGAGGTCGATTAGTCTTTTGGTATTGGTCATGGTCGAGTATTTTTCTTTTTCAGTTTACACATAAGTTGTTTCCTTCTTTTCTTGCTCGTAAATACTTTCTTACGCGTAATCCTTTGCTTATGCGTAAACATTTCTTGGTCGAAACTGTTACGCGTAACACTTAAGCGTATGCTAAGTCCCTTATGCGTAACATTTTCTTAGGCGTAAAATGGTCTTACTCGTAACATTTTTCTTTTCCTTATGTGTAAGCCAACTTTCTTAGGCGTAAAAAACTTCTTACTCGTAAGGTTTTCTTAAGCGTAAAGCTTTTTACTCGTAACCTTACGCGTAAGGAGGGCTTCTTACGAGTAACTTTCCAAGTTACTCGTAACCAGTTGAAGAGTTACACGTAAAAAGAGGGTTTTGACCCTGTTGACTTTTTCCGGTGAGTTTTCCGACCAAGTTTTCCGACCAGCTTCAAACTAACCCAGAAAATGCATAAAGATGCTTCATTTTTGACCCGTTTAGACCACACGAATCTGACCATATGACCATGTTTTCACATATTGGTACCAAAAAGTCATAAAGATGATAAAAACTATCTGTTTGGACAAAAAAGTGACACAAGATAGATATGTTAACAAGAATAGACCACAGGACATTTTTTGACCAATAAAGGATACATAAACCTGTTAAAACTGTTTACCACAATAATACGGGAAAAAAATTTTCCGACTATAAAAAATGGTGTGAAAACAGCTTCAACATCAACACGAAACGAACATAAATCAATAAAGATAACAACCTAGCTCCGATGCCAATTTTAGGACCGTAAAACATGTGATTTATGTGGTTTCGGGAGGTCGGGATTGGTGGAAGAATATGAAAAGATTCATCTTTTCTAGAGAGAGAAAGTAGAGAGAGGGAGGATAAACACAAGATGAGTTTTATTGATAAGAAAATAAACACACACCTAATGATCAACCACACCCCACATGGAGAGTCATGAGGGGTATTTATCGGCTCATCACTCTATTATTTTGCCCCGTTTACATAAGTAGTCCCTACGGGTGCAACTTACTATGCATCTAGTCCAATTCATGTAAGTGACGTTATCTTAATAAAAGAGCGAGGCTAACAAAGTCCTATTAGGACATTAGTTTCTTGCCTTGCGGTCAAGAGAATACTTTAAATCATATTTATATGTGTTGTACCTTGCACAAAATAAAGATTTCTCCCACTTGTGCATGGAACAACATCATGTAGCAGATAAACAAGACGACACACATTTGTTTATGTGATCAATATGATTTGTGTCATAGATATTAGCATAACAAGTAGATGTAGAACCATTTAAATTAACAAGGAAACGTACATGACTATCCTTGAAAATATGAGTGTTTATAAGTTTGAAAGTAATGTATTATTTCAAGACAATTAAGAAATAATCCGGGTTACTACCATGGTGATAAAGCTTGTAGCTCCCATTGAATTAGACTACGTTACAATAATGCCTTAAAAAGTAATACAACACAATGCTCCCACTGGATTTGATAACATTGCAAGTGTTTCATAACCAGTGAAAACAAATTCCTTGCTTTTTACTTTTCTACACTTTTGAAAAACCCATATGTAACAATTACTCAGGTACTAAAAAAGTGTATTCTACTATGTATATGATGGATTATCCATCAATGCTATTAACTTGAAAAATTAGGTATGCAATTTCTTCTTTAATAGGCCTACCATCCCCACAATGGTATGTAGCACCTTTAAAGGGTTAAAGCAAAACAACTAGATAAATTATACTAGTTTGCCTTTCACCATTTTACGGTAATCAATCTAGCTTCTAATTTAATAACTCATAAAATGTCATGCATGTTTTTCAGTTAACCAAATGTCATATTTGTTACAAAAGAATTCAATCACCGAATGAGGGTGATGAAATATCTATAGAAAATAGGATGTGCAATTCTCTTAACTATTAAAGTTTGCTATGAGTAATATTAGAATTTAGACAATTCTAATGTTCCTATGATACCTTTCTCAATCATGAAAAGGAATAGGATTGAGTCTCACTCTTCTCTCATGGAAAGTAGACATTGTTTGCCTTTTCAGTAAATTTTTCTTGATCAAACATTATGCTTAAAAGCATAACTGGATCAATTTACCAATAAAAGACCAAAACACGTTTACGGTTTAATGTTGCACAAATACATTCAAAAGAATTACAAAATTCAATTTTAGTATTTTCGATAATAAAACCTTTCAAGAAAATTAAATACCCATGGTAAATAAACATATTACCATTTAATTTTCTCTAAAAAACTAGGATCCAAATTGACATAGTTTCATCACATCAGCTGATCTCCTAGCGATAAAAGTATTCAATAAGGTACGAGTCGAACCTCAATTTCCAATCAAACATTGCAACTCCTAGAACTTATGGGATTTACATATTTGCCAACTCAAGTTGCAATGTAAGCATGTTTTATCCCCATCTTATGCCTTGAATTACTATGTCTCACTATCAAACTCAATTAAGTAGTCCAACTTAAGAAACTGCAAAATCATCCACGCCCGATCTCACGACAAGTGGATATTTTACCCTTTGTCAACAATCTAGCTACGTCTCACATAATGTAAATGGCAATCTCAGGTGTTTCTGTGTCATTGGATGGCATAAACTTTTTTTTGGGTAAAAGGGTTAATTCACCCCGGTAAAATTCATTACGTCAAAAACATTGAAGTACAAAGGATGAGGGTGATTTCCCTCATCTCAGTCCCTTAGGGCACTTACAGACTCTCATATAAGAATGACAAATCGTTCCTATAACTTAACAAAATGAAACTACCAATAATAACATAAGTAGATAATACATTACAATACTACTCAAGTAAATGCACTTGAGCCTTCTAAATCATTTTGGCGATCCACATTTACTTCCAAGAAGAATTCACGAATAATATGGCATGAATGAGCACCCAAAGATAGTCCACAAACCCATATCATATGAATCTAACAACTTACCACAAGTCCAAGTATCCATCCTTCAAGCTTGTATATACAAAGACTCGTACCAATACTAATCAACATTGCCACCAAGAAAAACATCCAAACGCAATATTTGTATACCTGAACCAATGGAAAAATATCCACAAACATATTCTTGATCAATTAGGAGCATTGTATACCTATACGTACCAATACACACGTACAAGAGCATAAAGATCACCAAATGCATAATAATATATGCATCAAGATGACCAACACGCTCACTCGAACAAACATGTGATGAATGACCAGCAATTAAATCGACCTAGTCAACACCAATGTATATGGATAATAACCTGATCCGAAACCAACAAATCTCGAATACTCAACATTAAGCTACAAATCCGATATACAACTTCCACTCGTGTTCAAGCCACCACATTAAACGACCAGCAGAATCGTTACAAAAACGTTGCAGCAAAACAACCCCATTAGTACAACGTGTACCTAACATCATATGACCCAAATCACCATGGGATCTAAGCGAAGATCATTAACAAGATTACCCACTAAAACTTTACTTCCATCTCTCAAACCCACGAATAGGATTAAACAACCCACAAACCAGATAAAATCAACCACTTAGAACGTAAATAAGATTTACAAATCATGTACAGCAACCCCATTATCAAAGCAAACTAGGGATAACATCCCACTTACAAGAACAAAAAACCCTAATAGTAGGGTTTTGTAACACCCCCAAAAATGGTTTGCAGCGGAAGAAAAGGTTTTTGGGGTGCTACTCCATTGGATCATAACACAAGTTGTAAAATAATATATTTTTCATAAAAGATTTCATTTATTGAAGTGAAATAGAGTTTACAAATGTTGAATTGTTGCGGAAAATGGCCCATTAATAAAATATGGTCCCTATAAATAAATCAGAGTCATCTATGACCAAGCCATGCCAATGCCCGGCCTCCAGAGTTAGCTATCGCCTTTTTAATACCTGAGATAAACATGCTTAAAAAGATCAACAAAAATGTTGAGTGATATTCATAGGTTTTAGTAAATGGTTGAACACAAGTTAAAGATGATAATTGCTTTGAAAACAATTACCATAGAAAAACAGAGATTATTATGCACTAAGCTCATGACACCAATACTAACTGCATACACCTAATTACTGTTGTAAGTAATAAAATTGCCCCCAGATGTAATAGCCAATTACATAGAGATAATCAAATATGGTGCGCCCCTGATAACGCTACACGCGTCGTTCGGGGTCAAGGAAACTTCCTTTCTTCGAGCAAGTTTTATAACACCCTAGGCAGTGAACCTAATCGTTGTAGTGTAGTAATTAGGGTAAGCCACGGGTATTGATATCGTTCTCTAGGGGAATAGGAATGCTAGTAAGAAGTTACTACGCTAAGGTTGGGATTGAGGAAGACTATTTTTTATCTTTTTATGTTTTTTAGGAAATTGAAAGGTACGAATATCGGGGTTTGGATTTGGGGGTTGGTATTTCTACCGATTACTCTACTTATCTAATTATCTAATCTAGGGTGTATGTAGTCTATGTCTAATTATTGTGTGCTCGTATGATAGTTTAAAGATGTGTTTACTTAGGTTTTACTACTCCTTATTATCTCCTATTGGTGGTTGAATTGTCACGTCCTTATTCTTAGTTGCGTTGTGTGTCTAAAGTTGTAGGGTATGTATATTTCCCTAACTCTTTGAACTTACCAAAGGGTCTTGTCTAAAAAACCCACTAGGGATAATAAACTCTTACTCTAAGGCACTCTTTGGATGGTTTAGCTTACAACTACTCAAGGAGTTATATTCTAAGGTTCACAAAGATTTAATCAAGCATTAAGTACACAACGAATGACCTATCGCATTACTAGATCATTAATCAACTAAGATAAGAGACAACCAATCAATAATCAATAATTAAGTTTCATATTCCCTAAGCAAACATACAAATAAATTAGTCGGACATGTAGAACATGCAAGCATACACACAAATAATCAAAGACATAATTGTATTAATGAAGTAAAGAACTTATCTTGATGTAAGATAGGTTTGGAACCCTAAAATCTGTACAAGACAACCTTGGTTCGGTTCTAGGTTTTTCTCCAAAATACTACACACAATCTTGAAAAAATTGGATTATATATAAGATTACATATGCGACGCGTCACCTTATGTTTTGTGACGCGTCGGTCGCCCGTCATTAGGGTTTCATTTTGGCCACGTTAGACTTGCGACGGCGTCACCTTGTGCTTGTGACGCCGTCCTCTTGCTTTCTGCGCCGTCTTGGATGCATCTGATCCGAGTTGCGGACGGCCTACTCTTTTACAAACTGGACGTCGTCACTTGAAAATAAGAGTTTTGGGTTACGTCTCGTCACAAAATCCTCGGGCGGTCGCAGATAAGCATGTACGCCGTCACCTTATGTTTTCGGCAGCTTTGAGTGTCTCCGATTCGACTTTGGCCATTTTCTTCGTATATTATTAGCCTTTTCGTCCAAATAAGTGCCATTACAGCAATTTGCCTTCAAGAGACCTAAAAGTGAAAAGGAACGATATTAAGTAATAATGGATACAAAAGTGATCAAATAAGGGCTTAAATGACCCCTCAAAAGGTACATTTTAAAACCTTATCAAATATCCCTACACTTGGTATTTGCTTGTCCTCAAGCAAATGTGCTTTTACCAATTAATTTATAAGTTAGGGGTCATGAAGCATTTGTTTAAAACAGTCCACAACACATATAAGCCCCGCAAAAGTCATAACAAGCACGGAAATTACATACTAGCACCTCACATGGGGTGTTTGGATACTCACATCTCTCTCGGGTGTATATGAAATATAACAAATTGGAAATGGAAGATAAACACTCATTAACCGGTCCTAGAACATAGATTACCATAGGCTTGAGACCAGATCAAACCTCCATCGCTTTGGCGTAAGCACCTAGGAAAGACTATCAAAGAGGTCTTTAAAGGGTTTTAACGTTAGGCTTACGGTAGGGAAATAAAGGGTATGGTGGGATAGGCTATTTAGTGGTGGCAAGTTAAAAATCTCTATGTTGCAAGTATATGAAGAATGGCGTTGCTAAGCCAAGACTCGACACTCTAAACTCTAGCTAACTGAAACAAACAAACATAAATTTAAAGGATAGATGTAGGATGGTAGCCCGTTTTATTTATTTATTTATTTATTTATTTATTTATTTATTTTTAAATCACTCTATTTTTTTTCTTTTCTCTTTTTCTATTTTTTTTTCGATTTTTTTTTTCTTATACACTTTTACTCTACCATCCTCTACGGTAACATCATAATGATAGGGATTTATAGGCACATCCCTACACTTGAGTTTTTATTACTCTAATACTAATTTGACCAGAATTGAAAAGATCAAAACACTTGGGGTACGTTATTACGCAAATAAGGGAATTTAACGTTCCCTTTCAATCATTTTATAAACTTTAACTTTTTCCCATGAGTCCCAATCGTCCCAAAGCTGTGTACAAAGGATATGACTCGACTTAGCAACTCATGCAAGCAACTAGATAATTGAACTAAGGGTTTAAGGTGATAACAATAATGCACTAAAAGTGAGTGCATACAAGGTAGGCTAAGGCGATTTGGGTGTATATTTGGGGGTGAGGTGTAAACAATGCTCTTCATTGATATTAGAAAGAAACATCACGAGAACAGCGAAAAGGATAGGCTTCGAGGGGTTAACTAGGGGTATCGTGTACTAAAGATGAGTAAAACGCAAAGGGTGTGGGGGAATTACTCAACCGATGTGGAAGAAGTAATTATATTACGGGTATCAAACAAGGGTTATCCTAATGCCTCTTATCATTTAGTTATTCCTAACTACACAAGTGTAGTCTTACTAGCGATCTCGGAATGCATCACAAAACAAGTTCTAGAATCTAATATACTACCGGTTCACACTATAAGCATTAAAGATGAATGCTTTTAATTCCTACTAATCTAAGGGCGATCCTCACATTTTGGGTGGAATTTAGGTGGTAAAGGGTTTTTGTGCTAGTCATATAACTTCCTATCCATGAGACGCTTTTGTTAAGACTAATGGCCCACTCCTATATGTCATGAAAAATTAAAAATTTGGTGCCAAAATTACCCTAACCGACATTTTCTCATGGTTTATTACACAATTGCAATTGGACAAAGCAAATAATCAAGGATAAGCATAGTTTCAAAGTTCCCGTTTTATTTTCCCTCCCTACACTTAAATTGAACATTGTCCCCAATGTTCCCCGAAAGTATCAAAGTTATTATGATAACGAGGTAATAAAGATGAAAAAAGAAACTAATACTCCCCTGATTAGCTCGGTAGGATCCGTGTGAAGTAGTGGTTAAATCCTTTCCAAGAAGAATGCGTGAAAAGCTCCTTCAATCTTAAGTAACTTCTTCTTGATAAATTAAACACTGCACACTTGAAGAAAACAAACGAAAACCCTTCAAGGCGTAAAATCGTGGTAATAATATATATATATATAAGACTCGATTTAAACTAGGATATAATGCTTGTGGAATGGATGTTTCACAGAATTTCGGAAAATTAAGACCGGAAAATTCCAAAGATTTATAAGTAGCTCGAAAACGAGAAAAAATAATCGATGTTTTACTCCTTCGGCCCGACACGTCGGTTTGCAATCTGGCCGTCCGGTTATCTGACAAAAGCGGTGCGATTTTACGGAAAAATTCGGAAAATTTACATCTTTAGAATGCGGAAAAATTTCGCAAAACATCCATTATTAGTCGATACAAGCATTTGACTCAAACAAACACACATGTATATCTTTTAAATAATTGTAATTCTCATGTTCACGTTCGTTGAAAACGTGTGTAATCCTCCCTACACTTATCCCTTATGTAAAATACCTTTATATGTAATTAAGATGAGGTTAAAGACAAAATAAAGCATTTTTACAAATTCAAACATGAGAATAAACAATCAATAAAAGATATACGACAGACAAATAAAATAAAAACAAATACACATGGGTTGCCTCCCAAGCTTGTTTTTGTTCGAGTCACGAGCTTGACTCTATCCTTATTTAACGGATAAACGGGAGGTTTTCCCTACACTTAAGTTTAAGTGCGGGTGATAGTAGTGATACACACCCTTAGGGTGGAAATTTGCTACGTGAGGAGAGGGTGATGGGTGATTTATATGCTCAAAGGAGTGTGCTCCATTCATTATAACCTTACCTAATTCTATTGGTGTAGCGGGTGAATCAAATCTCTCTCCTAAAATGGATCATCTTCTATCAACTTCAAAAGATTCTTAGTTAAGGATCCATCTTGACCTAATAAACCCGGTTTAAACCCATAATATTTCTTGTTATCAACCATGAATGGGTGATATAAGTGTGTAAGGTCATGGGTTACTCCTATATTAGCTTCCACTCTACATGGCCTAGAATCTACCACCTTTATCAAGAAACTACCCGGACTATCTATTTTGATGGGTGGATTGGGGCCTAATTAAATTCCAAGATTCACATCTAAAGACGGAAAATTGGGTAAGGTTTTTAGTTGAGGCTCCGTTTCATCAAAATTAGGAACTTCCCTAGGACTAAGAGAGGTCATGACAACAAGCATCTAAACCTACATTCTCTAGTGGCGTTTGGTCCAAAGGTTCTATATCAATTGGGGTTCCTATAGTCTCTTCTACTTCTTCCGGGTAAGTTATAGCGATGTGTGTTCCTCAAGTGATGGTAGGGCTTGTGGGCTTGGGGTTTCCACCTTATTCTCCATTATATCTAGATCTCCTAAATGTTCATCATGTGTTTTAGTATGATCTAACCCAAATACACTCCTAAGCATGTCAAATCCTTCTTTGGCCATTTCAAATTCTTGGTCCGATTCATATGAATCATTCTCAAAAATTTGATCACTATGTTCTATTTGCCTAAAGGATTCCTCACGTGTGTCATATGTTTTGAAATCTATCCCACACATGCAACTAAGTATTTTGACATTAACCATCTCACAATCTTGTTCGGGTTTAGGTTCCATGTTCTTAAGAACTAGGTCTTTTTGATCATGGTGCCTAAGATCATTCAAACTGATATTTTATGCATAGGAGGCTTTTCTGAAAAATTCTCCAGATGGTATCACTATAAGGAGTTGATCCTAACAACGATCGTTGAATAGAAGCCACACAAGCACAAAATATATCAAATCCATCCAACCTTACACCCGTCTCCTTTTGGATATCTCTAAGTTCACTCACAAATTCATTAGAACAATAAAAACCAAACCAATCTGCGAACTTCAATTGTTCCTCATTTGTTAATGATTCAAATGCAACTTCACTTGCCATAGAGACAAATGAAAAGGGTTTTACGAACACAAACACAAAGAAGGGGGATAGACTACGAGGAAGCTAATAAAAAGAAAAAAAATATCACTTGATAGGAATCTTGTGAGTAGACCTAAACGAGATATAAATCAAGCCTAAACAATAACTATTCCTCGGGCGCCAAAACTTGATAGCTTAGCGTGTTCGGGTCAAAGGAACTTCCTTTTTCTTGAGCAAGTTTATAACACCCTAGACAGTGAACCTAATCATTGTAGTGTAGTAATTAGGGTAAGCCACGGGTATTGATATCGTTCTCTTGGGGAATAGTGTGGTTAGCTGAAGTAGTATGTCGATTTAAGTATAAAGGTGAGGGATGATTATTTTTGTATTTTTATATTTTATGAAATGGAAAGGTGCGAATCTCGGGGTTTGGATTTGGGGGGTTGGTATTGCTACCGATTACTCTACTTATCTAATTATCTTATCTAGGGTGTATGTAGTCTATGTCTAATTAATGTGTGCTCGTATAATAGTTTAAAGATGTGTTTACTTAGGTTTTACTACTCCTTAATTATCTCCTATTGGTGGTTGAATTGTCACGTCCTTATTCTAAGTTGCGTTGTGTGTCTAAAGTTGTAGGGTATGCGTATGTTCCCGAACTCTTTGAACTTACCAAAGGCTCTTGTCTACAAAACCCACTAGGGATAATAAACTCTTACTCTAAGGCACTCTTTGGATGGTTTAGCTTACAACTACTCAAGGAGTTATATTCTAAGGTTCACAAAGATTTAATCAAGCATTAAGTACACAACGAATGACCTATCGCATTACTAGATCATTAATCAACTAAGATAAGAGACAACCAATCAATAATCAATAATTAAGTTTCATATTCCCTAAGCAAACACACAAATAAATTAGTCGGACATGTAGAACATGCAAGCATACACACAAATAATCAAAGATATAATTGTATTAATGAAGTAAAGAACTTATCTTGATGTAAGATAGGGTTTGGAACCCTAAAATACTGTACAAGACAACCTTGGTTCGGTTCTAGGTTTTTACTCCAAAAGACTACACATAATCTTGAAAAATTAGGATTCTATATATAAGATTACACATGCGACGGCGTCACCTTATGTTTTGTGGCGCCGTCGAATACGTCGCCGTCATTAGGGTTTCGTCTTGGCCAAGTTAGACTGCTGACGGCGTCACCTTGTGCTTGTGGCGCCGTCCTCTTCTGACGGCGGCCGTCCGGATTGCATCTAGGCGTGCGAGTTGCGGCGACCTACTCTTTACAACGGGCGTCGTCACTTGAAAATAAGAGTTTTGGGTTACGTCTCGTCACAAAATCCTCCGGACGGCGTCGCAGATAGCGAGTTGACGCCCGTCACCTTATGTTTCAGCTGCTTTGAGTGTCTCGATTCGACTTTGGCCATTTTCTTGTATATTCGCAGCCTTTTCGTCCAAATAAGTGCCATTACGGCAATTTGCCTTCAGAGACCTAAAAGTGTGAAAAGGAACGATATTAAGTAATAACGGATACAAAAGTGATCAAATAAGGGCTTAAATGACCCTCAAAAAGGTACATTTTAAAACCTTATCAAATATCCCTACACTTGGTATTTGCTTGTCCTCAAGCAAATGTGCTTAACCAATTAATTTTATAAGTTAGGGGTCATGAAGCATTGGTTTAAAAGGTCCACAACACATATAAGCCCCGCAAAAGTCATAACAAGCACGGAAATTACATACTAGCACCTCACATGGGGTGTTTGGATACTCACATCTCTCTCGGGTGTATATATATATAAAAGTCGTGAGTAAATAATATGTTAGGATAGATATTTTAATTATAGTTTACACGGATGTGGTCGTCGAATAAAACATGTGTTAAAATTATTTGTTTAACGAAAAGTGATAAAGTAATATAAGTTATTTAAACTTTTAAAAGTTTAGGATGAAAAGTGTCAAAGCGTTTAAACTAGAGGGGCTGAAATGTAAAAATTCCTTTAAGTTACAAACTTATAGAAATTTTTAAGAAATATGTCAAGTAGTTCGAATTTAAGGGTTGTAATTGTAAAAATCAATATAAGTTACCAACTTATACAACTCTCGTATTGCTTATGGGCTTTGGAGCTCGTTATGTATACGAAAAGTTTATGTGTCTTAAATAATGCTACACAGCAATTATATAAGTTTGAAAATCGTTTGTAAGTAGGAAATGAGCACGAAAGAAGCCAAGATACGAAATATTTCCAAGGTTGAGCCAAACTTTTATGGTTTCATGTGGTTACTCTTAACCATTTATTCACATTCAAAAGCTAATAAAACGATTTTGAAATCTTATGAACTCTTTTAAAAACCCGAATAGACACAAGATGTTCATTAGCTCATTTCATTTTAATAGATTCGTCTTTTACTTTCAAAGTTTTCCACATAAGTTTAATAACACAATATTTAACTTTCTAGTTCCTAATAGTCAAGTAAATGTAAGGTTTTGATATGTGTTCATTTTTACGAGGGCATGTAAAATCGAGTAAGTAAGAGTTTGAAATATAGCAGCTTGTATCTAGGCATGTAAAACCAAAAAGTGAATTAAGTTGGCTTACAATGTGAAGGGTGGACGAGGGAGTGAGCAAAGACCAAAGAACCAAAATCAACTATTCTTCCAAAACTTAACCCCGTAATGAACTTCCAATGAACCGGGAATCTACAACCCAAAGGTGGTAAAGATATGCGGCGAGAATCAGAATGAGAATGAAAGAACCCGTAATCTATCTCCTTAAACCGAAAAGAACTTCAACCCGAAATAAACTTCCAAGCTTATAAAGTAACCCGAATGCCCTTGTTACCCTTCTTCTTCTTACTTCGGTGACAAGGGAGATGAGGATGTTTGTGAGTTGTGATTGAAGTAGTTGCAAGTGAGAGAGTGAGTTTGAGAATATGAGTGTATGTGAGGAGTGAGTTAAAACCTGTGATGATTTAACCCTATTGTTAGGAATTAGAAATTCCCGGTATTAAAGAGTCGGTCATCTCAAGTATATATAATCGTTAGAAAGCTCGTAGTCATAGTTATATTTAGTTAAGTAACACCGTGGAGGACGGACGGGTCTTTACCCACTGTTTTCCTGATCCACAGCCCGTTGTGTGGCGATTTATGTAAGACTATAAATACTCTCTACCTCCCAAGGTAGAGAGTTGGAGCTCATAATAATATCTTTCACTTTCTCTCACTAAGTTCCCTAAACCTCTAACTTTCTCTCTCTAGAATTCCACTTATATGCCCACTTGTGTTAATGGTTTGATGTGTTTGTGAAATCCAATATCCAACAATTGGTATCAAGAGCCATGGTTAGATCATATCTTGCACATCTTTGGATTTCTAGTGGTTTTAGGTGGTTTTTGAGTTTGAAAAAGTTTAGTGGTTTTGCATCATTTGGTTGATTTCTTGTGTTAAAGTTTGGATTTTGTTAGTACTTTTATGTTTAGAATCATCACAAGTGTTTAGGTTTTCATTTGGTAAGCTTGAATCATCTTGGTTGGGTTGTTTTGGATTGAAAAGTGATGTTTATGTGGTTTTTTTCTTGCTAGCGACTTAACTCACGGTTACTTTCTTCAGTAGCGACTTGCTTTACAAATTTGTAGCGAGTTACAGAATTAGACCTAGCGACTTAGATCTAGCGATTCAAGATACAAGTAGTGGACTCTCCACTACGGGTTAAGTGGTAGCGACTTGGTGCGTAGCGAGTTGCTCTTTAGCGACTTGTATCTTTAGCGACTTGAGTAGTAATTGTCTTTGCCAAATTTTTGCTAGCGACTTGAGTCTTAGCGAGTTACTACTTAGCGACTTGCATTTTTCTAGCGACTTGGGACCCTAGCGACTTAGTGGTGTAGCGAATTAAGTGTTAGCGACTTGGTGCATTATCTTCTAGCGACTTGGGTGATTGTTTACGGTTTTCTCTTGATTTAGTAAAATCCGGTGAAAGAATCTATTTCCCGGTTTAATCATAGAGTTATAAAATCCCGTATAATCTGTTAACATGTCTACCAACGCTCCTACTATCATCTCCACGTTGCGAGGATGTTCAAGCGGTGGTTGGATACTCGTCCACCCATGCTTGACAGCCCGACTACGATTCTTGGGCTCAACGAATCAGATTGTATTGCCTTGGAAAGGAAAATGGTGTCAACATTCTCAAATCCATTGATGAAGGACCATATCGAGTTGAGACGACTAGAGACATACTTGATACTAATGAAGATGGTACTCTGATTTACGGAATGGACAAACCAAAAATGTATGATGAGCTTGATGATAAGGAGAAAAAGAGATTCGATGCGGATATCAGGGCTTCAAACATTGTTCTTCAAGGTCTTCCTAAAGACATCTACAAGGCGATCAATCATAACACGATGCAAAGGCGTTTGGGATAATGTTCAGATGCTTCTCTCAGGTTCAGAATTAACTATGGAAGACAGAGAATCCCAACTCTATGACGAATTTGAACACTTCAAGATGAAACCAGATGAGAGTGTCTATGAGTACTATGTGAGATTTCATAAGTTAGTGAATGACATGAGGAACATCGGAATGACTATGCCTAACATTCAGCTGAACTCAAAATTTGTGAACAACATGAATCCCGAATGGCACAAGTTTGTCACCTTTGTGAAGCTCACTAAAGGATTGAAGAATACAAACTATGAGCAACTCTATGCCTTCCTCCTTCAGAATGAGAGACATGCTATGTTTGAAAAATTGATTCTCAATCAGTTCAAAACCAACCGGGGAGAGACAAGCTCGTCTAATGACTCAACTGCCTTCTACTCAAACATCGGAATCACAACCAAAGCATCACAAGTCATACCCTTGGGTAATGGTAATCACAAACTCATTCGTGATCCTATGTTCAAACAAGGCGTCGATGCGATGCACCGCGTGGGTAACTTCATAAATCAACTAGCTCTTCTGATTAGTCAAAACATGAATTCTCTCCCACAAACCAACAACAACCTCGACGACATCTAACCCACACAATCAAGCCACGTTAAAGATGGAAGGATCGTGGTGCAACCGTTCAGGAAAGACAGATATGATCGGGAAGAGGTGGAGTGGTAGAGGTTATGTTGGCAATCAGAATCGAGGAAGGAATGGTAACCAAGGTCAAGCTAAGCCAATCAAATGTTATAACTGTGGTGGTGAGGGACACATTGCAAGGAACGGTACATCTCCAAAGCGTCCACGAATCTTGATTACCGAGAGATAAGATGTCTTTGTGTGCAAGCTCGGGATAATGGTGCTGCTTTGGATGAAGAGGAATTGTTGTTTCTAGCTGAGGGCAATGCCAAGACCTATGATGCGATGTGGATGAGCAGCCTATTCAGGAGATAGGTCACAATCATCAGAATGCCTTTCAAGTCGCTGATTGTGATGCATACGACTCGGATGTGGATGATGGACCTACGGCACACACAATTTTATGGCTAGCATTTCTCCAATGGTTTCTCCCAAGGTCTCTTCTTCACCACTAGCTGGCCCATCCAAAGACAAACTCATCTCAGAGGTATTAAAACTATACGATGATCTTGTGTGCAAAAGATGCATGAAAAAGTACAATCAACTGAAACTATTGAATCAAATATTGAAAATATGGGTAATATCAATATTGTCCCATATGATCAATATGTGAAACAAAGTGAAAGTGAAGTTGTACCAAGTGATGCATCTTCTGCGGTCAACAATGACTATGTTTTTGATGAATACACCGCATGTGCCCTGATGATTCCGTTATTTCTGAACTAAATGCCTATAAAGAACGTGTTGCTATTTATGAACAACGTGCTAAATTTGAGTTGACCACTGTGAGCGGAAATGGATGACCAAGTGCGTCAATCATTAGAAAAGTAATTTTAGAGAAGAAGTATTGAAACAAGAATTAAATTCCTTGCAAGAAAACTTTCTAAAACAGCTAAGCAAAAACAAGAACTTCAAGAAAATGTGAAAATGCTTAAGCAAGAATTTAATGCAAAGGAATCAAAACTCTTGAGAGATTTTTCTAATCGGAAAACTTTGAAAAACAAACTTGAAAACAAGTTGTACATACAAGGAAACACCATTCAATCGCTCACATGGTCACTCAGCATAGAGTTCTAAGCGATAAGCATAGTGTTCCCATTATTGATAAACCCAACCACGAGGTACGGAAAGATAGAAAAGCTCTCAAAGTGTGATCTATGATGGCAATGAAATTCTTAAACCTAGACAGAAACCTAGTTGCGTTGAGTGCACTGAGGAAGATAAGAAATCGGATGAAGTCACTAGGAAAGGATGAACAAAAAATTAGATGATCCTAAATGCAAAGAAAAAAAATATAATTATCACTCCCCATGACTACAAAAAGGAAAATTGGATTTCCTTGAACATGTTTAAGCCTCAGACATTGTTGACTCCCGAACAAGTTTTACGGAAAAGGATTTAGATAAGCGAAAAGTTGAAAATATTGTTGAAACAAACCCTCCCCTATGGAAAATGCCTAGAAGCGTGTGTATCCTCCTAATTCACCAATGCATCTTGTTCCTAGAACAATTGCCACTAAAAGCAAGACCTTAATTAGCCAATATGTTATATTTCAACTATTTGTTGATTTTGAGAAAACTTGCAAGAAAAGGATCACACCACTGGTATAACGGAAGGAGAAAGGGGTTTTGAGCAAATGAAAGAATGTTATTTAACGGAGGTCATGCCTTTCTTTAAACTTCTAAAAGATCACTTTGAGAGTCTTAAAAGGGGATAGAAACTGATATTAAGGGAATGGAAAAGGAATTTGATGCAATGATAGTTGAAGTTAGTGACTATGAGCGAGCACTAAAATATAATGAGATTGAGAGGAAGAACTTGCATACACTAAATGAGAACTCGATTCTTGAATGTATTGCTCATGATGTGTTTTTCACTGCTACAAATTGTTCCATTAATGCTTCCAAATTTCATGAATTATCGGTTGCACTGAAAGTCTCCCATGATCGTGTCATTGAGCTTGAAAAACTAATTCTGAACTAAACGAGAAAATTGAACTGGATGATCACGACAATTTGGTTAAACATTTTTCTAAACTGGAAGTTGAGCATTTTAATTTACAACTAAAATATCAACATCTTAAAGAAAATGTCAAAACTTCAAATATCAAGACATCCTCGGATGCTCTAGAGTTTGATGCAGTTTTCAAATTAACAAGCGTGATGAACAGATTCAAGCTCATTGCAACACGATCAGAAAGTTGAAAGCCCAAATCTCTCAATTAAAGGGTCAAACGAACAATATGACAGGCTCCCAAATGCCTCCTCCTTTAGATTCTCGAAATTCTCAAACTTTTCATCTTCAAAACTTAGTTGATGCCTTACAAAAGGAAAGCGAGAGTTTTCTAGAAGAAAATGAAAAAGTTAAACGACATTTTAAAGAGTTATATGATTCAATAAAAGTCACCCGTGACCAAAACAACGAAAAAATAACGTCTTTACAAAGGAAATTGAGAATCGAGAAGTCGAGGAAATGGGAAAGCTGCCACTTGTTTTCAATAAGAATGTTGTCTCAAAGTCACCCTTAGATTGCAAATACACTTGTGACGTTAAATATATTCCTCCTCATCTTAGGAATAATGAACATGCTTTTCATGAATCCTGTGCTCACCTTAAGGATAGTCTAGAATGTCTCCGTGAGATTGTCGAAGAGGATTTCATTAACAAACCTCTTGATAGTGAAATTAGGTTTGCTTCCCTCTAGGCCAAACGATCTCAAGAGTTGCTAGAATGTGTAATTGCAACATGTCCCAAATCCTTAACCTTAGGTGCAAAAGGCAAAGCTGTGATGCCTTGTTCTATGCCTAGTGCCAAGCGGGAAATCCGTTCTATGCCCGATCTTAAGAAAGTGAACTTTAGTGTGCTTGCAAAAGCTCAAATCACAGCGATCTTAGAAAGTATACACTAATGTGCCTTCTAGTACTTCAGATCCTTGCACATCAAGTTGAGGAATGCAAAAATTAGATCAACCAACTAATGTTCCCATTCCCTCTCAGAGTAATCGGTGACTTTAAAGCGAGCAGGTCAAAGTCTCAAGACAATACAAGGAATGATAGGACCTTGCAAGCTAAGAATGTGCATTGGAAGAGTGTAGAAGACCAATCTAGGAACTTTAAGCTTGAGTTGAATAAAGCGAATCGTGTTGATTCTAGTATTAGCCTTAGGCGTCTTGTAATTAATTCAATTACGATACTATTTGCAAACCTTGTAATGATGTGCCGCTTGAATTACTTTGCTAATCATGAATGTGGTGTGAATGCTTTGTCTAATGCTGTCAAATGCCCGTTAAAATTGTTAATGCTAATAATCGTGCAAATAAGGCAAAAAGGCAAAACGAAAGATTGTTAGAAAACAGTGGAAACCCACAGGAAGAACTTTTATAAAGATAGGTTATTATTGGATACCTTTTGGCCATAAGAATAATCAGTTTTGTTCTCAAACTGCTAAGATTATGCCCACTAGAAAATGGATGCCTCCTGGTAGAACTATTCCCTTAAGAAGTGAACATACTTTGAATAGGTCAAATCTGAACACCGACATTGCATCTATTCCCAATGATTCCATTGCTTCTACTTCCGATATGGATGTTTCTATTTCTGATGTGGGTGTTCCAATTAATGTTACTAACCAAGTGGAACCCATTCTTGCATGGGGATCCCAATTATCCGATTATCCATTCTTGTGCGTGTTCAACTGCGGATCGTTCAAATCGTTACGTGGTACCTGGACTCGATTCCAAGCATATGACAAGAGACCGGTCGCGGCTCATGAACTTCGTGAGCAAATTCATCGGGACTGTTAGATTCGGTAATGATCATTTTGGTGCAATTATGGGTTATGGTGATTATGTTGTTGGTGATAGTGTTATCTCTAGAGTATACTATGTGGAAGGTCTTGGTCATAATCGCTCTCTGTTGGTCAATTCGTGACTCGATCTAGAAGTAGCCTTCAGAAAACATACTTGTTTTGTTAGAGAACTTGATGGTAAGGAACTTTAAGAGGAACTCGTGGTTCAAATCTTTACACCATCTCTATAGAAGATATGATGAAGTCTTCTCCAATTTGCTTGTTGTCAAAGGCTTCAAAACCAAAGTCATGGTTATGGCATCGACGTCTCAATCACTTGAACTTCGGCACCATCAATGATCTCTCGAGAAAGGACTTAGTTGTAGGTTTACCTCGACTAAAGTATGAAAAGGATCATCTTTGTTCAACATGTCAATTGGGAAAAAGCAAGAAGTATGCCCATAAACCCAAACCTACTAACTCATCACGAAGTTCTTCATACAATTTATATGGATTTATGTGGACCAATGAGAGTGTAGAATATCTTTGGGAAGAAATATGTGTTAGTTGTAGTTGATGATTACTCTAGATTCACATGGGTCAAGTTCTTAAGGACAAAGGATGAAACTCCTGATATCATCATCAAACTCATCAAGCAGTGCGAGTTCGACTTAACAAAACCGTCGAATTATCCGGACAGGACAATGGGCGAGTTTGTTAACAAACAACTTAGTGAATTCTATGAAAGCATTGGAATCACCCATCAAAGAAGTGTTCCACGAACTCCTCAACGAGCGGTGTAGTTGAAAGCAAATCGAACTCTTGTAGAAGCCGCTAGAACAATGCCGATTTACTCAAAGTTCCAATGTTTCTCGGGTGAAGCTATTGCCCTTGCATGCTACACACAAAATTGTTCCCTGATTCACATTGTTCATGGAAAGACACCATATGAACTTGTCCACAACAGAAAACCTAATCTCTCTTTCCTTCGTGTGTTTGGTGCATTGTGTTATCCAACTAATGAGGGTCAAGACTTAGGCAAACTTAGAGCTAAAGGAGACATTGGAGTATTTGTAGGGTATGCACCAAACAAAAGGGATACCGAATCTACAACAAAAGAACCCGAAATATCATGGAAACAATTCACGTTACGTTTGATGAGTGACGGTCAAATGGCTCTGGACAATCCAGCTGGGACCCGCACTTCAAATCAGTCCCATTGGTTCATCCCTTGTTCCAAACTCTTCTCAAGAAACTCCATATGTACCTCCATCCGAAGATGATTTAAAGAAATTGTTTGATCCTATGTTTGATGAACTTTATGATTCAATTACTAATGAGGTGTTGATCCCTACAACAGAGGATGCTCATATTCCGGTGAATGAAGTCAATCCCTCAGTCTCAATATCTTTAAGTCAAGAAGCACCTGCTGCGATCCTTGATCTCATCAACAAATCATCATTCTTCAAATGTACATCATGGAAATGTTTCGGGCATCAATGATGAAGTTAATCCCTTTGCTACTCACGAAGATGCTCCATTTGAAAACATATTTGCTCCTGAATCTTCATCGAACCATCTTCTTCGGAGACATCGACTCGCTACTTCAGGTCCCTCAACAACTACCACATGAACACCTTCGAAAATGGACTCACGATCATCCATTAGACAACATCATTGGAAATCCCTCTCGTCCGTATCAACCGGAAACAACTTGCATCTGATGCCTTATGGTGCTTCTTCAACTCCGTACTCTCTAAGATCGAACCAAAAGATGTTAAAACCGCCATGAATGAAGATAGTTGGTTCAATGCCATGCAAGATGAAATTCATGAGTTTGATCGACTTGATGTATGGGAGTTAGTACACTCCAGTGTGCTATGATTATTACTCTTAAATGGATCTTCAAAGTGAAACTTGATGAGCATGGTGATGTGTTGAAGAACAAGGCTCGATTAGTTGCTAAAGGATACCGTCAAGAGGAGGGTATAGACTTTGAAGAATCTTTTGCTCCTTGCTTTCGAATCGAGGCAATCGAATCTTTTGGCTAATCTTTGCTAGTAAGAACATGGTAGTCTATCGGATGGATGTGAAAGCGGCATTTCGAACGGAGATCTTAAAGAAGTCGTCTCGTCGGCCAACTGAAGGATTTGTAAATCCAGAGCATCCTACTCACGTTTATCGTTTGAAGAAGGCTCTTTACGGTTTAAAGCAAGCTCCAAGGGCATGGTATGATACCCTGTCAAAGTTTCTTCTATCAACCGGATTTAGCAAAGGAGCGATTGATCCTAACATTGTTCACCGAGGAAGTCGGGCAAACATTTAACTCATGTTCAAATTTATGTTGATGATATTATTTTTGCCTCGACAGACCCAATGGAATGTGATCGTTTTCTAATGAAATGAGTTCAAAATTTCAAATGTCAATGATGGGACAAATGTCATTTTTCTTGGGATTACAAATTTCACAAAGTCCGGAGGCATTTTCATTAATCAATCTAAATATGCAACAGAGATTTTAAAGAAATTTGGATTTGATTCAAGTGACCTTGTTGACACCCCATGATTGACCGAACCAAACTAGATGAGGACCACTCAGGGATCATGATTGACCAAACGAAAAATCGTAGTATGATTGGATCCCCGATGTACCTCCAGCTAGTAGACCGACATCTTGTTATTTGTTTGCATGTGTGCTAGATACCAGGCTAAGCCTACCCAAAAGCACCTTGAAGCGGTTAAACGGGTCTTCGGTATCTCCAAGGAACCATCAATATGGGACTTTGGTACCCGAAGGACACGGTATGTCACTAACGACCTATGCAGATCCGATCATGCGAGGTGTCAAGATACTCGTCGAAGTACATGCGGAGGTGCTCGGTTTTGGGTGATAAGCTTGTGAGCTGGTCTTCAAAGAAACAAATGAGTACTTCTATTTCCTCTCAGAGGTGAATACATAGCCATGTCATCTTGTTGTGCTCAAATTCTATGGATGAGATCTCAATTATCGGACTATGGCTTTGAATTCAACAAAATCCCTCTTACTGTGATAATAAAAGTGCTATTGCTCTCTCATGCAACAACGTTCAACACTCAAGAGCAAAGCATATCGACATTCGACATCATTTCATCGGGAAACAAGTGGAAAAAGGTGTGGTAGAACTCTATTTTGTGAGGTCTGAATATCGGTTAGCAGACATCTTCACCAAAGCTCTTCCAAGAGAACGTTTTGAGTTTATTCTTCCACGACTTGGCTTGAAAAGCCTTCAACCGGAAACACTCAAACGTCTTCAGGAGGAAGACGAGGAGTAAAGGTCTATCTTCATCTATCTCTTGTATATACTCTATTCGAAAAACAAAATACAAAATTATAAAACCTCAAAAATCAAATAAAAATTATAAAATTTTCAAAATCCATAAAAATCGAAAAATTCGAAAAATCTTAAAAATGTCAATTTGTCATGTTTCTTTCGGTTCGATAATATCTACGGTCTTTGTGCTGTCATTCAAAGAATGACACGGGACTTTAGATGTTGTTGAATTCTAAAAAAAAAAAAAAATATTTTTGGGAGAAAGAGAAACAATGGTTTATTGTCATTTGAGGATAACCATTTTTCAAAGAAAGAACGAGCCATACTTTATCATGTTTTCAAAATTCCATGCTCGATTCTATAAACATTTATCTGTTGAAAACTAAATGCTTTGAAAAATAACTCGGTCTCTATTTTTGATAATCATCTGGACTTATTTGTCAAAATATCAATCTCTCAATCAACAACCTATGTCATTGATTGAGGGGAGAATGATTTCAATTAAATTAAAAAGTTATTTGGCATTCAATTGTTTTCAAAAGATAATTATGCATGTTTAACCAATGGAGTTTAAAATCTTAAAATCCGATCTTTATCGGTTAAAACGCTTTCATAATCAAGTCACAATTCTCCTTAAAAGCTTTCAAAATCAATTTAAATCTATAAGAGATCACAAATCTCAAATGATTTGATAATTGTGATCGGGGAGAATGTGTGATTTAAATTGGATTTAAACTGATAATTCGGTAAATGGTTTTATAAGGATGTACATGCTTTCCTCCCCACATGTGCCAAACGATTTCAAATTTTCCATGCACATGTTGAGGGGAGCATCTATCTTAAACCACAATGATTTGAAACGTGATCACTTATCTCAATGTGAGTTCCTCTAGTATGTGCAAAACTCTTTTCAAATCTCGAGGCACATATTGAGGGGAGCAAAATCATGAAAACCTCATCCTTCCCCAAAATGCTTTATCTACTTGATTCGATTAGGGAAGTGATGTTGATATTTTTAGAAAATGGTAATCAAAGAAGTTAATTCTTTCTCTTGCCTCCGTGTGCAAAACTATTTCAAATACTTGATGCACATGTTGAGGGGGAGTTCTTCTTCTAAAAATATCAAAAACAATTCAGTTACAAAATGCTTTGATAATATATCACAAGTATCCGGATTGATTTTCAAATGGTTTTCAATTGGTTCCAATGGCGGATGAACAATACCAAATAGACCGACCAACTTTACTTTATGTATGGTGATATAAGGATGATAAGGTTAGGTATTGTTCCCATGATCCGCCGAGCGGGAGGGATCTACCGGGGACTATCCACTAGATAGTGTAGAGTTCTTAGGTATGATGATAAAAGGAGAAAAATGAGATATGGGAAGAGTGCGGACTGAAGACCGAGCTAGTCTGGAATAAACCCAACAAGGTTCTAGCTTATGAAGTCTCGGTTGAAGAATTAAAATGAATTGAATGAGAAAAGGGTGAAAACAAATAGCCCTCCATTTATTCAACCTTAGAGGCGGCGGGTTCAATTCATATGCTACTTGATGGTAACATCGGTATTGAAGACAAGGACGTCATGGACCCAAAGGTGGCGCCTGCACTTCAACTTCACAAACCACTCAAGTTCCTCTTAAAAGGACTTGTTTCATTCTCACGGAGAACCGACATTATCTATCGACTTTCTCTTAGAGATTGTTGATATTGAAGAAGGAGACCCTCTCCCTAGTCTCCGATATAGGATCCAAATATGCACAAATTGAGTCTAGAGCCACGAGATCATCAATAAATCTCATTAGGACACTTTCAATGAAGACTCTCTGTTTCACACAATGTGGAAAGAGAGATTATATCTTGAGTCCTACGCATTATCCTTGTGGTATTGCCGAACATCCGAGTGATATGTTTACATATTCACAATGAAGATGGAAAGCCTTCGGAGCCAACATCTAACAAGCTCTGGTAGGTGGCATGTGAGATCTATTATATAGGATCAACCATGTGACAAGCGAACAAACAATGGGGCGATTCAATCTTTTGAATCAATCTCGGTTCAGGTTATGGATTGACGGATACCTTTGAAAAACGGTCTTTGTGCTTTAAAACTCTTTTCATTAGCACGTCGACCGTGTACTAATTTTTCAAATCAAAAGGTGTTTTATGATTGATAATTGATTTTCATTAAAACCTTCGTTATATTGCAAAAACAATTTCTATTGAGCAATACACGATTGTTTTTCAAATCTCTTTTCATCAATCGATTGGACGTAAATTATTTGGTTCACTCACTCCGTGTTGTCTTCTTTGAGACGTTCGGTTTGAGAACGACTAGAGCAGCGAAACCTGTCAAGGAAATTCTTGAATTATACGATCCGAGCGGTACTTTGTATTTGATCAAGCGAGGAAGTGGGCGTGTACCTCAATTCATCGAAAGTGATCAAAGACACTTTCGTGCGCTTTATTGCTAAGCTTGTCTTATGCGGTACACCCGGCGTTCGCGGTGATCGGAATGAAGCGGTCAATCCATAGCCGCATGCTCACACAACACATTCATCTCAAAAGAAATCATGATTGGTGCATCAATGACTCTGATATTTTAACTCCATGCTTCTCTGGCTGCGCCAATATCATGAATCAACGAATGCTTCCGCTACTCAGATGAGAAGATATCATGATCCAGAATGTGAGCATGTCGGTCCGAAAGTCACAACATCACATAATACCAACACCACAATGGATGTATCGAGATTTTCTATTAGGTGATGATCTCAAAAGCTGGCTCAACATTATTATCACGTGGATCAGGAAAAGACCTCCACTTGGATTAACCAAACATGCAATGAGTGGAATCAATGACTACGAGCTTGGGAGCAAAGTACTACATCAAGAATGCAAGATCAATTGTTAATGTAATATCGGATTGTATTCAATGTCATTTTAGTATATGTTTGAGGTGACCTCCCTTAGGGGAGATTGTTAGGAATTAGAAATTCCGGTATTAAAGAGTCGGTCACCTCAAGTATATGTAATCGTTAGAAAGCTCGTAGTCATAGTTATATTTAGTTAAGTAGTATTTAGTTAAGTAACACCGTGGAGGACGGACGGGTCTTTACCCACTGTATGCACGATCCACGACCGTTGTGTGGCGTTTTATGTAAGACTATAAATACTCTCTACCTCCCAAGGTAGAGAGTTGGAGCTCATAATAATATCTTTCACTTTCTCTCACTAAGTTCCCTAAACCTGTAACTTTCTCTCTCTAGAATTCCACTTATACGCCCACTTGTGTTAATGGTTTGATGTGTTTGTGAAATCCAATATCCAACACCTATTTATAGATGTAATCATAGTACTTTGAATGGTCTTATATGTAGTCACATGCTAATGTGAGATCAAAATGGGAAAGATTAAACTACCAAGGATGTCTTGTGATTACTTGAGCGTGACATAACATGGTCAAAAGGAGGTTTTTATTGTATTCTGACTTTGAATGTGATACAAAGTTAAAAGCCTTGATTACCCTTTCTTGGTCTCGATCAAATATATAGGAAAAGAAGAAGAGAAATGTGTGTGTATGGTGTTCATGTGATCTCAGCCGATCATATGACAAAAGAATGGGATGTTTTGGTACAATGTGTTATAATTAATGTGTGTGACAATTTTGGTTAAGGACAAATCTTCAACTTCATGTCACTTTCTAATATCTATTATCAAAGTGTTGCATGTGATGTTGTAGATAAGGTGGGGCGGCAAAATCTGATAAAAAGGATTAAAAAAGAAACATTTTGACATACTTTTGAGATGACAGTCCTGAGCATAGATGGTTTTTATCTAAGATCACTTTCAATTTTTATTATCTAAAGAATAAATTGCATAAATTGTCTTTGTGGTTTGTTAAAATTGCAGATTTCGTCCCTGAGTTTTCGAAAGTGCAGGCGGCCTCCTTGAGAGGAAAAGTTGAGTTCATTTTAGTCCCTGACCAAATTGAAATTACTGAAATACCCTCGTCTTCATCCCCTTTGAATTTCCAAAGACGAAATCTGCAATTTGAGCAAACAACAAGAACCATTTATTTTTTTCCTAAAATAAATTTTTTTCGAAAAAAAAATTTCGAAAATAATTTTTTTTTGAAAGTTCTGAAACAAATCCGAAAAGTCACAAATACAAAATATTTCGAAAAAATTTGAAAAAAAATTCGAAAATATATTTTTTTTAAATATGTCCAAATTTCGAAAAAAACAATTTATAAAAAAAAAATTCCAATCTCTTTTTTTTGAAAAACAAGTATTTACGAAAACATTTTTATTGGAATTTTTCTTTTCAAATTTTTTTTGGAATTTTTTTTTCAAATTTGCGAAAAACTTCTAATTTTTTTTTGGAATTTTTTTTTCAAAATTTATTTCTTTTTGATTTTTTTTTTTTCAAAATATTGAAATATTACAAAAACAAACAAAAACGTAAGAAAAACAGACAAAATGTAAGAAACACGGACAAAAATGTAAAAAATGAAAAAAAAATAAAAAAATGGACAAAAACGAATAAAAATAGGCAAAACGTAAGAAAAATAGATAAAAACGGATACAAATTTAAAAAAAAATCGAAAATAATTTTTTTTTTCATTTTTTTTTCAATATGTCCAAATTTCGAAAAAATTATTTTTGTACAAAGAATTTCAAAAAAATCAATTTCGAAAAAAAAAATCCAATTTCTTTTTTTTTTTTTTTGAAAAACAAGTATTTACGAAAACATTTTTTTTGGAATTTTTTTTTCCAAATTTTTTTTCGGAAATTTTTTTCAAATCTTTTTTTTCAAATTTTTCTTGGAATTTTTTTTTTCAAATTTGCGAAAAAATTCTAATTTTTTTTTTTGGAAATTATTTTTCAAAGTTTTTGAATCTTTTTTTCAAAATGTTGAAATATTACAAAAACAAACAAAAAAGTAAGAAAAACAGACAAAATGTAAGAAACACAGACAAAATGTAAAAAAAAGGGACAAAAACGGAGAAAAACGGGCAAAAAAGAATAAAAACAGACAAAACGTAAGAATAATGGATAAAAACGGACAAAAATCTTAAAAAAAGGGTAAGAAAAACGGACATAAACGGATGAAAACCGATAAAATTATTTTCAGGAAAAAATTATTTTCGGAAAAAAATAAATGGTCCCTGTGGTTTGCTCAAATTGCAGATTTCGTCCCTGGAAATTCAAAGGGTATGAAGACGAGGGTATTTCAGTCATTTCTATTTGGTCAGGGACGAAAATGAACTCAACTTTTCCTCTCAAGGAGGCCGCCTGCCCTTTCGAAAACTCAGGGACGAAATCTGCAATTTGAGCAAACCACATAGACCATTTATGCAATTTACTCTTATCTAAATTTTCTTATGACTTTGACTTAGAAAGTATATAAAAAAAAGACATATGACAGAGAAAGTGGGATGGGCGGCTAGGAGTATGGATAAAAAGAAGGGTAGATTTATTTTATTATAACTCCATGTATTTCGTGTCTCGTTAAGGTGTAATTGCGGTAGATCGGTTTGGCAAAAATGCAAGAAATATATTTTTATAGGAACGTTTTTATAAAAATAATAAAAACAAATTTATTTAATCCGATAAAGGGTCGAATATAAACTATTACTAATGCGGTGTCGGTATGTGTCGAGTGTCGGGTTTTATGTTTTTCGAGAAAATCTATCGTTCTCGATTCAAATAGGCTTGGAAAAATCCAGAAGTGAAACTTAGGAATTAAATACTATAATTTATTGTTAAATTTTGTTTGAAATTTTACGAGTTGTTATAGGTTTACTTCAAATAAAAAAGAAACCAAACCCTATGAAGGATTTCGTTTAGAGTTAACGCCCAACAACACATATAAATCACCAGCATAGCGCGTATAACGAATTAAAACCTCGATAACCCTAAGAATAGGATTAACAAATGCGCAGCAAGGTGTTACAAATCCAAACCGATAGAAGATACTCAGTGAAAGCTCATAGAATAGAACGTTTAAGCTTAGCAATACAAACCAACCACCAGCAGTAATTAACCAAGCAACAAAAAACGAAACCCTAACAAGAGAATCATACAATAATATTCACGTTTAACCCAAAAGAGGTTAAAACATTATTGCAGCCTGGTTAAAAGAACGATTGACAGCAAATAAAACCCTAAAGAAAAAATCGAACACCAAAGTAGTGATTGATCAACATATGATACTTAGGGTTTTGCAGCAGATCCCCTTTGGCTCGTCACCTATTCAATAAAACACTACGCTAATAACCGATTGCATACCAATAGAACAAATCAGAGATTGTTTAGAGGTAGAGAGACGATTAAGAAGGAAGATATGATCGGAAAAGCAAGGAACATGTGGCGGCCAGAAATCACCAAAGAGAGAGAGTTTTTCTTTTTTTAATTTTGGTGTCAAATCAAATATGTACAAATATGGCATGCATTCATCTTTGTATCATAGGTTTCAATAAAAACTTTCTTGATTAGTATCTTTACTAAGATTAAATCAACAAAGTTTTAATCGAGGTATTGGGTAAACCAATCAAAGAATTACCTTTAATTATCGTCCACTATATCGTACTACTGCATGAGTCATAAGACCTAATTTATTCAGATAATTACCACAAAAGTGGCGCGTGGAATTAAGGTCAATTCACCCTTAAAATGTTTTTTTACATGTAAATAGTCGTAGGTAGCTCCAATTTGACGCACAAAGAAGCGGAGAAGCGGGTCTGCATGAAGCTTATTAAAAACCTTCTTCTTTCGGGTCACAACTTAATGCGTACCCCTCCTTATACCTCTCTTAGAATTTTCAAAATGGGTGAGCCTTTCTAACTATTTGGTACAAGAAACATCAATCGACTAAAAGTTTAAGATTTAATTCTTAAAAGCAAATCATATTTCACTATTGTTTAGTCTGGTTTATTTTTCTATTCAGAAATTGCCCTTTGCTTACAACTTGTCAAACAAAAATAAACAAACAAGTAAAATAAAAAATAAACTAAAACAATATGCACGTAACTTAACAATTAATATGTGTAAACAAATAGCCACATGCAATCTTATTTGATAAAAACCTATTAATAATCAATTCTAGGTTTTAACTAATGCGTATATTTAACTAGGACTTTCACTTGTTTTCATCTATGTACAAATTGAGCCACATACATCGACGAATCAATTGTGTAAGTCATAGTTAAACATATACCATATTGCGCATGATTGATTCATTAATGTATTATTGAGGTTATCCCCAATTTAAGATTTATCAAAAACTACATGTGTGCACACTTAACAATTAATGCATAACAATAATCCATGACAAAAGATGCATGTTTTTATCATGGATGTTCCCATAAAAATTATTGAAGAGTCACAAGATCACATACTCAATTAATGACATAACATATACCCATTAGTTTAAACACATAAACATTGCATGCAAACCTATGGTTTCTAATCCAATTAAAATCAAAACCTAAAAGAAAATTTTAAATTCGGGCATTCGGCCCCACAAAAAAATTTAGGGTTTTCGATTCCCTAAACCCTAGAATTCGACATACAAATAAACACAATACAATATTTATTTTTTACGTGTTTTGGTAATTAATTACACAATATAACGGCTCGTGATGCCCTTTGTTGGAATTATATAACATGTCATACATAAATTAAATCACAAAACATCAAAGCACACACCGGAAGACTTAAACACATATTTGTTATTAACTAACCAAATAATAAAAATATGCGTACCTTTTAGCAACTCCAAGCAAGCACGAATCAAATCAAGGTAAAAACCCTAATTAAGGTTTATATGGTTTATGTGAATTGACCCTTACCGTTTTTCAATTCAGACCAAGTAAACAAACAATAGTGTGTTTGTACCACGTTGTTGTACACTTGGTACTAATATCGATTTGATGTGAATGTTAGTTCTTGGAACACAACGACAACCAAAACACTTGATGTGCAAGACAAGAATTTTGATCCCCTAGGGTTTAGGGAATAGAAATCGGCCAAACGCAAAAAAGGATAAGGAGAAGATGTTAGGGTTGTTTAGGTGGACCAATATTAGAAAAGAATGAACACAAAAGCCTTTTATTTACACTTATTCAATCTTGGAGCACAAGAAAACAACCCTAAACCCTTATGGGTTGGGGTATACGGCCAAACCCAAAAGGAGGGGTTCTAGAACCTCCTCTTGGCTAGTTTCCTTATTCCCGATTTTCCTTTTCCTTTTAACTTAACGATCATTAGTCAATTCCATTAAATACTTAACGTTCGTTAGTCGTTATTGTGAATTAAATAATTAACTATACATTTACATTAATTATTTTAAACATCAATTCTCGTACGTAAAGTGTGCAATCTCATGGTCTCGAGTTCGAATCCGGACATACACGTATTAAATTTGTCCACAAAACTAACAGCTCCAATTGGTCTCCATTAATTGATCGCTTAATGAAACGACTCTCTAGATGTAAAAGCAAAACCCTTTCCTATGGTGGACGCCTCACCCTCATCATGTCCGTTCTTGGTAGTTTAGGTATCTACTTTTTTTCAACCTTTAAAGTTCATGTTATTATCATCAATAAGCTTGAAAGTATGTGTAGGAACTTCTTTTGGGGTGGTAATTTGGATGATAGGAAGATAGCTTGGGTAGTGTGGGATAAAGTCTTAGCCTCTCATGATCAAGGTGGTCTTAATATTGGGAGTCTCAAGGTCTTTAACCAAGCCATGCTCGCAAAATGATGGTGGTGTTTTCTAAATGAAGAAAATGCTCTATGGAGAAAAATCATCCTCTCTATTCATGACCGAAATGGTGGTCTTACAATGCATTCTTCATCATTGTATAAATCGGCTCCTTGGTATCACATCACCAGATTGAAAGATGAGTACGCTATTGTACGGTATCAACCTTCCATCAATTTTTAAACGTAAAATTGGCAATGGTCAATCCACGAAATTTTGGCTAGACTCATGGATTGGTGGTCCTCCTCTTTGTTCTACTTTCCCGAGGTTATTTCGTTTGGAAAGAGACACCGATTGTCTTGTTAGAGACCGAACACCCGTTCGTGTTTCTGGAAGCCTTACTGATATTGGGCCTTTTGGTCTCTCTTTTAAATAGAACCGGTCAAGACCCATTCGTTCAATAGCAGAACACCAGGAGGTTCATGAAATGGTTAATCTCTTTTCTAAACTTCACCTATCGAGTGACCAAGACGCTTGGAATGCACCATTAGTGAGAACAGACTATTCAATGTTAAAAGCATGCGTATTCTCATAACCAAACACCTAAATCCGCTTGATTAGTGACAACAGACGATTGACTGTTAAAAGCATGCGTATGCTTGGCCATATAGATGGAACAAAGCTTTACCACTCAAAATTAACATTTTTTCTTGGCGGATCGATCACTCATAACAGGCTTCCTACACGTTCCAATCTTGATAGAAGAGGTATTGATTTACACTCAATTCGTTGCCCCGTTTGCGATGAAGATATTGAAACTGAAAAGCACCTCTTTACGTCTTGCTATATTGCTATTGATACATGGTCCAAGGTGTTGGTTTTGTGGAATATCCCCAACATGACAATCTCTTCTCTTATTGATGCCGTCAAATTAGCCGATAGAGTCTCCCTTCCAGCCAATCATAAAGTTCCCTTTGACGTTGTCGTTCAAACGACTCTTTGGACTTTATGGAGATTTCGGAATAAGATGTGTTTTTCTCCAAAGCGGCCTTCTAAGGAGTTGATCCTGAATGACATTAAGCTTTACTATTTTAATTTGATATCGTGTAGGCTAAGAAAAGCTCATCTAAACTGGATCCACTGGTTTGATAACCCGTGTTCCTCTCTTTGTATGTAATCTTTGTACCCCTGGCCTCCTAGTGTCTTACTGGATGGTCCGTATTTTCTTTATTTGATATAAATGTCCCGCTGTTAAAAAAAACACTTAATATGTCATGAAATTATGACTTAATTACTCTTTAGTAATATAAGTTGCAATTGAAAAGGAACAAATAGGAAAATTAAATGAACTCTCGAACGTCAGCTTGCTAGTATAGTTAAACATGAAGTTTTGTTCGAGCTCGAGTAGGTCTTTAAAAGCTTGACGGATTAACAACACTAGCTGGACATATTTAATCTTCGTAAACCTGATTAATAGTAATACTTTTGCTAGTATAGTTTCCACTTATAGTAAAGGGGATAAAGTTTTTCATTTGTTCCTGATAAATTGATGCGCGTACAACGCGCGTTCGGGGCAAAGGAACTTCCTTTTCGTCGAGCAAGTTTTTCAACACCCTAGGTAGTGAACCTAATCGTTGTAGTGTAGTATTAGGGTAAGCCTCGGTAATTGATATCGTTCTCTAGGGGAATAGGAATGCTAGTGAGAAATTACTACGCTAAGGTTGGGGTTGAAGAAGATTATTTTTTATCTTTTTATATTTTTTAGAAAATTGAAAGGTACGAATCTCGGGGTATTGGATTTGGGGGGTGGTATTTCTACCGATTACTCTACTATTATCTATTCTAATTAACTAAGATAAGGGGTAGTCTATGTCTATTGTTGTGTGCTCTTATGATGATTAAAAATGTGTTTACTTAGATGTTATTACTCCTTAGTTATCTCCTATTGATGGTTGAATTGTCACGTCCTTATTCTTAACGCGTTGTGTTTTCTAAGGTCGTAGGGTATGCGTTTATCCCTAACTCTTTGAAGCTACCTAAGGTTAATGACTACGAAATCTCTAGGATTCATAAACTTAACACTAAGGTTATCTTTGGATATTTAGCCTACAATTCCACTAGTAACTATAAGCTAGGTTCATCAAAGACTAATCAAACATTAATAACACAACGGATGACCTATCGCAATACTAGGTCAATCACAATTAAGATAAGAGACAACCAATCAATATTCAATACCTAGGTTTCATATATCTAAGCAAACACACAAGTAAATTAGCCGGACATGGAGAACATGCAAGCATACACACAAACAATTGAAGACATGATTGGATTAATGAAGTAAAACACTTATCTTGTTGTAAAATAAGGTATGGAACCCTAAGATACTGCCCAAGACAGCCTTGGTTCGGTTTAGGTTTTTACTCCACAAAACTACCTCTCTAAAACTGAAAAATTCGGATTCTATATATAGTGTTACAATATGCGACGGCATCACTCTTTAATTGTGACGCTGTCGGGTCGCCGCCATTAGGGTTTCGTCTTGGCCACGTCAACTCTGTGACGGCGTCACCTTATGCTTGTGACGCCGTCGGCTTCAACCTCGACACCGTCGGATCCAAATCTAGGCCGTCTGAGTTGACGCCCTACTCTTTTAAACCTGATGCCGTCACTTGTAAAATAGCAATTTGCTCTCGGAGTCGTCTCAAGATGTGTCGCGACGGCGTCGAATTAAGCGTGACGCCGTCCCCTTTCAATTCCAGTAGCTTGAGTGTCTCGATTCTTGACTTTGGCCATTTTCTTCATATATTCGCGCCTTTTAGTCCGAATAAGAGTCATTCCAGCAATTTGCCTTCAAGAGATCTAAAAAGTGAAAAGGAACGAAATTAAGTAGTAACGGATACAAAAATGATCAATTAAGGGCTTAAATGACCCCTCAAAAGTGTACCTTTTAATCCTTATCATAAATTCTTGTCAAATGAGAATTTTTGTAGATGTTAAAAAAAGTAGTAACACAAAATTACAAATACACAAATTAGCTCTCAACTTTCTAAGGTTTAACTCTATGGTCACAAGTATGTTTCAAAGCTTCGATCTCGTCTATCTTGATGTTAATCATATCAAAATTTAGGATCCTATTTTTCCATTCTTGGAATTAATAAATCTTTTTGAACTCTTCTGTTCGTGGATGATTTGGTCTTCAGAGTGCATATTTTACTTCCAAAGTAACACATAAAATATGGGTTAAATATTTAACCGAACCACACAAAACTGTAAAACTGGATTAACCGATTTTGATTTATGTATAGGTTCAAGAAAATGCCGAAGCAACAACTCCGGTTATAATTAACCATCAATGAACATCACTAGAAATCCAAAATTGATCACAAGAAAATTAGATGATAGCTTCATATAACCTGATAAAAAACACCCGCTAAAAATTCATTTAAAAAAAATTATAAGAGCACTTACAACAATAACACCAATAACACCCAGGGCCGGATTTGAGCATGTGCAGGGTGATCAATGGCACAGGGCCTCCGTTTTTGGAGGGGCCTCCGATTTTTAATGATTAATGTCGTATATAAAGTCATTTTTAGATGATTTGATCATGTTAAATGTGTTTTACGATCTAAAATATATGTATAATGAGATTATATGGTTCTTGAAAGTGAAAAAAAAGCAAGCTCGGTCTTTTGCTTTAATGGAGTTTGGGTGGAAGTGGTGATGGACGGGGAAGATAACCTAAAAAGTCATAGTTGTAAGGCCCACCATTTCTTTTCTTTTTAACTCTATTATCACAAAGTTTCCTTTTAACCCTCTAACCTTTCATAAATGTTGAATTTAATCTTTTATATATATATATGATTCGTAAGTAAACTGCACAAAATTTAACAGAACTTTTAATTTCCGTAAATACTACTTCAAAAACCAAATGGGTTATAGTAGAAAAATATAAATGTATTCGTAGTTGAAAAACAAGTAGAAACTGAGGCGACCTCTGCACCTTAGGTAGGGTGAAATTTGTCTACATCTTAACTTCCCCATACACCGGAAACGGTATTGGGTACCCATAACCCGTGGAAGACGGCATTGGGCGTTACTTTTTGTAGTTGAAAAATAAGGTATACAAAACGTCAAAAATATATCTAAAGTGTTATACAAAATCAATTAAAGTAAACCTTTGCTATTTCAGTATACGTAGTTATACTTTTCCGTGATTAAGGGCCAAATTAAAATTTGGCACAGAGCCCCTGAAATCCATGGGACGGCCCTGATAACACCGTCCGCGTCGGTGCACATCAGCTTTAACATTTAACATTAACATTCCCAAAAAACACCCACAACAATAACATCCCAATAACATCAATAACATTCCCAACAATTTACAAAAACAACCCCTCATTTAAAAGCATAAATGAAAAAAGAAAAGAAAAAAAAAAAGAAAAAAAAAAGAAAACCAAATAACGGGCGTTAGCCCTTTAACGCTCAAGGACTAACGCCGAAATAACGCCGCAGATCCAAGGGTGATAACGGCATAACGCCGTTATTTTGCGAAAAAACGCCGTTAGGGCGTTATTATTGTAACTGCTCTAATGTTACCGGTCATCGACTGGACCGGTTAATTTTTCAACCGTGACATCATAATTATTCTTGTCAACTATGGCTTTTTGACTTCAAAGTTCAAAGCAATTTGTTTTTTTAATAGAATGGCTATAGGTATTTATTTAATTAGTCAACTCATTCCAAAATGCTAATATACTCATCTACCATTGAAATGATCAACTTACCAAATTTTATTTGCAAGGATTATTCAAGATTCCTTAATTCAGCTACAACATCTATCATTGAAACTAGTAGAGTACCCGCGTGATGCGGCGGCGGGTACCCTGTGATTAAATTTTCTAACGAACAAATGTTATTTTATTTTGAGCTGCTTGATTTCAGATTTATGTTTTGGAAGCTTAATTAGATTGTACATTGTGGTTAAAGAGTTGTATATTTTGATGAAATGGTGAATTAAATTGTGTATTAATTGTATGTAATGAATAGTGTGTTTTTAGTTTTATTTGTATTTATACATTGTGATTAGGTAGTTGTATATATTTGTGATTGGGTGTATTAATTGTATGTATGTAAGAAATAATATATGCTTAAAATCAATTGTGTTTTATATAGTAGTATTTGCTTAAATTCTAATTAAAGAATTCTTAAACTTATAAATAGAAAAGAGGTTCATCTCTCAATTATAAATAGTATAGATGATTTTGCAAGCGTTATTCAAGATTCCTTAATACAGCTACAACTACAAGTACTAGATTCGATAAATGATCAAAGTAAGGTAGGTAATAACTAAATGAGTCAGTCAACCTACAAATTAATTATTTCATAATTATTAATAATAACTATATTATGCAAATAAATTCATTTAAGATTCCTTGATTATAGTATGATGCTATGCAAGTAAATCACACAACTAATAGCCTTCACTCAACATTATTAGTACAAAATATTACTGTAACTCTTTTCCATAAAGTAAGCAACATCATATTATATTATTAGCGACTTGTTGCACTTGAAATTCCTTGATTATAGTATGATGCTATGCAAGTAAATCAAACAACTAATAGCCTTCACTCAACATTAGCAAATTATATTGGTGATTTTGGTGTCATAAAACATATTTTGATTTACACAAGACAAAAAGTGATTTTCATGTCAATCAAAAATTAGAAAATGTGAAGTGAAGTTTTTTTTTTTTTTTTTTTTTTCCAGCTAACTTAATACCGTCACAGGATAGTGGGGTCAAGAGGCCGCATCCCTCTCTAATGTTTAAGTTAATCAGATCATTGCCTTTTACGACAATGAACTTAAATTATGAAACAAACACAAATATTTAGACAATGCATAACTATAGGTATTTCATGCAGATTCATTGAAAATCGATTGCTTCAAAGGAACTTAACTTGTACAAATAAGGCACTTCATGCAGATTCATCGAAAACTTGAATGCCTCGAAGGATGTACAAATCAGGATAAGAATTGCTAGAATTTGGAAGTGGCCGGCTACTGTATAACAAACCTAACTCGATCATCACATGTAGATGATCATCATGGATGCAGAGGTAATTTATCAAAATTTTGCGAGATCATACTATATGTTTATATGATTATATCATTAATGATGTATTCATATTTAGTTAATTTTTTGTTCATGTTCATAAGGCTGAAAATTTTCACGCAAGAGTAAAAATTGAATTGATTCTTAAGGTTAATTAAATATCATATCTAAGAAGCTAAGGTTAATTGTGACATGCTTACTTTCACAGAAAGCTAGTCAATTGTATTTCACGACTTAATTGCCACTTGTGTGTATGAAAAGGATTAATAACCTAGTATCATACGATGAATCTCTCCTAATTTAACGGCTATTAAGATGAAGACTTCAATATTAAAACCAAATTAACTACCTAAAGGTTTAAGAAATGGTGATCTGTTATTTGTCGTATGCCATTAAACAAAATAAGCTAGTAAAAAGGTAAGAATGATATTGAACATGTCAACCCGTTGTTGACATTAAGACCATGTGGCCAGTTTATATTCGTAACCTATCTATAAATAGTCTTGTAGCAAGATCAAGTGATCAACATCTTAACACAAAGTACATATATTTCTCTTTGCATATATACAGAGTACGTAAATTTTAGGTAATACATCTTCCAGGCTCAAAACAATGGGAGCCAGTGGCCAGATGAATGTTTCGAGTATCGAAACAGACATACTCCAACGTGTTCCGGTCTTTAAACCTCCATTTCGGATCGCTGATCTAAGGAAACAAATACCACCACACTGTTTTAAACGCTCTCTTATCCGCTCTCTAGGTTCCTTCTTTCGAGATCTTTTTGTAATCTATTCTTTATACTATCTCGCATTAAACTACATCCCATTGCTCCCTCAAGCCCTCTCTTATGTCGCATGGCCACTATATTGGCTCGCCCAAGGTAGCATTCTCATGGGATTTTGGATCCTTGGCCATGAATGTGGCCATAATGCTTTTAGTGAGTACCAGTGGTTTGATGATGCAATTGGTTTGTTCATCCATTCAGTTACCTTGACGCCATACTTTACGTTCAAGTATAGTCACCGAAACCATCATGCCCACACGAACTCACTTGAGTTAGATGAGGTGTACATCCCAAAACGCAAATCTGATACTTTTTTCTCTGAATATATGAATAATCGACCTGGAAATGTGTTCATTCTAATAATAAGGGTTACTCTTGGTCATCCCTTGTACATGATATTCAATACTTTAGGTATCTTTAATGACCGTAAGCGTGAGCTTCATCACGTTGTGCTCTCGGATGTTGGAATCATTGCAGTTCTCTATGCGCTATATCATCTTTTCGTAACAGAAGGTGTAAAAATGGCGGCCTTCTTGTATGGAATTCCTTTGTTTGCATTTAGTTGCATCTTTATCATCGTGACTTACTTGAACCACGCTCACCCATCAGTTCCTCACTTTGATTCAACAGAGTGGAACTGGCTAAGAGGTGCTTTATCGACCATCGATAGGGACTATGGGAAGTTGATGAACTGGGCTTTCCATAATACAAATCAAATTCATGTGATTCACCATTTGTTCCCCATGCTTCCACATTATCATGCATTTGAGGCTACAGAGGCTATTAAGCCTATTATAGGTGACTACTACAAGTATGACGATACTCCAATACTAAAGGCAATGTGGAGAGACACAATGGAGTGCATATATGTCGAACCAGATGAAAGCTCGGAGAAAAAAGGTGTTTATTGGTACTTCAAGTAGTGTAGTTTGTATCTATCAAAATTGTATTTGTATTAATTTGATTTTGTACGTGATACTAGTAACCGAATAACCGAATTGTAATTTGATTGCTTTCAGTATTTCAGAAATCAAAATCCAGTAAGCTTGATAGAACTGATTCGACATAAACGGATACCTTAAAACTGGACACCCTAAAAACGACTAAGAAAGTCCCCCACATATATAATGTAGAAACTGCGCCTACAATTCGACCAACCACATGAACGGTTTTGCAATTTACTCTTAAAAAAAATTAGCTCTATAATCACTATATCTCAGTAAATACTTTTGATAAGAACTACTTGAAACATCAAAGAACAAAATAATATGTAGAAACCTAATTCAGTACATTACATGCTCATCATCATGATTATCAAAACTATAATCTTAATCATCGTATCAACTGAAACCATCAATTGATATTAACCATTCTCTTTATTTAACGTTTAACAAACACGCTTTGATTTCTTAATAATTTTCATTATAAATAGAATTCTCATTAACATAAATCAAGGTTGATTACATGACACAACGTGCATGATGCAAGAAGAACAACCGAAATCTACAATAAACATCAAAATCTATGCATTGTTCGTGCATCAAAATGGTGCATGCATATTGTATAAAACTTCTAGCCCTTTTAATAGAATTCAGGTAACCTCCATTCTTGGCTCTCTCATTGCACCATGGCTAGAGTCGTCACCCATAGGGTTATAGTGCTGGCCTTGGCTCTTGAGATCTTCCACCCTTCGAACTCATTAGCCAACGGCCAGAAGCCTTGGTACATATGTACATATAGGGCAATAACCAAAAGATCCAAGGAGAACGTAACCAATAAACAATATGGCAGCGACGTATAGCAAACCATTGGTGAGTAGCGTGTTGGTCAAAAAAATAGAAAACAGGGAAAACGCCACCAATAACAACAAAAATGCAGAATAAAGAAGACATTATAGGTACGATTAAGTCTTCATTCTTTTCCTCCCCCATTGTGTTTAATTCGCGTGTTCTTTGGCTTACTTCTTCGTGTTGGTCAGCTAATTCATTTTCCAAGTAATTTTTTTCCTCACATTCCTTTCTTCAAGGTACTGTTGTATTTTTGTTAGGCGTTGAGAAATTTGCTACCTTACAAGTCGACAGATTTAAGGTTGCAATTATGTTGGAGACTTTCTGGCCGGATCTGTAACTTGCTTATTAGTACATGCAAAAAATGTCCCTTAAGTCAGTTTCATCAAACTTGTTTTAGTATATTACTACTATTTTAAGAAGAAAAAAAATCAAATGGTATAACATGCGGACATTATTAATCTTTCTTTTAACCTTATTTTGATTTAGTTGTTATAACCCTTGTGAATATAGTTGTTAAAATGTCCAAATGTGGATTTAGTTGTTAAAATATAGTTTTTGTTAGGACTTAATTACTTGTTAACATGTAGTTTTTGTTAGGAAAAAATTGTTATTTTGATTTTTATATACGTTAGTTTTGCTCATTTTTATGAGTCACTAATAAAATCACAGAAATCGTGCACCATAAATAATACTCTCTGTAGACCAAATTTCTATGGAAAATTTCTCACAGATTACCGGCAATTTACACATCAAATTTTAGACCATATTTCCGTGGGAAATTAGTTGTAGATTTCCCACGAATTTCACACAAGTTACGCACCAATTTTTTGACCAAATTTTTGTGGGAAATTGGTCTCAATTTCCCACAGATCAGCTACGATATTCACACTAATTTTGTTGACTGGACTTTCGTGAGAAATTTGTCGCAAATTTCACACATATTAGCGATGGTCACAAGTCCGTGGCAAATCTGTAACTAGATTTCCCACGGATTTCACACGGTCTTATTTAATAGAAATATATTTAATTAGTCTGTGTGAAATATGTGGATAATTACACGCTCATTAGCCACAAGAAATATTGTTTTTATATTTTTTTACAATTCCAAATTCCAATATTACATTTTATGTCTTAATATTGTTTATTAGTTTCAATTAGGGGTGGAAATGAGTCGAGCCGCTCGTGAAAAGCTCGGATCAGATCGGTAAAAGCTCGAATGAGCCGAGCCTAAACGAGATCGAGCCAGATCGCGAGCCTAAGTTGCAGTTCATTTATTAATCGAGCTCGAGCCTGAGCTTTACATACATAGATCGATTGGGCTCATGAGCCTAAACGACACTAGAATATTCGAGGTATTAAACACATATAAAACCTTAAGTAAGCTTATTAACGAGCTCAATAACAAGCTCAAATAGATATATTACGAGCCGAGCTCGAGCCAATCTTTAAGGTTTCATCGCTAAATCGTATAAACGAGCAGAGCTTGAGTCGAGCCCAAACCTGTATAACATACCACTAACCGAGCTTGAGCTTAAAAGATAAGGCTCGAACCGAGTCGAGCTCAAGCTCAAGCTTTATAAACTTAAACGAGTTGAGCTTGACCTTTGGGAAGCTCGGGCTCGGCTCAGCTCATTTCTACCCCTAGTTTCAATTATATGTGTCTTCGTATTTATTTAGCTAGTTGTACGTCCGTCACAAGTGTGTATGTATATATATGTAACATGTTTGTGTAGACATGTGCTTTATGAACCATTGTTTATCTATCAACGAATGTAGATATGTATTGTAAGTTGATTTTAGCAATCATTGTACCCATCTTAAAGAACTGTGTCATAAATTCATAAGAATTGCTATTTGTAGTATGTCAAAAACATAATAGATGATTATGTTTATGAGAAATCCATCGGTACTTTCCTACAAATTTCCCACCGATTTGATAAATTGGTGGGAAATTTGTGGGTAGCTACTCACGGATTTCCTACAATTGTTTCTATATACTTACACATTCCCACATTACTATCTACATGTTTTTATATGTTTGTGCTTTCATATCGTACAAGTTTACTTATTCATGTAGCTATTGTGAGAGAAACTAGGCCCAAACAATACGGTAACCTAAATGATATATATTACTCTCTTTTACTCTTAACCCTAATTTTACTCACAATATTTCCAGCCACACCCTAAATTTTCTCTGAGAAAAAAATATCAGCCACCGCACCTAACACTTCTTCCTTGGTTTATCTCTTTCACAATCGAATCTTTCAAAACATAGATACATCTTTCACCTCTCCCAACAATGAATCTCATACGAAATACCATTAAGACATTTCGTGGTTTATGGTTCTTGGCTTCAAGATCTCATACGAAATTTACATCTGTTTCACTATGGCTAATTGAGATATATAGAAAATGTGGCACTCTCATTCTCAAACATCCCATAATTGGTGAGAAGTACATTAAATCATTTATTTGTTTTCCAATTTACTATGACTGCAACTCTTGGTCTTTATCTCTAACATATATAAAACTTCTTATGTTGTTGTTAGATCTTTAGATCCATAATTTATATTTTTTAATCTTGTTTTTGTAAATGTGATGATGCTATGTGTTTTTGTAGATCTAAAGAGCTTTAAATATGTGTTTGTTATCTTTTACTTTTGGTTATAATAAATCTGATTTTGGTTTATTTTTTGTTATACATATGTTGGAAAACTAATTACAAGGAAAAGATCGGGTGATTATAGAAAGGGTAATACCATTAAAAATTATCATACTTGTTTAAAAATACTCTTCTAAGTAGTGAACTAAAAGAATACTCTTGTGAATACTAATGTTGACATTTTTGTCTTTATGTGAATAATATGACAATTTGACCCTTCTAAATTACATAAATGATCACTGTAGGTTTGCAAAAATTGCATCCAACGTCCCTAGGGTAAATTACATAAATGGTCTTTGTCGTTTGGAGAAAATTGCATCCACCGTCCCTAACTTTTTTTCGATTCTTTTTCCCAAAACTTTTAATTAATTCGTTTTTTACCGAATTTTTTTTCCTTTTTGAAATTCTGTTTCAAAATTTTTTTTGGAATATTTTTGTCGTAAACTTTTTTTTCCGAAATATATTTTTTTAAGATTTTTTTTTGTGACAAAAAATAACAAAATTTTCTGATAAAAAATTTACTTGTGACAAAAAAAAGTTTCCGAAAAAAAATTTCACATGTGACGAAAAAAAATTTCACATGCGCCAAAAAATAATTCCCAAAAAAAATTAGAAAAAAGTTTTTCTAAAATAAAAACGGACGAAAACGTGTACAATATGAAGAAAAAAGGTTTTATGACAAAAAAAATTTTCAAAAAAAAATGTATAAAAAAAAGATTTCGAAAAACAAATTTTAGAAAAAAAAATCGAAAAAAAGTTCAAGGACAGCGGATGGATGCAGTTTTCTCCAAAGGACATGGACCATTTATTTAATTTACCCTAGGGACGGGGGATGCAATTTTCAAAAATCCGAAGGGTAAACTTGTCATCACAGGTTTTTACTAGTCACTTAAAGACAAAAATGTCTACATTAGTACTCAAAAGAGCATTTTTTTTAAGTTCGCTATTTAGAAAAGTATTTTTAGACAAGTATGATAATTTTTAAGTGTATTACCCCTACAATTCGACCAACCACATTGTGGAAAACTAGAAGGGGGTTGAATAGTTTTACCGATTTTAATTTAAGTTTCAAAGATTTGTAAGAGGGAAAGGATATGTTTTATTGATGGATCATTACAATTACATTCAAAAGATAAATAGGCATGATCAGAATATTCTAGACTAGGGTTTTATGGGCTTGAGCCCGTTACAATATTACAATACGGGGCTAACACTCCCACGCAGTCGGAGCGGGAGGACACCGGACGCTTATACTGGTGCGAAATTCCTCAAAAAGAGCGGATGGTAATCCTTTCGTGAAAATGTCAGATATCTGGTATCGTGGAAGGAACATGGAGAACCCGAACCTGACCAGTGGAAACCAAGTCTCGAACAAAGTGAATATCAATATTTATGTGTTTCGTACGCTGATGTTGAACCGGATTACAAGATAGGTAGACTGCACTAACATTATCACAGTAGACAAGTGTAGCGGAAAATAAAGGTGTGTGTAGCTCACGAAGTAAATTCCGTAACCAACAAGTCTCGGAACAAGATTGGCAACCCTACGGTATCTTCTGCACTAGAAGAACGAGAGAGAGTCGGTTGACGCTTAGAGGACCAAGATAGAAGGTTGTTGCCAAGAAAGACACAGTAGCCTGAAGTAGATCTCCTAGTAGTAGGGCAACCAGCCCAATCAGCATCAGAATAAGCAACTAATGATGATGTAGAAGAAGCAAACAACTGTAACCCATAGTCTAAGGTACCCCGAATATACCGCAAAATCCGTTTGAGAGCCGAGAAATAGGGATCTCTAGGGTCATGCATGTGAAGGCAAACCTGCTGAACTGCATAAGATATATCTGGGCGAGTAAAGGTGAGATACTGAAGAGAACCAGCAAGACTCCGATATAAAGTGGGATCGATCCGGATCACCATCATCCCCAGTTTAGACTCAGTGTCAACAGGGGTCCGACTTGGATTACAATTAACCATATGTGCTCTCTCCAAAACCTCAATAGCATATTTCTTCTGAGATAAAAACAAACCTGAAGAATCACGCAAAATGTACAGAGATACCCAAAAAATAATTAAGTGGACCCAGATTTGTCATAGCAAACTCTTGATGTAAGGATCCATAATCCGCCGCAACAAACTCCGTAAGAAGCCGTGAGAACAATATCATCAACATATAATAACAGATAAGCAGTATCTGTCCCGTGTCTGTATATAAATAATGATGAGTCACAACGACTATGAGAAAACCCAACCCGAGTGATATAAGATGCAAATCGCTGAAACCAAGCTCTAGGGGCTTGCTTGAGCCCATACAGAGACCGCTGCAATAAACATACACAATCAGGATGCACAGAGTCCCGAAACCCCGGAGGCTGATGCATATAAACTGTCTCAGATAAATCACCATGTAAGAAAGCATTCTTGACATCAAGCTGATGAATCGGCCAATGTCGAGAAGTAGCTAAACTCAGAACAGTCCGAATAGTACCCGGTTTAACCACCGGACTAAAGGTCTCATCCACATCAACCCCTTCTAATTGATTACTGCCATTCGCTACAAGACGAGCCTTGTAGCGACTAAGAGTGCCATCAGCCAAATACTTGTGCCCAAAAAGCCACATACAACGAATAATGTTGATGTCTTTGGCCGGGGGACAAGGGTCCAAGTTCTGTTCTTAATAAGTGCAGTGTATTCATCACGCATAGCATTTTGCCAATTTGGATCATTAAACGCATGACGATAAGATTTTGGTAATGGTGAAACCGAAGACACATGCATGTTGAGACGCTCCGTAGGACGATTAGTCCCGACACGATATCGTGTGACCATGGGATGAATTGAGACAGGGTTTGGGTTGTGAGGAGGATCTTGGATAATGTGTTGGTGTTGGTTCGCGGGTGGTGATGGATTTGGTGTATGTTGTTGGGAGGCGGTTGGTGATGGGTCATGGGTTGCTTCATGTTGGGATGTAGTAGGACTGGTGGGAATTGGTGTTGTTGCTCGTTTGTGGGTTGAGGCACAATGGGTTGCACAACAGGGGCGGATGGAATGAATGGAGGATTTATATCGGGTGTGTCATCTAAGAAATTGTATTTGGGTGCCGATGTTGGTTTAGAAGTGCCATATGGAAAAACAGTTTCATCAAAGGTTACATGGCGAGAAATGATGATTTTATTGGTGTTTAATTGAGGGCAACGGTACCCACGATGATTTGAAGCTTGACCTAAATAGATGGAGGGTGTGGCGTGTGGCTCAAGTTTGTGATTAGGATATAAGTGGGGGTAACATAAGCACCAATGCGTGATAAGGCTATAATCCGGTTTTCAAACAGTCGGGTATAAGGGATTTCGTTGGCAATAGCAGTTGAGGGCAAGATATTGATTAAGTGAACAACCATATTGAGAGCTTCAACCCAAAATTTTGGTGGAAGGTTGGCTTGAAAAAGCAAGGTTCGAATGAGATTATTGATGGTGCGAACCATCCGTTCAGACTTGCCATTTTGCTGTGATGTTTTGGGGCATGAAAATCGAAACTGAATGCCATTTTCGGAAAAAAGTGTATGAAGGTTACGGTTATCAAATTCACCACCATGATCACACTGAAAAGACCGGATTTCACACTTAAATTGAGTGTGGACATAATTACGAAATATTACAAATTTAGATAAAACGTCAGATTTGTTAATTAAAGGATAAACCCAAACAAAATGCGAATAATGATCCAAGAATAATACATAATATTTGAAACCTGAAAGACTCGAAATTGGTGAAGTCCATACATCCGAGTGAATGATGTCAAAACAAGCATTAACGACAGTATTGGAACTAGCAAACGGAAGTCTAACGTGTTTGCCAAGCTGGCAGGCATGACAGAGCACGGGAGGCTTCTCTTTATTACATGAAATGAAATTATTTGAAACTAGACGACGTAACACTTCGCTTCCTGGATGTCCAAGACGCTGATGCCACGTATGTTGACTAACTAGGAGAGCTTGAGGAATTGGAAACGGGGGTGTGACTGGATAAAGGTCCCCCGTGCTATCACATCGGAGAAGCACCCGACGTGTCATGAAATCTTTAACAGAAAATCCAAAAGGATCAAATTCAACAGCTGCAATTATTTTCGAACAAATTGACGAACAAATATTAAATTTTTGACAATATGGGGAGTAATAAGAACATTATTTAGGTGAAGAGGTCGTGGGAGTTGGCAAAATACTATGACCCGTATTGGTACAGGAATAGAATGCCCATCACCAATGAGACTGACGGATACATGCACGTATTAAAAACATGACTAAGACTGTTAACTGAAGCATTAAGATGTGAGCTCGCACCTGTGTCCATGTTCCAAGCACCAGGATCCTGTGAAGTCCCGACACTAAAGGCATGTGGTAAGATGGTTGACTTCCATGGGATAACCGTGGGCCCAGAATATCGAACATGAGAACCACGCTGATTTGGTAACTCACTAGTGGGCTGGGCTAGCGTAGAAACGGGCTGCGCCTGCTAAGAAAATCCTGGTGGGCCTAGTGTGCTAGCGGTATAATCAACGGGTGGCCTGATGTACATGCGAATAAGAACCCCGAGTGGCTAACTGGAGAGCATTAAACACCACATGTGCGCCTAAAGATGTATGGTACACCATTGGATACAATGGAATATTGTAATTGGTACCACCAACAGGTTGTGATTGAAGCAATTTCTTCATGTTTACTTGGTAATGAATGTAAAACAAAAGTAAAAGGCAACGTTGCTTTTATGTGGGAATTGAAGCAAAAAGTCAAGATTTATGAATGACGTTGATGGTTAGTAAGAAAAGGAACAATTAATTTATATAAATGTAGAATTGATAAAAGATCAGTAATGTACTTGTTACCTAGAACAAGAACAAAATTATTAGCTTGTTACCAAGAACAAGAACACGGTTTGTTACCTGAGAACAAACACCAAACGTAAAAGAAATAACGTATTTTTAGGTTTAGGGATATTTTGGATCGATAATTTTGTGATGGCTGTGATACCATGTAAGAGGGAAAGGATATGTTTTATTGATGGATCATTACAATTACATTCAACAGATAAATAGGCATGATCAGAATATTCTAGACTAGGGTTTTATGGGCTTGAGCCCGTTACAATAATACAATACGGGCTAACAAGATTTAGATTCGATCTTATGTGAATTCGTATGGATGGATAGATAGTATAAAGCAATAAGTAAAGTAAATAATGAAAGCAAGTAAAGTAAAGGATGTAGAGTTGCGACACAAGTGATTTATAGTGGTTCAGCTACAAGGACACATTCCTTTCCCTACTCCACTCCCCGAGTTCCCCACCCGAGAGTTCAAGCACTATGTCAACAAGCTCCTTCAACACAGCGGAGAAGCCTCACAACGTCGCTTACACTTTTTCTGGTACAAAGCTAAATACCGAGTCCTTAGCACGCCGGACCAAACCAACACAACTACTACACAACAACTATGTGAAATACGAAATACAAAATCTTGCAACAGAAATTTTGTGGATGAACAAATCAATCAAGGACCCTTTGCTTGGATGACTTGTAGTATATCGTGATCTCGCCTTTGAGAAGCACCTTTATGAGAATCACAACAAAACAAAGAAGAACTACTAGATTGATCAAGTGATAAGAGATTAGAAGAGTAAGATAATGTATGAGAGAGTTGTAAAAAGAAAGGGTAAGTAACAATGAAGAAATGGATCACTATTTGTAGGCACAAAAGCTTACTGTAGCCCGGTTCTGGCGGATCCCTTACTTGGGGGATCCGTCAGCGTAAATCCTAGGGATCCGGCAGTCTGGGTTATACCAGTCCGGATTTTGGGTTGCAAACCGGGTTATGGGTATGAACCATGGGTACCCAACAAGATACAATGTATCTAGACAATGGGTCATGGGTCTTGGGTCGTGGGTTATGGACATTGGGTCATGGGTCATGGATAATACCCAACATGATTTCATGCAATGGGTCATGGGTTATGGATTAGCTCCATGGGTATGGATCATGGGTCTTGGATATTACCAATCCTATTACATAAACTATTACAACAGATGAATTATTACAACATTTTATGTGAATGACCAAATGTATATACGTTACAAAAATAACATGTATTCTTATAATTTTACTTATGATAACTTTATATTTGTTATCAACAAAACACAACGAGATCGCTAAATATGAATAAACGTTTTTATGGTTTATTTGTATTAACAATCTCCCCCTTTTTGTTGATGACAAAACATAACGTTATGATGAGTAAAACTTAAGATTAGATTTATGTTTTGAAAGCATATGCAAGTTTTACTTCTTCTCCCCCTTTTTGTCGAAACAAAAAGCGATCCTAACGAAGAAATAAATTGTGGAATAACAATACGTATGATCCACAAAGCACTAGCTCCCCCTTGATGGTAGCTCCCCCTAGAGTTGGGCGTCAAGGGAGAAAATATAATACCTACAAAATAAATGTTATTAGTAACATGTAATATAATCTTGTATAGGACGAGAAACAAGATAGAAGGACAAGGTACGTAAACAAAGCCTTGTAATAAAATATCAAAGTGTAGTGGTATATATGCCACATACAAAATGTAAAACTAAGAACAAGGATTGTTCTTTAAAATGACTCAAAAGAAAAAAAAATGGAGAAAATAATATTATCATTCCTTCCATGATTGCATATGGTTAATTTTGGAAGTTTTGGTGAGTGATAATATTGATGCGATCAAGGATATGGTTGATTATGAATCGTATCGCGTCCCTTATTTCCATTGCTAAATCCCTAGTGGATTGACAATGTATACAAGAGAAGTGGTGAGGGAGGTGTTGATGAATGGTTTCCGGGTAGGTTTGATTTGTGGAGTGTGAAATATGTGGTGTAAATGTTGGAAAATATGGATCAAAGTCCATGATGTTGGTGAGTGGTGGTTGATAAGAAAATAGATGTTCTTGTAAGATGATGGGAGGTAGGGGTGGTGATGTTTCAAGTTCTTTGAAGAATGTGTTTGGAGATGTTGGAGGTGTTAAAAAGACTAGTTCTTTTGGGTTTAAGTTGGAGGCTAGTTGGGTAGTTTTTGATGGTTGAAATGGAGCGGGTGGTGGACTAGAAGTAGACACGGGTGGTGGAATTGTTTTTGGAGTCTTAAAGAGTTCTGCTAGGGTGATTTGGGTGTCAAGTTGAGACTTGTTAGGTGAATGTAGTGATGAGCTTGTAGGAGATGATGGAGGTGCTCCAAGGTAGTCATTTTGTGGAGAATTAGTAGTTGATGATGGGATTTTTGACAAAGGTTTAACTAAACAACAAGGCCGGATGCTAATCCGTGCGGTTCTCTTAGATTTGGTTGGTGGTGGTACTACGGAAGGTGGTAGGATGAAGTTTTGGAATTCTTGAAAAGGATTATTTTCACTAGATGGTTCATCAATGTTTGAGGATCTTTTGAATGACATGATGATGATTGTTTGTGAGGTTGAGAGTGATGGATATGCAAGCATTTTCGAACGTTATTTATAGAGCAAATAATGCATTGCAATAAATGCTAAAATCAAAATGCGGACTATAATCTAATGATTAGATATTAATTTAAGGCATGTGATCATGAGAACACAAGCATTAAGTAACATATTCATTAGTGAAAAAGCTAAAATGTTGAAAATAAGAAAGTTTCTAGCCAAAGTGAGAAAAATAAGAGAAAAGTTTGGCTATTGTGGCACGGTTCCCACCGATCCTTCCCTTTAGGGATCCGTCCAAATTTTCCCGTTTGGACACAATAGTGCCTAGTGTGTGCCTATATGCAAACCATGTGGAGTTGCGGTTATCTCGACTCTCTTTTAAAAGAAGAAAAATAAACAAAGAAGTAAAAAAGCTTATATGTGAGATAACCCGAGTGCTCCTTAATTCAATATTGCTTAATTGAATGTACCCAAAAACACATATTAGTTATGTATTCCCTTTAGCATTCAAAAGACATGAGATGCAATGAAAAAGGTTTTTACTTTGTATTAAAATGAAAGAAAATGTTTATCCTAGACGTGAGAGGGATTTGAGAAAAATGATACAGGGAGAAATATCTTTTTAGAAATAGTTTCGAAGAATTTCAAAAAAAATTATCTTGAGTTTTGAAAATAAATCCCCATATTGTTTGTGAGTTGTGTGTGAAATAGAGATCCTAGACTCAGAAAAGAAGTTAAGGAAAACGTTTACGTACCTTGTAGAACGAAAATATTTCACGACGATTGTTCCATAAGACCAAGATCAAGCCGAAGCAAGTTGAATTGTTCCCGCTTCAACGCTTTAGTGAGGATGTCGGCTATGTTGTCTTCGGATGACAGTTTCTCAATAGAAATGTTCCCCTTTTAAACATTGTCTCTTAATAAGTGATGACGGATCTCTATATGCTTGGTACGAGAGTGCAAAACCGGATTTTTGCTTAAGTCAATAACACCTTTGTTGTCGCATAAAATGGCTATGTCACTTAGATGGATATCGTAGTCAACTAACGCTTGTTTCATCCATAGTGCTTATTGGCATGCTTTGCCGGCGGATACATACTCGGCTTCGGTTGTTGATATGGCCAATGCCGTTTGCTTTTTTAAGAAACTAGATGTTAAACAACACCCCATAAATGTACATACACCACTTGTACTTTTCCGGTCAACATAATCACCTGCATGGTCAGAATCCGCATATACAACAGTTTCTACCCTCGTACCCTTGGGATACCATAATACCAATTGAGTAGTACCCTTAATATATCTAAATATTCTTTTGACGGCTTCTAGGTGTGAAGTTTTAGGGTCTTCTTGAAACATAGCACATAGACATACACTAAACATGATATCCGGCCTACTAGCCGTAAGGTAGAGAAGACTACCAATCATGCCACGGTATTTGGTGTTATCAACGGATTCACCGTTTTCATCTTTGGTAAGTTTGGTATCCGATGACATTGGTGTTCTTAGAGGTTTTGACTTTTCTAATCCGCATTTCTTTAGCATTTCTTTTATGTATTTGGATTGATTAAAGAAGATACCATCTTCTAGTTGTTTGATTTTTAGACCAAGAAAGAAACTTAATTCTCCTATCATACTCATTTCAAACTCATCATGCATGATTTTTGAGAAATCATCACACATGTCTTGACAAGTCGATCCGAATATAATATCGTCCACATATATTTGAACAATAATTATATGCGAGTCCTTTTTCTTTGTGAAAAGTGTATTGTCAACTAACCCCATGGTATAGTCATTTTTGATTAAAAATGATTTGAGTCTATCATACCAAGTATTTGGGGCTTGTTTAAGACCGTAGAGATCTTTCTTTAGTTTGTACAAGTGATTAGGTTTTTCAAATTCGATAAAGCCCAGAGGTTGAACTACATACACTTCTTCATTAATAAAACCATTTAGAAAAGCACTTTTAACATCCATTTGAAAAAGCTTAAGATCATGAGCACAAGCATAAGCAAGAAGTATTCTTATAGACTCTAATCTAGCTACGGGAGCATAGGTCTCATCAAAGTCTATACCTTCTTGTTGCTTATACCCTTGGGCAACAAGTCTAGCTTTATTTCTAGACACGACACCGTTTGCATCTAACTTGTTTTTATATACCCATTTTGTTCCGATTATGGTTTGGTTTTTAGGTGGAGGGACAAGTGTCCAAACATTGTTAGAAACAAATTGATTTAACTCTTCTTGCATAGCCATTACCCAACTTTCATCTTTTATGGCTTCTTGAGTGTATTGAGGTTCTATCGTTGAGAAAAACAAAATAAACTACTTTGGTTTTGGACTTGAGATCTTAAGGTTCTTTCATTTAACTTTCCTATAACCTTTTCTACGGGATGATCTTTAAACTCTTTAATATTGATGATTTCATTGTTTAATGGTTCATCTTCTTTATTTATATTTTCTTTGATTTTTATGACTTCACTTTCGATTAACTCGTCATCGACAAGAGGTAGGGTAGTTTTAGGTGGACTCTAATCAAATTTTACGTTTAAAGATTCTTCAACTTTCATGGTTTCTTCATTTAGTTTTACGTATGCTTTACTATTAGGAGAATATCCTAAGAAGATACCTTCGGTTGATTTAGGATCAAATTTAGTTAAATAATCTTTAGTATTAAGTATGAAACATTTACTACCAAAGACTCGAAAGTGTTCTAACGTAGGCTTTTTGCCTCGTAGTAACTCGTATGGAGTTTTTCTTAAGAATGGTCTAATTAGGACTCGGTTTAATATATAGGTTGATGTGTCGACGGCATTGCACCAAAATTTTTGAGGAATAGATTGCTCATTAATCATGGTGCGACTCATTTCTTGTAGGGTTCTATTTTTCCTTTAAACTACCCCATTTGATTGTTGAGTGCGAGGAGCCGAGAAGTTGTGAGTAATACCATTAGCATCACAAAAAGATCTGAATTTCACTTCATTATCAAATTCTCGACCGTGATCCATTCTAATTGACATAATAGGACTTCCTAGTTGTCTTTGGATTTTCTTACTTAATATTTCAAAGTAATCGAACATTTCAGTTTTATTCTTTAAAAATTTAGTCCATGTATACCTAGAGTAATCATCCACTATAACCAATGTATAGAAGTTACCTCTGTAACTTTGAATAGCGGATGGACCAAATAAATCCATATGTAGTAATTCTAGACACTTAGTTGTAGAAACCATATGTGTAGCTTTATGACTAGCATGGACTTGTTTTCCTATGTTACAAGCATCACAAAAATGATGTTCGTATTTTAGTTTGGGTAGGTTTCTTACTAGTTCTTTGGATGATAGCGATTGAAGAAGTCGCATGTTGGCGTGACCTAATCTTTGATGCCATAAGGTCGAAGTATCATCCATAGAGGTAAGACAAAGTTTGTCTTTTGGTTCATTACTGATTTTAATGACATAGACTCCATGTTTTCTAATGCCTCTTCCTATAATAATACCATTTTTCAATATTTTACTACCGGTTTCACTAAAACGTACGTTGCACTTTTTATCACATATTTGTCCTATACTTAGTAGATTGAAGTTTAGGTTTTCTACATGACATACATCGTTAATGGTTAAGGATTTGTGAGAGATTTTACCTTTACCGATCATTTTGCTCTTGCTATTACCAAACACCACATTTCCTCCATTGAAGGATTCGTATGTGGAAAAAAACTCTTTCTTACCGGTCATATGCCTCGTGTACCCGCTATCCTTGATCCATTTGTCCGGATCTAAGTCAACCTTTAGGCACACCTAAGAAAACAATTAACTCAAAAGTTTGGTCCCCATTTGTTAATGGGTCCATTGGTGTTATACATTTCATTCATATGAGGCATATAAGAAAAAGGTGAGAAAGCATTCCAAAGTGTAAAGTTTTGAAATGGAAAACCGTTTTGTGCATTAGGATTCCATCCCATTTGATGGTGGTTACTTCTAGGATAGACATTATTTGGCCTTCTTAAATTTGTGTTTTGTTTAGAAAACGACGGGCCTTTGTTTTTCATAAAACTTTGATTTTGTTTTAGTAGAGGTGGTTGTTTGACATTTCTAACAGTAATATGAGTTGGTTTCTTCTTGTTAACAATAACAAAGTCGGTTCTAGATGACGTGGTTGCGTTATTTCTACTGTTTGCTGGTACAGACCCACGGATCCCTAAATTTACACTAGACGGTTCCTTTTTCAAGGGATCCGTGGCTACAGTAGCCTGTTTTTCAATTGCTTTAACGAATTGTGTTTCTTTAATTTCGCTAGTTGACGTAATGTGTTCCTGAATACCTAAACCCTTTTGATTATTACCCGTTTTAACACTATAAAGTATTTTATCAAGAGTATTAGTACTTATTCTAGAAATTTTAGAATCAAGATGGTCAACTAACGTTTGAAGTTGAACACAAAGCTCACATTCACTATCTACTTCCTTTCCCTTTTCTAAACGTTTTAATTTATCTTTTAGCTCAAGAACTTCCTTTTCTAAACGTTCATTTTTGTTTTTCAAAATCTTATTTTTGTTAATTACTTTTAGACTAATTTTGCAAAGCTTATCATATTCACGGTGTAAACATTCATCATCTAATGATGAACTACACAATATAGAGACTCGGAACATACCTCATTTGAGTCTTTTGCCATGAGACAAATTTCTTCGTTCTCCTCCTCACTCATTCCCCACGAGCCACTTACGAACGCCTTTTGTTCGTCACGTTTAGGACACTCACTAATGAAGTGATTAGGATCCCCGCATTTAAAACATGTGCGTTCGTCCTTTACTTTCTTGTCGTCTTTGCCTTTCTGGAACCCCTTATTGTCGTCATACGGTTGCTTGACATATCTTCCTTTTCTCTGAAAGAACTTCTTGAAGTCCCGTACCTCCATTGCATACTCTTCGTCATCACTTTCCGAAGATGAGGTTTCTTCATCGCTTGAGACTTTCTTGACTTTTAAGACAAGAGATTTGTGCTTCTCTTTCTTTTCTTTTGAAGCTTCGGAGTCTCTAGCGAGGACGAGCTAATATACTTTTAGGTTGCCTATGAGTTCATCGAGAGTGAGGATTGACAAGTCTTTGGACTCTTTGATGGCCGTCACCTTTGGTCTCCACTTTGATGGAAGCGCCCTTAGAAATCTCCTGTAATGAAGAATAATAGTATTAAAGTTAGCAAAAGAATTATCTATACTATCTTCATCCGATATTGAAAATTGTTCATATTGTTGAACAAATAAATCAATTTTGTTGTTTTTAACTTGTTGATTTCCTTGGTGTGTTACAACTAAAGAATTCTAAATTTCTTTAGAGGTTTTAAGCATAGAAATTCATTCAAATTCCTTTTTAGGTAAGGCATTATATAAAACTATTTTTGCCTCACTATTTTTAGAAAGCTTTTTCTTTTGGTCATCGGAGAGACGATCATGAGGGATGTTTACTTCGTTGCCGGTTTTATCATCTTTTGTAGAAGCTTGAAAATCACCTTCAACAATAATATACCAAAGATCAATATCTTTTGATTTCACATAAGTTTCAAATCTATTTTTACAATAAATAAAACCATTAGTTTCAAGTAGTGGAGGTCGTTGCATAGATTGCCCTTCTCTATAATTTTCAAAACTCATTGTGATCGAAAAGTTTTTAAAATAGAATTTACTTTAAAACTTTTGTAAATCTTGCTCTGATACCAATTTTGGAAAACTAGAAGGGGGGGGGGTTGAATAGTTTTACCGATTTTAATTTAAGTTTCAAAGATTTAGATTCGATCTTATGTGAATTCGTATGGATGGATAGATAGTATAAAGCAATAAGTAAAGTAAATAATGAAAGCAAGTAAAGTAAAGGATAGAGAGTAGCGACACAAGTGATTTATAGCGGTTCGGCTACAAGGACACCTTCCTTGCCCTACTCCACTCCCCGAGTTCCCCACTCGAGAGTTCAAGCACTATGTCAACAAGCTCCTTCAACACGGCGGAGAAGACTCACAACGTTTCTTACACTTTTTCTGGTACAAAGCTAAATACCGAGTCCTTAGCACGGCGGACCAAACCAACACAACTATTACACAACAACTATGTAAAATACAAAATACAAGATCTTGCTACAAAAATCTTGTGGATTGACAAATCAATCAAGGACCCTTTGCTTGGATGACTTGTAGTATATCGTGATCTCGCCTTTGAGAATGACCTATATGAGAATCACAACAAAAGTAAGAAGAACTACTAGATTGATCAAGTGATCAAAGATTAGAAGAGTGAGATAATATATGAGAGAGTTGTAAGAAGAAAGGGTGAGTAACAATGAAGAAATGGCTCATTATTTATAGGCACAAAAGGTTACTGTAGCCCGGTTCTGGCGGATCCCTTACTTGGGGGATCCGTCCAGTGCAATCCTAGGGATCCGGCAGTCTGGGTTGCAAATCGGGTTATAGGTAGGAACCATGGGTACCCAACAATGTATCTAGACAATGGGTCATGGGTCGGGTCATGGGTTATGGACATTGGGTCATGGGTCATGGATAATACCCAACATGATTTCATGCATGATGTCATGCAATGGGTCATGGGTTATGGATTAGCTCCATGGGTATGGGTCATGGGTCTTGGATATTACCCATCCTATTACATAAACTATTACAACAAATGAATTATTACAACATTTTATGTGAATGACCAAATGTATATACTTTACAAAAATAACATGTATTCTTATAATTTTACTTACGATAACTTTCTATTTGTTATCAACAAAACACAACGAGATCGCTAAATATGAATAAACGTTTTTATGGTTTATTTGTATTAACACACATGAACAGTTTTGCAATTTACTCTTAAAAAAATTAGCTCTATAATCAGTATATCTCAGCAAATACTTTTGATAAGAACTACTTGAAACATCAAAGAACCAAATAATATGTAGAAACCTAATTCAGTACATTAGATGCTCATCATCATGATTATCAAAACTATAATCATAATCATCATATCAACTGAAACCATCAATTGATATTAACCATTCTCTTTATTTAACGTTTAACAAACATGATTTGATTTCTTAACATTTTTCATTATAAATAGAACTCTCATTAACATAAATCTAGGTCGATTACATTACACAACGTGCATGATGCAAGAACAACAACTAAAATCTACAATAAACATCAAAATCTACGCATTGTTCGTGCATCAAAATGGTACATGCATATTAAATAAAACTTCTAGCCCTTTTACTAGAATTCCCGTAAACTCCATTCTCGGCTTGCTCATTTCACCATGGCAGAGTCGTCACCCATAGGGTTATAGAGCTGGCCTTGGCTCTTGAGATCATCCACCCTTCGAACTCATTAGCCAATAGCCCGAAGCCTTGGCACATATGTACATATAGGGCAATAACCAAAAGATCCAAGGAGAACCAATAAACAATATGGCAGCAACTTACAGCAAACCATGGGTGAGTAGCGTGTGGGTCAAAAACATAGAGAACAAGGAAAACGCCACCAATAACTACAAAGTGCAGAATAAACGATTAAGTCTTCATTCTTTCCCTCCCCCATTGTGTTTAATTCGCGTGTTCTTTGGTTTACTTCTTCGTGTTCTTCTAATGCATTAAAATCTTCTCTTTTCTAATTTTTTTTCTCACATTCCTTTCTTCAAGGTACTGTTGTATTTTTGTTAGGCGTTGAGAAATTTCCTACCTTAAATGTCGACAGATTTTAGGGTGCAATTATGTTGGATATGTTGGAGACTTTCTGGATACGTGACTTGCTATTAGTACAGGCAAAAAATGTTCCTTAGACCAAGTCAGTTTTATCAAACATCTTTTAATATATTACTTTTTTAATTAAAAAAAATCAATTGGTATAACATGCGGACATTATTAATCTTTCTTTTAACCTTATTTTGATTTAGTTGTTAAAATCCTTGTGAATGTGAATATAGTTGTTAAAATGTCCAAATGTGGATTTATTTGTTAAAATGTAGTTTTTATTAGGATTTAGTTGTTCAATTTTAGTTTTTGTTAGGATAAAACTGTTTTTTTGTTTTAGTTGTTAAAATTTAGATTTTGTTAAGGAAAAATTGTTATTTTGATTTTTATATACATTAATTTTGCGCTTTTTTATGCGATACACTAAAAAATCACAGAAATCGTGCACCATAAATAATACTTTCTCTGTTTCAAAATAAATGTATAGCTTTATATTTTTGGATGTTGGGTGTCCGTTTTGTGTTTCAACCAATAAAACAAAATAGTGAGTGAATGTGATATTTGATTGATAAATAGTGTAGTTAGTATAAAATCCTAAAGCCCAAATCACCGATTCAAAACCCAAACCGCCGATTCAAAACCCAAACCGCCAATTCGAAACCCTAATTGTCGATTCGAAACCCTAACCGCTTATTCAAAACCTAAGCGCCGATTCGAAACCCTAACCACCGATTCGAAACCCTAATCACCGAATTGAAACCCTAACCGCCGATTCCAAACCCTAACCGCCGATTTGAAACCCTAACCATTGATTCATAACCCTAACTGCCGATTCATAACCATAACCACCGAATCGAAACCCTAACCACCGAATTCAAATCCTAACCGCCGATTCGAAACCCTAACCACCGATTTGAAACACACGGCTGATTCAAAACCCTAACCACCGAATCGAAACCCTAACAACCAATTTGAAGTTTGTAAAGAGATAGATTAATTTTTGAAGTTTTAATTAATTTGAAGTTTTATTAATTTGATTTTGATTTAGAAATGAAGAAAGAATGACAATAGATGTCTTGTAGTGGGGAGAGAATGACGATAGAAAATTAAAAAAGATATTAATCCTACTTTGTATCTAATTATAACTCTAAAGTAAAATAAATAAATAAATAAATAAACATATGTTCTTGGTCAAACATTACTACATTTTTGCTCGCGATTTTTAAAAGTGTGGTTAACAATAGATTTTTACTAACACATTTTATTTATAGTTTTTGTAAAAAAATAAAGTTTGCTCACACATTTTCATAAGTGTAGGTATAAACAAAACTTTTTGTCAGATTTAAAAAAATGTGGGTAAAAGTTAAACTTACCGACATTTCAAAAAAACTGTGGGTAAAACTAAACTTTTGCCAACGCAATAAATTAAGTGTGAGTAAAACCTAGGCCTTTACTTACATATTTTAATTAGTGTTATTGAAAGTTAGACTTTTTCTTACATTTTTTTAAATGATGTGAAAGTATACTATAATATAATAACTCTTTTTAAAAAACATTTCTTAAAAAAGTGTAAGTAAATGTATATATATTTATACTTAAAGCATAAGGTATGGGGTGCTATTGGTGAGCCATTAGTGTGCCAACCTTACCGGCCAACATGCCAAACTTGTGCCAAATGCATTATTTTGTGTTTTGAGCCACTCTACTAGCTCAAGCCAAATGCACGTTTTGTGTGTGTGTGTTTTTATTGTGAGTGGGTGGTATATTTGGTGGGGTATTTTGTGGGACCTACAGATGATGTTAGTGGTGTGTTATGAAGGAGGGTTGTTTGAGTTATTGGTGTTTTATTGGGAGGTGTATGATGTGGCGCTGAGGTGGCATACCAATAACGTGTTATTGGGTCCTTGCATACCTTGTGCTCTTACGCTTTTTATGAGTGTCACTAAAATATGTGTGTTAAAAGACACTTTTTGTAGTGGATGATCTATCACTTTATCGTATGCCATTAAAGGTAAGAATGGTAATAAATATGTCAACCCGTTTACATTAAGACCATGTGGCCAGTTTATCTTCGTAAACTATCTATAAATAGTCTAGTAGCAAGATCAACATCTTAACACCATGCAAGTACTTATATTTCCCTTTGCATACAGAGTATCATTTGTTTATACATCTTCCAGGCTCGAAACAATGGGAGCTGGTGGCCAGATGAATGTTTCGAATATCGAAATAGACATACTCCAACGTGTTCCGGTCTTTAGACCTCCATTTCGGATAGCTGATGATCTAAGGAAACAAATACCACCACACTGTTTTAAACGCTCTCTTATCCGCTCTCTTGGTTCCTTCTTTCGAGATCATTTTGTAATCTATTCTTTATACTATCTCGCATTAAACTACATCCCATTGCTCTCTCAACCCCTCTTATGTCGCATGGCCACTATATCGGCTCGCCCAAGGTAGTATTCTAATGGGATTTTGAATCCTTTGCCGTGAATGTGGCCATAATGCTTTTAGTGAGTATGATGAGTGTCTAAATACTCATCATTTTTATACCTTTTAAACTGCAAAAACATCTGAAAACACTCAGAAATGCATCAAAATGATAAAAATATCACAAATAAGTGTTTTATGTGTTTCAAATGCAAAAATACCAAAATCAGATGAAAAACGTATCAAGTTTGCACAATTGGCAGTTTTAGTCCCCCAAGTTTCAAAAGTTGTCAAATATAGTCCCTGGTAAATCAAAATAAAGAAAAAATGTTATTTAAAGTCCCTAGGGATTCATGAGTTGTCAAAAATAGTCCTTTGAAGTTAAAATTGCATATTTGCAACTAAGGTCCCTAAAGTTTGAAAATTATCATAAAAGGTCCTCGGATATTTAAAAAAATGAAAATAATCAAATGCTGTCCTTATACTATTCATATATGGCATAATTGGTCCTTTTAATAACTCTAGAAAAAGTTCAGTTTTGGTCCCTCAAGTTTGGAGAAATTGCATAAATGGTCCTTGTGTTAATAAGCAAAACCAAACCGGACCCTTTTTATTAATATCACAAATCCAATCCACATACCAGCTGGCCCAAATGCAAACCCAAGCCCAAATATCTTGACCCTTGAACCATGAACCTTGAGCCAGTCCATAATCCATTTGACCCCTGCCAATACCCTATTTTGACCCCTCCCCATTATTAATATCCAATGGTCAAACAAAGTCAACGCTACCAAAATACCCAGTTATATCAAGTTCTTTTTCGCCTTCACCATCACCTGTAACCCCAAAACCAGTGGTTTTTACCACCACCTCACTACCTTTCCACCTCACCTATACTACTCTCCAGCTCATCCCCCTCCTCTCATTAGCCTACCTTGCATTTAATGCATCCCCACCATCAAACACTCCAACCTCACCTCAAAACTGTTTTTTACTGCCAAATCAACCCTAGCTCCATATCTACTTCCCAACTTGTCCCTTCCACCTCCACAATCACCCAAAAATCCTTAATTGCTCTAAACCTGCTCTAATCCACTAGTACCACTTTTGGCCAAAATCAGTTTTTAAAGGCTAGGATGAATTCAAAGAAATCAATGGCCATGATTGCAAGTGGGAAATGACCAGAGTGCTAGTAGGAACTCCAAAAGGCTATAAAGAAGGAAGGAGAAGCAATGTAAAGATATATCTAGAATAATTTTTAATTTATTTGGTCGTTTTAATTAACTTAAGCTTTCCAGTGTATTTCTTAGCTTTCAAGTACTGTTTTTCTCAAGTTCAGTGTATTGTAAATCTTTTCAATAATCAATTTCAGTGTTCAAGTTTCAAATTCAGTTTATGCAATTTTCATTTCAAAAATCTCAATATGTGTTAATGTTGTTGTTAGTTGTTGCTTTGGACTCATAAGCTCACTTAAGCTCCTTATAAAGCTTTCTAAGCTTTAGTAACCTTTAAAATTCTGTTTAGTATCAAAAAGAAAAATACCAAAAATACCAAATAAATTAGTGAAAAATAAAAAATCAAGAATGAAGAAGAGAGAAAGCTGGAGCAAGGTGAATTTTGGATTGCCTTGGGTTTAGAGCTTCTTGGGAAGCTATAGGTTGTGTTCTCAGTACTTTGGTTCTTTGTTTTATGCTTGAACTCAATTTGTAAGCAATTTCTCATAATTTGCATTTCATAGTATAAGTGCTTAAAGTTTGTTAATTTTAGTTTAAATCTGTTTTAATATAGTTATTATAAGATAATCACTAGATTCCTTGCTTTAAAAACCTGTTTTAGTATGTAAAGCTTCAAAACAGTTTCATATAGGACTGTTTGGATTTGCTTGTTTAACTGTTTTAAAGAGTGTTGGTGTTGTTTCTTGTTATTGTTCTCAGGTCACATAAGTACCTAATATCTTATTGCAACAAAGAAAACCAGTCCTTATTTAAGAAAAAGTCAAAAATACTTTTAATCTCACTTATCTAGTTAATTGTTAGGATTTAGGAACTAAAAGTCATCATAGTTGTTTAGAACTTGTTAACTTAGCTTAATTCCATCTTATTTTAGGTTAATACAACATAATTAGTGAGTAGGATTAATTTAAAGTTCACTTAAGTCAACTTATTAGAGTTATATAAAAAGTCAAAATTTTCAATTTAGCGCTTTTTGAATAAAATAGATAATTTAATATAGGACTTAATTTTAGCTTTCAAGATTTGAGCTTTAGGAATATTAAAATATAGCTGCTCATCTTAATCATAATATTTTTTATATTTTCTAGTTAGCTTATTAAACTGCTTATTTTTTAGTTTCTTTTAAGTCCTTTTCTAAAAATGTGCCATGTGCACAGTTTGAGTGACCTTTTTCACAAGCTCATCAAGAGCTTATTAGTGAACCTCATCTTATGAACCTTGGCTTTTTGGAAAGCCAATCTAGCCATTTCACAGGACCAGTGCTTATTTTCCATTTTGCAGCTTATTTGGTAGGGCTGCAACAAGCTTTTAGTTTGTCCCAATTCTTGTATACACCGACTCCGATATACTGAGTCTTTACTCAGTGTCTACAAGCTTTTTCAAAAGCTTGTCATAAGCTCATCAGTGGACCCTAAGGGTTGTTCTTGGTTCCTTTGCTCAAACCCAAACCGCTCTTGGCTATCTGTTTTCGCCAAGTTTGAGAGCTGAAGCTCAGTGGACCCCACTTGTTTTGTCCTTTAAACTCTGTCCCATAACTGCCTTTTAGAACATTGAGAAGCCAAGTGCTTATTTGCTTATTTTAAGCTTTTCAAAGATAATTCTTTGTGCTTTTTAGCTTCATATAAGTAGCTTGTAGCTTGTTGCATCTTATTCTAACTTTGGTTCTAGCTTGTAAGCTTGTTTGAGCTTAACATCAAAATAAACTCATAAGCTCACTGTTGAGCTAATAAGCTCTCAAACTGCTTATTTTTAAATTGTAAAATTTTTGTCTTTATTAATGTTACTTATTTTCAGTAGTATAATAGTTTTCAAAAAGAAAAATCATAAAAACATCATTTTAAAAATAGTGATAGCGTTTATTTAATAGAAATTAGTTTTTTAATTTTCTTTTTCAGCTTATTATTAAGCACTTCCTGTTTTTATAATTTTCTTAGCTTTCTGTTAACATTAGATATTTATAGAAAAAATTTCATAATTTTCTTATCCTGTTTAGTATTTATTAGAATTAAAAATAGTTAAAAGTATTAAATAATTAATAATAAATAAATAAAAAGCATAAAAAATATCTTTTCAGTTTTAAAATTAGTTTTCTAATATTTTAGATTTTTCTAAGTCATAATTTCATTTTTCTAGCTTTATTTCATATTTTATTATATTTTAGAGTATTATTAAATAGTTAAAAATAGTTTTTAATTAATAATAATTAAATAAATAGTTATAAAAATAATTTTAATTTTTTAATAAATTTTCTTTTATTATTAGGTTTGTAAAAATATCATTTTCATATTTGTAGGTCTTTTATTTCTTAAAACTCACGTTTTATTATGTACGTTTACGTAGTTTATTAAACGTACGCGTTCACATTTGTTTAATCTGATTGTTGTGCTTTACAGTTCTGTATTCAAATACCATTCCAATCAATCAGTAGTGTAATTTCCAATCAAAATCCTTACAGATCATTATCCTTAGTGATCATTCGACATCTGAACGTTTTAAGCACCATTAATCCTCCGTGGGACTTAACGACCCGGGAATCCACTATATTCCAAGGGAAATTGCATTGGTTTTAGACTGTTTGAATTTTATTACGGTTGACCATTCACAAGTGGTTGACTTGTGTGATAAACTTGACAGTTCGAACCCGATCAAATTTTGGCCCGCTACCGGAGGCTTTAGCGTGTTTTTTGCATTCTCAGACCCATTCTTGCACATATACCACCTTTTGTAAACAGTTTTTTGTAAAGTTATCAATATCAAAAAGTTCATTAACACTTTTCCTAAAGTGTTAACAACACCTAAAAAAATATAAAACAACAAAACAATCGTAACGTTTTCTATCTTGTATTTTCTTTAAGGTGATTCTTAAAAAGATACGATTTGGTTAAACGAGACGATACCAAAAATATTGTCCAAAAGTTTTAAACCCTTAGCACAAATTCATACCTACGTCTTTTCTGTGGTACTTAAATACATAAAAATCAACCACCGCAAATCAAGGCAGAACACCTACCAACTGGGGTGTGAACATTAATAAGTTCCCAATCTTACAGATCAAAACTTGCCTTTGTGTCCTTGTGATTTGGTATACCTTTTTCAAAGAAGCCATTTCATTTGTGATTATTGGTTAAGTTCACTTGTCGTTTTGCCTCGCATTTGTTTTGAAAACTGATTTTTATGCTTAGTGCATGCGCACTCGTTCTTCAAGCTCCACAAGTCCACTTTCAGAGCTTGCAAATATTCCACGTAGACGTAGAGGACGTTCGCTCCTTCACCGCGATCTGAGGAACGTCTAGCACCACCACCCCCTATCGTAATGGCAGAAGACAAACCGATGAATGAGCTTCTCCAAGCACCCATCGAGGGTTACGGAGATGCCATTATTGTCCCAGCCATCGGGGCTGATACCTTCGAGCTCAAAACCGGGTTGCTTAATCTTGTAACCCAAAGCCAATTTTATGGTTTTGAGCGGGATGATCCTCATGCACATATTCGATGGTTTAACAAGATTGCATCTACCATCAAATACAAGAATGTCCCACATGAAGCAATTAAGCTTCTTCTGTTCCCATTCTCTCTAGAGGGACAAGCCCGAATTTGGCTTGAGAAACAACCCCCTCGTTCCATTAAGACATGGGAAGATCTAGTCACTAAGTTTGTTAACGAATTCTATCCTCCATCCCGAACTACAAGTCTTAAGAATGAGATAATGAAATTTTCTCAAAGATTTGATGAATCATTCGGTGAGGCATGGGATCGTTACAAAGAGTTGCTCCTCAAGTGTCCACATCATGGTTTTACCGAGTTAATGCAAATGGATACTTTCTACAATGGTCTGAACCAAACTAACCAAGACTCTTTAAATGCCTCCGCGGAGGTAATTTCCTGAGCAAGACCACAAAAGAAGCCTTGCAAATCATAGAAAACAAGTCCTGTGTCCGCCCTTTCCGAACACAGACATATCAGTCTCAGTCTAATGCAGGACCTTCTACTTCATCTCATGTGAGTACATCTAGCACCGATGCTAAGATTGACAAACTCACGGATATTGTTCAGGCTTTGGTTCTTGCTAACCAAAAGAAAGTCACTTTCACACAGATACCATCACATGGTGAAATGAAGAAAGTCTAGGTCTGTGTTACTTGTGGTGGCCCTCATGCATACTACAACTGCTATCACAACCGATGGTAGTCCGTTTGAAGCCAATGCCATAGCCGGTATTTCACATCAAGGAGGTAATCAATACCGTCCTCAAAATGAACCAAACTACCGTGCTAATACTTATCAGGGACCACCCGGTTTTAACCAGAATCCTAACATACAAAACCGAATCGAACCAACCTAGAATTAACCAAGGTTATCAAAACCAAGGTAATTTCTATCCCGGACCAAATCAAGGTTTCCAACATCAAGGAAACCTTAATCAAAACAATTTCAATCGAGGGAATCAATTTCATGGGAATATGAATCCTAATCAAGGAAATTTTCAAAATCAAGGCCCTAATTTGAATAATAAAGGCCAAAATTTTCCTAATCAAACTCAAGCCATTGTTCCAACTGGACCATCATCTGATGAGTTATTGAAACAATTCATGAAATCCCAAGATGAAATGAACAGGTTGTTGGTCGGTCAGATCGCTGATCTAAAGAAGTCTTTAAATGATCAACCCTCGGGCTTAGGAAAACTTCCGAGCAACACGATCGCTAACCCGAGGGGCGATGCAAAGGCGATCACAACCAGAAGTGGTGTATCATACGATGGACCCGCTATTCCTACTACCTCTTCTTCTTCTTTCCCGAAGATAGTGGAAAGTGAACCTGAGGCGACAAAGGACAAGGAACTTCCTACTAATAACGGAGGTACCAACGATGTCCATCCTCAAGTTGTCCCGAAACCCAAATCCAATCCAGAGTTGTTCTTGAACCTCCAGTAGCTCCCGTTGAAAACCCCAAATCCAAATCTTCTATTCCTTACCCATCACGTTTGAATGAGCAAAAGCTCCGCGAAAAGCCAGTCATCAAATGGACAAATTTTTTCAAATTTTCCAAGAACTACATTTTGACATAAGCTTTGCGGATGCTATCATGCTGATGCCCAAGTTTGCATCAACTCTCAAACACATGTTAAGCAACAAGAAAAAGCTGTTTGAAATGGCTAAAACTCCTCTGAACGAGAACTGCTCAGCAGTTATCTTGAAGAAGCTTCCCGAGAAGCTTGGAGATCCTGGAAAATTTCTCTTACCTTGTGTATTTCCAGGGATGGTTGAATGCTTTGCCTTAGCAGATCTTGGTGCAAGCATCAATCTGATGCCTTATTCAGTATGGAAGAAACTTTCTCTTCCGGATCTTACTCCTACATGCATGACTCTCGAGCTTGCAGATCGTACAATATCCCGTCCACTTGGCATTGCCGAGGACGTATTTGTGAAAGTAGGAAAGTTCCATTTTCCAGCTGACTTTGTGGTTGTTGACTTCGATGTCGATCATCGGGTTCCTCTCATTGTTGGACGAGGATTCCTTAGAATGGGCCGTGCTTTCATTGATGTATTTGAGCAAGAAATCACATTACGTGTAGGTAATAAAGCTGTCACCTTTAACCTTGATCAAACTTCGAGGTACTCCGCAAACTATGATTCTGAGTCGGTTAACCGAATAGATATCATTGATGTTGCTTCTGAAGAGTACTCTCAAGAAGTTCTTGGTTTTGATCATAATTCTTCGAGTGATAATCTCACTCATTCATCTCAACCCATCATTGCCAATTCTACTCCTTCTCTCACTCCATTTGAGGAAAGTGACTTCATCTTGGAAGAGATTGAAGCATACTTGTCTAGTGATTCAGTTTCATGGGAAATTGATCACGCTCCAATTGACATCGAGGGAGATATACTTCTCATTGAGAAGTTGCTTAATGATGATCCATCATCACTCCCTCCCGTCGAGCTTCATAACAAGGAAGTCAATTCAGTTGAGAAAACTGAAGAATTTCCTGAAGTCGAACTTAAGGACTTACCACCTCATCTCGAATATGCATTTCTTGAAGGTGATGATAAATTACCCGTCATTATTTCTCGAGATTTGAGTAAAGATGAAAAGACTGCTTTGATAAAGGTCTTGAAGTCACACAAGCAAGCAATTGCTTGGAAACTCTCCGACATTAAGGGTATCAACCCTGAGTTTTGTACTCACAAAATCTTGATGGAGGATGACTTCAAGCCAGCAGTTCAACATCAGAGACGAGTAAATCCAAAAATCCATGATGTTATCAAACAGGAGGTTATCAAACTTCTTGATGCCGGTTTAATTTACCCGATCTCTGATAGTCCTTGGGTTAGCCCAATCCATTGTGTTCCGAAAAAGGGTGGCATAACTGTTGTCACAAATGAAGAAAACGAATTAATTCCAACTCGGCTGGTAACGGGATGGCGTGTTTGCATTGACTATCGTAAGTTAAATGACGCCACCCGAAAAGACCATTTTCCTCTACCCTTTATGGACCAAATGCTTGAGAGATTAGCAGGAAACGAATACTATTGTTTCCTTGATGGTTTCTCGGGGTATTTTCAGATCCCCATTGATCCACAGGATCAAGAAAAGACCACATTCACCTGCCCATACGGAACTTTTGCCTACGGACGTATGCCTTTTGGCCTATGTAATGCTCCTGGCACGTTCCAACGATGTATGATGGCAATTTTCCACGACATGATCGGGAAACAATGGAGGTGTTTATGGATGACTTCTCGGTCATTGGGGACTCATTTCAAACATGTCTCTCCCATTTAGAAAAATGCTAAAACGGTGTGAAGACACCAATCTTTGTCTAAATTGGGAGAAGAGCCACTTTATGGTCAAAGAAGGCATAGTCCTTGGCCATAAGATTTCAAAAACGGGATTGAGGTAGATAGAGCAAAAGTCGATGTTATTGCTAAATTGCCTCATCCTACTACCGTCCAAGGTATTAGGAGTTTTTTAGGTCATGCCGGTTTTTATCGCAGATTCATACAAGATTTTTCTAAGATCGCCCGACCTATGACCCATCTTCTTGAAAAAGATGCTCCTTTTATCTTCTCACATGAGTGCATCGAAGCTTTTGAAACATTAAAAAAAAAGCTTACTGAAGCACCCATTCTCGTTGCTCCCGACTGGATTTGCCTTTGAGCTCATGTGTGATGCAAGTGATTTTGCTATCGGTGCAGTCCTAGGGCAACGTAGATCCAAGCATTTTCAGCCTATCCACTACGCAAGTAAAACTATGACTGAAGCTCAAACCCATTACACCACCACAGAAAAAGAGCTACTATCCGTGGTGTATGCGTTGAGAAGTTTCGCCGTACTTAATCTTAACCAAATGCGTGGTGTATACGGATCACTCAGCTCTCAAATATCTCTTTGCAAAACAAGATGCAAAGCCGAGATTGCTCCGTTGGGTTCTTCTCCTGCAAGAATTTGATATCATTATACGTGATAAAAAAGGAGCTGAGAACCTGGCTGCTGATCATCTGTCACGTCTAGAAAACCCTCACCAAGATGTTTTCGAGAAAAAGGAAATAAATGAAACATTTCCTCTCGAGACACTCAATGCGGTTACTTTTCGTGGAAACTCTACTACCCCATGGTTTGCTGACTTCGCAAATTACCATGCGGGTAACTTCATAGTGAAAGGAATGTCGACCCAACTGAAGAACAAATTCTTCAAGGATGTTAAACATTACTTCTGGGACGACCCCTACTTATTCAAAATCTGTGAGGATCAAGTCATCCGACGGTGTGTTTATGGACAGGAAGCTATTGACATTCTCAAAGCTTGCCATGCTGGACCCACCGGGGGCCATCATAGTCCAAATTACACCGCCAAAAAGGTGTTTGATTCCGGGTTTTATTGGCCCGCTATTTATAAGGATGCCCACGATTTTGTCAGAACCTGTGACGCTTGTCAACGTCATGGAAATATCTCACAAAGAAATGAAATGCCGCAAAACGCCATTCAAGTGTGTGAGATTTTTGACATCTGGGGCATTGACTTTATGGGGCCATTTCCATCATCTCGAGGAAACAAATACATACTTGTGGCTGTTGACTATTTGTCAAAATGGGTTGAAGCGAAAGCTTTACCTACCAACGATGCCCGAGTTATTGTGAAATTCTTAAAATCTCTTTTTGCTAGGTTTGGAACTCCACGAGCTATAATCAGTGATCGTGGTACGCATTTCTGCAATGACCAATTTGATAGAGTCATGCAAAAGTATGGTGTAACTCACCGTGTCTCTACTGCATACCACCCACAAACAAGTGGGCAAGTGGAAGTTTCCATCCGTGGTATAAAAAGAATTCTTGAAAGGACAGTAGGCGAAAACCGTGCATCCTGGTCAGATAAACTAGATGACGCACTCTGGGCCTTCCGTACAGCTTATAAATCACCAATCGGGTGTACTCAATACAAGCTTGTGTACGGAAAGGCGTGTCATCTGCCGATTGAGCTCGAGCACAAAGCATACTGGGCCTTGAAACATGCAAACTTCGATATTCATACAGCTTGATCACGAAAAGTTCAAATGAATTAATTAAATGAACTACGTGATCAAGCATACGAGAACTCTTTGATCTACAAACAAAAGACAAAGAAGATTCATGACTCCAAAATCAAGAACCGCGTTTTCAACGTCGGTGATCGAGTCCTTCTTTTCAATTCAAGATTAAAGATTTTCTCAGGAAAACTAAAATCCCGCTGGTCTGGACCATTCACCATCACTAAAGTATTTCCTTATGGAACTATTGAGTTATCTCAACCCGATGGTCCAAATTTTAAAGTGAATGGTTATCGATTAAAACACTATTTTGGAGAGGACATTCCACCCATGGTTGTCCCAGATTTACAAACTTTCCCCATGAACCAATGAATGCGGGGATCGAGTCAAGCTAGTGACTCGGGAATCAAAAACAATAGCACACCATATGGGTTTTCACCCATATTTCTGACTTCTTTCTACTTTCTACCACCCTAGTGTGGGGGAGTTGCCCCCCGCTTTTATATATTAAGTTTCATATAAAAAAAATGTGTATATATCAAAAATAAAATAATGGCCGTAGTATTTCCCTTTTACGTTCTAAGTTTCGGCATAACCGCCGGTACTTTGAATATTGAGGGCAATATTCATTTCTAGTGTGGGGAAGAATTCTCACGAATTTTATCATGTAATTATACCACCCTATTCCCCCATTTTTGGCAAAAAATTTTTTTGGAGTAAGTGTTTTTCACTTACTCAGAAAATGGTAATCAGTCCGCCATGTCTAACCCACATAAGGATTGGCTAATCCAGGAGCAAACGGCTCTTGGTAAAGATATCTCAAATCCGTTTATGGCTTGCAATTTTCCCAAAATTGTATGGTGTTCAGCTCACCATATCTTTAATTAGTGAAGAGTTGGCTAGACCGCAAGTTTATGGCTTGTGGTAAAGGCAGTGGAAAAACCATAATTGGTAATCAGCTCACCAAAGATAATATTGATAATTTATCTAAGAGTTGGCTAGTCCAGAGCAAACGGCTTCTGGTAAAGACAAATCAAATCCGTTGAAAGTTGGTGATTTGCTCAAAATCATTTGGTTATCATTGTACCAAGGTTCTTACTTGAACTGAAACAACTGGCTACTCCGGAAGTAATGGCTTTTGGTAAAGAGATGAAATCCATTAATTTTTCTCAAAAGATTGCTAGGGGCTAGCAATATCTTAGTGTGGGGATTGATGAGTGTCTAAATACTCATCATTTTTATACCTTTTAAACTGCAAAAACATCTGAAAACACTCAAAAATGCATCAAAATGATAAAAATATCACAAATAAGTGTTTTATGTGTTTCAAATGCAAAAATACCAAAATCGATGAAAACGTATCAAGTTTGCACAATTGGCGTTTTAGTCCCCAAGTTTCAAAAGTTGTCAAATATAGTCCCTGGTAAATCAAAATAAAGAAAAAATGTTATTTAAAGTCCCTAGGGATTCATGAGTTGTTAAAAATAGTCCTTTGAAGTTAAAATTGCATATTTGCAACTAAGGTCCCTAAAGTTTGAAAATTGTCATAAAAGGTCCTCGGATATTTAAAAAAATGAAAATAATCAAATGTGGTCCTTGTACTATTCATATATGGCATAATTGGTCCTTTTAATAACTCTGGAAAAAGTTCAGTTTTGGTCCCTCAAGTTTGGAGAAATTGCATAAATGGTCCTTGTGTTAATAAGCAAAACCAAACCGGACCCTTTTTATTAATATCACAAATCCAATCCACGTACCAGCTGGCCCAAATGCAAACCCAAGCCCAAATATCTTGACCCTTGAACCATGAACCTTGAGCCAGTCCATAATCCATTTGACCCCTGCCAATACCCTATTTTGACCCTCCCCCCTTATTAATAACCAATGGTCAAACAAAGTCAAACGCGCCAAAATACCAGTTATACTGTTCTTCGTCTTCACCATCACCTGTAAACCCAAAACCAGTGGTTTTTACCACCACCTCACTACCTTTCCACCCCACCTATACTACTCTCCAGCTCATCCCCCTCCTCTCATTAGCCTACCTTGCATTTAATGCATCCCCACCATCAAACACTCCAACCTCACCTCAAAACCTGTTTTTACTGCCAAATCAACCCTAGCTCCATATCTACTTCCCAACTTGTCCCCTCCACCTCCACAATCACCCAAAAATCCTTAATTGCTCTAAACCTGCTCTAATCCACTAGTACTACTTTTGGCGCCAAAATCAGTTTTAAAGGCTAGGATGAATTCAGAGAAATCAATGGCCATGATTGCAAGTGGGAAATGACCAGAGTGCTAGTAGGAACTCCAAAAGGCTATAAAGAAGGAAGGAGAAGCAATGTAAAGATATATCTAGAATAATTTTTAATTTATTTGGTCGTTTTAATTAACTTAAGCTTTCCAGTGTATTTCTTAGCTTTCAAGTACTGTTTTTCTCAAGTTCAGTGTATTGTAAATCTTTTTCAATAATCAATTTCAGTGTTCAAGTTTCAAATTCAGTTTATGCAATTTTCATTTCAAAAATCTCAATATGTGTTAATGTTGTTGTTAGTTGTTGCTTTGGACTCATAAGCTCACTTAAGCTCCTTATAAAGCTTTTCTAAGCTTTTAGTAACCTTTAAAACTCTGTTTAGTATCAAAAAGAAAAATACCAAAAATACCAAATAAATTAGTGAAAAATAAAAAATCAAGAATGAAGAAGAGAGAAAGCTGGAGCAAGGTGAATTTTGGATTGCCTTGGGTTTAGAGCTTCTTGGGAAGCTATAGGTTGTGTTCTCAGTACTTTGGTTCTCTGTTTTATGCTTGAACTCAATTTGTAAGCAATTTCTCATAATTTGCATTTCATAGTATAAGTGCTTAAAGTTTGTTAATTTTAGTTTAAATCTGTTTTAATATAGTTATTATAAGATAATCACTAGATTCCTTGCTTTAAAAACCTGTTTTAGTATGTAAAGCTTCAAAACAGTTTCATATAGGACTGTTTGGATTTGCTTGTTTAACTGTTTTAAAGAGTGTTGGTGTTGTTTCTTGTTATTGTTCTGTGTCACATAAGTACCTAATATCTTATTGCAACAAAGAAAACCAGTCCTTATTTAAGAAAAAGTCAAAAATACTTTTAATCTCACTTATCTAGTTAACTGTTAGGATTTAGGAACTAAAAGTCATCATAGTTGTTTAGAACTTGTTAACTTAGCTTAATTCCATCTTATTTTAGGTTAATACAACATAATTAGTGAGTAGGATTAATTTAAAGTTCACTTAAGTCAACTTATTAGAGTTATATAAAAAGTCAAAATTTTCAATTTAGCAGTTTTTGAATAAAATAGATAATTTTATATAGGACTTAATTTTAGCTTTCAAGATTTGAGCTTTAGGAATATTAAAATATAGCTGCTCATCTTAATCATAATATTTTTTATATTTTCTAGTTAGCTTATTAAACTGCTTATTTTTTAGTTTCTTTTAAGTCCTTTTCTAAAAATGTGCCATGTGCACAGTTGAGTGACCCTTTTTCACAAGCTCATCAAGAGCTTATTAGTGAACCTCATCTTATGAACCTTGGCTTTTTGGAAAGCCAATCTAGCCATTTCACAGGACCGGTGCTTATTTTCCATTTTGCAGCTTATTTGGTAGGGCTGCAACAAGCTTTTAGTTTGTCCCAATTCTTGTATACACTGACTCAGTATATACTGAGTCTTTACTCAGTGTCTACAAGCTTTTTCAAAAAGCTTGTCATAAGCTCATCAGTGGACCCTAAGGGTTGTTCTTGGTTCCTTTAAGCTCAAAACCCAACTGGCTATCTGTTTCAGCCAAGTTTGAGAGCTTAAGCTCTGTGGACCCCACTTGTTTTGTCCTTTAAACTCATCCCGTAACTGTCTTAGAACATTGAGAAGCCAAGTGCTTATTTGCTTATTTTAAGCTTTTCAATATAATTCTTTGTGCTTTTTAGCTTCATATAAGTAGCTTGTAGCTTGTTGCATCTTATTCTAACTTTGGTTCTAGCTTGTAAGCTTGTTTGAGCTTAACATCAAAATAAACTCATAAGCTCACTGTTGAGCTAATAAGCTCTCAAACTGCTTATTTTTAAATTGTAAAATTTTTGTATTTATTAAAGTTACTTATTTTCAGTAGTATAATAGTTTTCAAAAAGAAAAATCACAAAAACATCATTTTAAAAATAGTGATAGCGTTTATTTAATAGAAATTAGTTTTTTAATTTTCTTTTTCAGCTTATTATTAAGCACTTCCTGTTTTTATAATTTTCTTAGCTTTCTGTTAACATTAGATATTTATAGAAAAATTTTCATAATTTTCTTATCCTGTTTAGTATTTATTAGAATTAAAAATAGTTAAAAGTATTAAATAATTAATAATAAATAAATAAAAAGCATAAAAAATATCTTTTCAGTTTTAAAATTAGTTTTCTAATATTTTAGATTTTTCTAAGTCATAATTTCATTTTTCTAGCTTTATTTCATATTTTATTATATTTTAGAGTATTATTAAATAGTTAAAAATAGTTTTTAATTAATAATAATTAAATAAATAGTTATAAAAATAATTTTAATTTTTTAATAAATTTTCTTTTATTATTAGGTTTGTAAAAATATCATTTTCATATTTGTAGGTCTTTTATTTCTTAAAACTCACGTTTTATTTTGTACGTTTACGTAGTTTATTAAACGTACGCGTTCACATTTGTTTAATCTGATTGTTGTGCTTTACAGTTCTGTATCCAAATACCCTTCCAATCAATCAGTAGTGTAATTTCCAATCAAAATCCTTACAGATCATTATCCTTAGTGATCATTCGACATCTGAACGTTTTAAGCACCATTAATCCTCCGTGGGACTTAACGACCCGGGAATCCACTATATTCCAAGGGAAATTGCATTGGTTTTAGACTGTTTGAATTTTATTACGGTTGACCATTCACAAGTGGTTGACTTTTATGATAAACTTGACAGTTCGGACCCGATCAAATTTTAGCGCCGCTTGGGAGGCTTTAGCGTGTTTTAAGCATTCTCAACCCATTCTTGCACATATACCACCTTTGTAACAGTTTTTGTAAAGTTATCCAAAAGTTCATTAACACTTTTCCTAAAGTGTTAACAACACCAAAAAAATATAAAACAACAAAACAATCGTAACGTTTTCTATCTTGTATTTTCTTTAAGGTGATTCTTAAAAAGATACGATTTGGTTAAACGAGACGATACCAAAAATATTGTCCAAAAGTTTTTAAACCCTTAGCACAAATTCATACCATCATGCCCACACGAACTCACTTGAGTTAGATGAGGTATACATCCCAAAACGTAGATCCGATACTTTATTCTCCGAGTTTATGAATAATGTACCTGGAATTGTGTTCATTCTAATAACAAGGGTTACTCTTGGTCATCCCTTCACTACAAAAAAAGGGGCTATATTGACGAGAATTTAATGACGACATATAATTTTCGTAACTAAAAACACAATTTAGTGACGATATAGAATTGTCGTCACTATATCTCGTCACTTGCATATATTTAGTGACGAAGTAATAAGTTGTCATTAACATACATGTTAGTGACAAAAGTATCAGTCACTAAGTCAAGTACTGATTGTCACCTTGTAACTCATTTCTCGTTATGATTCTTAGTCACGAAATTTTCGTCACTAATTTTTGGATTGGTAGTCACGAAACTATTCGTCACTCACTTGAACAAATACACGATTCTTATTTTGCTATCCAACACTTAAAAAAGCACAGGGACTGAAATTGAAAAAATTCCTAAATATTTAAAAACCATTTACATAAACACGGGGTGCTATCATTTTTCTTCATTTCTCCTTCTCCCCCCATTTCATAGCAAACACACTGATGAAAATGCACCATAAAAATCATTCAATTCTTCACAGATTCACACACTAAAAACACACACTAGCACTATTCCGCCATGACTGACATCTTCCGAATCTCATTTTCACTATTTTGCCCTAATTTTTCGGAGGTTATATCTAATCCCTAATTATTAAGAGCTAATTTCATTTAATTAGGAATATATTATGCTAGTTGCCAGAAATTTTGTGTATTCGTTTGTATTTTTGTTCAATTTACTTGTTTGATTGTTGGTTTGATTGCGTATTTGAGTCAATGAACTTTAGGTTTAAAGGATCATTTTGATTTAATATCGATAAGGTTTAGGGCAAAAGTGTGGCTATTTGCTTGCTGATTTGAGTTAAAGCTTACGTTTAGCAATTATTTTGACCTAAATTTGAGTTCACAAAGCTTAGGTTTAGGGGCTATTAAATCATTGCCTACAAAGTGTTTGATAAAATGTCTAGCAACACTAAAAACAATTTACATGCATATTCTGTTTTGTGGATGATAAATGGCCTATTGTATTCAATGGTTATATTAGAAATTGCAACTTTTTTTAGATAGTTCGGTAGCTTACATAGTGTCTTTAGGGAAAGGGAAATAATGAAAGATAGGATCTGTTATAACACACTATAATAATGCTTCTTTGTATGCATTTTAGTAGATATTTATGTTCAGAAATTAGACGGTGGGTACTGATTGATTAAACCTGAATGTGTACGAAATTTGAGTTAATATTTTGGTAAACTGATTGTATTTAAGTTGTTACTATGCTACGATCCAGTTACGTAAGTAACGAACTATTAGTTTCGGTTATGATTATTCTGTTTTGGTTGATCTGTGTGATTTAATTTATAATGTATCCAAATCTGGAAGTTTATTTTTTCAAGGATCATTTACGTGCCTTCACGATGCATTATTTGGTCGTGGAGGTTTTGAGCTGACCACAAATAGCTCGGATATTGTTACAAAACATATATCTTATTAAACTCATATTTCAATTGTATATAAACATTAGAATAAAGCTCGATGAGAACCTGATCCAAGCCATTATAAGCCTGATATTGGTTCATAATATGTTACGAGCTTATTTTCATGCTAAAGTATTGAATGTGTTTTGACGCTTGTTGCATGCTTACTATATAATGGATGCGGTACTTATAGCTGGGGAACTTTAGGAATCAAGCAAGAAGACTGTGGCTCGTTTAATTGATGTACAGGTAAGAATCACATAGAGGGTATGTGAGTATGTCTGTCCTGGACTCACAGCTGATTGTATTGTTGGTGTTTTTTTGTGTTTTGCAGGATTCTTTGGTGGAGGTAGCCAAAGAAGAAGCAAATTCAATGAGCAATATAATTGCACAGGCAACCAAGTAAGCTTGTGCTTACTCCTGTCATCGTCTAAGTGATAAACAAATGCGACCTAATGATTTTGTATTTATACGGTCATGGCAGGCATGTAGCAGAAGGATCTCAGTTTGATACTCATCAATTTGAGTTGTAAGTTTTCCATGGTTTACTTTCTCTCCTAGCATGCAATGGTACAACTACTTTTTTACTTTAACTTTCTAAAATTTGGTAATAACTTTGCAGGCTCTTAAGTTAATTAAAAATGTTTGGTAGTTATTTAAAGAATTTGGTGGCTATCAACTTTTCATTCGAGAGTATAACATAAGGTAACCATTCATATTATTAATTATATCAGATTCGAGAGTACGACATAAGGCCCGTTTCAGTAGCTTATTGTAGTTTTACTCCTTGCATTCAAGTTGTCCATTTGTTTGTAATACTTACTAAGAAATAATGTTAGCATCAGTGTGTGAGTTGATTCTTAAGCCATACTGTCAAAACTAAAGTCTGAGATCACTAAGGTCAGAAGGATTATTATGGGCAATATTAAGAAGGTAGTGGTTTCGTTTTCGTGATTTTTTATGAATAGGCTAATATTATCTCGCTCCACTCCAACACCCTTATTGATTTTTTTCCTTTGAAACCATTATTGAGAACTTAGTTGGTATTTTGAAGGCACTTTTGTTACTTATTTTAGTCTTGAAGTGTTTGATTTTTAATGATTTAAAATAAAACTATTTTCGTATGATGACTGTGGGTCAGGATTGTGGAGTAGCTTTTGGCGGGCAAGGACTCGAGAGTGAGATCATTATTTCTCAGTCGAAAAATTCAAAAGTGAATTATACATGCAATCAAATTTGGGAGTGATAACCAACATCTAATGCAAACAGGTAATAAACATTACCCCGTAGCTTTTATTCTTTATCAAGCTTTAATTAGCAAGGAATCCAATTAATCGAAAAAAGGGATACAAACACTTGTGCAACTCAACTCCTATTATTCCTTCTTAAGTGGAACCAGTCAGTTTCCAACTGTAAAATAGATGTTTTAAAGTTGACGTTTAAGTAACAAGTGAAGAAGAGGCTTCTCAATCCCTCCTCCGATCAATGAGTTGAAGAAGAGGTTCAGTGATATCAGCTGCTAAGAAGAGCGTTGGAGACCTGTCGCCAGTTGAACTAAAAGGAAAGAAGGTGTTTGTTAGAGCTGATTTTAATGTACCTTTGGATGATGCTCAGAACATCACTGATGATACCAGAATCAGAGCTGCAGTTCCTACCATCAAACATCTCATTCAAAACGGTGCTAAAGTCATCCTCTCTACTCACTTCTTGGTACTAATATTCCATTCACTTATTATTATTATTGTCTAATTCTTTTATTATCTCTCTTCATTCAAACTCTACATCCACTTGTTGTAACTAGGAACAAATGCTATCATTTATCTAACTCTGTAAGTATATAGATAAAAGACCATAACCTTTTTATTATTCTTTCTATGCGTTACCTATTGCGCCCAAAACTAATTACTTGGAGCATTTAAATATTAAATTCACATATCTTTCTTTCAAGCTCTACTCATTTTTAAACCTCATTTCAGTTACTTCACCTTATAAACACTTAAAAAAGCTCAACCTCTTATAAGTACAAATAAGCTTGTTGCCAAATACACCCTACCCTTTCTTAATTGCATTATGTAAATACTACATTACTCTTTAGCATGATTGTTATCGTTTCAACAAACTCTGTCTCTCAATCAACTGTGTGTCCGTTTATTCTATGTCTCAAAATGATATAGTAACATTTTCATCTCTTTATTTATCTGCTGCTAATGTTTGTATCTCAAATTTCACAGGGTAAACCAAAAGGTGTCACTCCCAAGTACAGTCTCACTCCTCTTGTTCCCAGGCTAACCGAGCTCATTGGCGTTCAGGTATTCATTCTTCCATTCCACTATCAATACATCATCTTAAAAAACTATTATTATTATATACCAAAATGTGGCCTCATAAAACATCTGCAACAGGTTACAATTGCAGCTATTTATTTTTGAAAATAAATAACTCAGCTATCGTATGTCATTTGATCAAGTTATAATGTTATATATTCAAAGAAAACCATTCGACTAGCTAAAGCTGATAACTATGAGAAACCGTTTTACTTATGTGTCATCATTGATATTTATGCAGGTTGTTAAGGCCGATGACTGTATTGGTCAAGAGGTTGAGAAATTGGTGGCTGTGCTTCCCGATGATGGTGTTCTTCTCCTTGAGAATGTCAGGTTTTACAAGGAAGAAGAGAAGAACGATCCAGGCTTTGCGAAAAAGCTTGCATCACTTGCTGATCTCTATGTCAACGATGCTTTTGGAACCGCACACAAAGCCCATGCCTCCACTGAGGGAGTCACAAAGTTCTTGAAGCCATCTGTTGCTGGTTTCCTTTTGCAAAAGGTTTCATGTCCCATCTTCCACTGCAAACTTTATAAGTATCTTCGTTATGCCACTAGCTATATTAACAATTTGTTTGTAACTGATGCAGGAATTGGACTATCTCGGTGGAGCAGTTTCAAACCCAAAGAGGCCATTTGCTGCTATTGTTGGTGGTTCAAAGGTCTCATCCAAGACTAGAGTTATCGAATCCCTTTTGGAAAAGTGTGACATTTTGCTTTTGGGTGGAGGTATGATCTTCACATTTTACAAGGCTCAGGGCTTATCAGTCATAATTAACAAGTTTTAAAGTTGACGTTTAAGTAACAAGTGAAAAAATTGAGGCTCAGGTTCCTTTTAGGTTTGTGGTCAGTTTGCCTAAGCCTTAGCTCGATCAGTTTACATCAGCTCCTAAAAGCTTGTATAATCTTGAGCGTTTGGTTGCTACATATTAATTTTGGTATTAACTTAAGTCTTGGGTAAATTACAGGGGACCTATATAAAGAATGATGAAAAAGACCGGTTTAGATACCAGGATCATGAGAACGTCTTTATTGCAATTCAGATGGTCGGGGTCATAAAGAATTTTGAAAAAGACCGGTTTAGATACCAGGATCAGATGTCAAGTGACAGTAGGCGCAAGCATCTGAAGGGTTTTCTGTTTTTGTATATTTCATGCCGTTATATGTCTAGTGATAATACATTGTAACAATAGTATCGTGCTTCTATTGATTGCATAAACGAAATTCACATTGTACTAATGGAAGTAATATTTTAGACCAGTTGTTACAAATCTTATTCTATTTTGTTGTAATAAATTATAATATGGATCAGTGGTAGCATTTTATTGCATACATTTCAGAGATGGAAACAACGGTTAGTGATGATGTATTTCGTCACTATTGGACGTTAAGGTTCCGTTAGTTTCTCCAAAAAAATGACGCCTTTCTTTCGTCACTAATTCCAGCAAATAGTGACGACTTTAGCAACTTTAGTGATGAAATTAAGTGACGAAATGGGGTGTCACACACCCATAAGTGACGACTTTAGCTCGTCACTAAGTTTAGTGTCAAATTCCAGTTTCGTCACTATTGTCTTTGTGACGGAGCTATAGTGACGCCAAGTGACGACCTTGGTTTTCGTGACTAAGTTGGTTTAGTGACGAATTTTCCACTATTAGTGATGATTTTCCACTCGTAACTGAAGCCCTTTTTTCTTGTAGTGAGCTTGTACATGATATTCAATACTTTAGATATCTATAACGACCGTGAGCGTGAGGTTCGTCATGTTGTGCTCTCGGATGTTGGAATCATTGCAGTTCTCAATGCACTCTACCATCATTTCGTAACGGAAGGTGTAAAAATGGTGGCCTTCTTGTATGGAATTCCTTTGTTTGCATTTAGTTTCAACTTTATCATCGTGACCTACTTGAACCACGCTCACCCATCGGTTCCTCACTTTGATTCGAAAGAGTGGAACTGGCTAAGAGGTGCTTTATCGACCATCGATAGGGACTATAGGAAGTTGATGAACTGGGCTTTCCATAATACAAATCAAAATCATGTGATTCACCATTCATGCTTCCACATTATCATGCATTTGAGGCTACAGAGGCTATTAAGCCTATTATAGGTGACTACTACAAGTAGGACGATCTTTGTTGGTGTGTATCTCCCAGAATAGGGTTAAGACAATCAATGACAGTAGCAATACCACTAGGTGGTTACCGGATATCACTTGGAATCGTGTGATCACTTTCTAAAGTAAACTATTCGACCCTAATGCCTGGGTATCACGAATATCTACTTGGGATAAGACCAAATGCAGTTAGAGAATTAGGCACAATTCTATAACCCTTTCGCTAATAAGTGTTTACGTTTTCTGTGTGTGTTTCATGCATAATCGATCTCCTATTTAGGAGGTTACTCTTAGATAGTCAAATGGAATTATGAGTATTAATCGGCCCATTAATAGCCTCATAATTATCCCCATTATAGCCGTTAGTGGTTACATGACCAATTAAGCGTGGTCATTAAGCGTTTATACTGCCATTTAACAGTACTTTAACACTAGCAGTACTTTTATACCATTAGCAGTACTTTCACACTAGCAGTACTTTCATACTAGCAGTACTTTCATAGTGCTATCAGTGGAAATACTGCTTATCAGTGGAAACCACAAGCAGTACTTTCCACAAGCAGTACTTTCTACTAGTACTACCAATACAAACCACTACAAGAATCAGGGTGTTCATGGACCTTATGGGTGTACACTCCGTACCTCCTAACCCATTACAAGGTGTGAACTAATCCCACAAGTGCACTAAATTTTCCAATAATCCTCCCCAAATTTAGTTCACTTCCTTTGCATGAAAATAAACATCAAACAAAACATGTGCATAAATGAAAATGTCCTGAGGATTGAATTTTCATCTTAGTAAATTACACGTTTCAAATATTCGAGAATCAGGGTGTTCTAAAAATTGAACCCTTCAACCCATTTGAATACCTCAGATAAAATACACACAAGTATTCAAACACTTATCAGCTCCTGACACTATACAAGCCATGTGTCCATATCCAAATTCATAAATTTTGTAAAAGCTAAAGTCCAAAGCTTCTGAGCGGCAAAACTTCAAAATTTATATAGGTGGTTCCTCTTTAGTCATGCTCCTGCCAAGCACTTTTTCAAAGAAAATTAACCATTAAGAAGTAAAGACTTCATCCTCCTTTCAGCAGGTTCGAAGCACAACCTTGGGATGTAAATAAAACATGTGCTCTAGTCCACTGAATGTTCAGCTTTCCACATTGAACTCAGCTCCTAAGTTTCCTTAGGAGGGAATTGGGTGTCCTAGCATTCAGTGACTAAGTTGGACTTAAACCCATCCCTTTAGCAGACTTTATAACCAAGTCTCTAGCCAAACCCTTCGTCAAGTGATCAGCTAAGTTCTGTTGAGATCTCACAAACTCTATAGATACCACCTCATTCATGATAAGCTCATGAATCATGCTATGTCTGACACCTAAGTGTCTAGACTTACCATTGTACATCTGGCTATAAGCCTTAGCGAACGTAGCTGCACTATCACACCGGATAGAAATATGTGCTATAGGTTTATGCCACAATGGAATCTCAAGGAGCAAGTTTTTCAACCATTCAGCTTCTTTACCAGCAGCTGCTAAAGCCACAAATTCAGATTCCATTGTTGAACTGGTGATGCAAGTTTGTTTCTTGGATGCCCAAGAAATTGCACCTCCACCAAGTAGGAATACCCGACCACTGGTAGACGAATTGTCTTCAGTGTTCTTGATCCAACTTGCATCAGTGTAACCTTCTAACACTGATGGGTAACTAGTATATGAGAGACTATAATCCATAGTTCTCTTCAAATACTTCAGTACCCTTTGAACTGCTTGCCATTGATGAGCACTAGGATTACTAGTATACCGCTCAATTTTCCACTGCAAAACCAATATCGGTCTTGTACAAGTCATGGCATACATCAGCAGAAATTACCCTAGAATACTCAAGTTGAGATACTGACCTTGCCATGATTAGGCATCAACTTCTCACAAGTATCCATAGGTGTACTCACTAGAGTACAATCAAAGTAATTGAATTTCCTCAGTACCTTCTCAATATAATGAGACTGAGAGATAGAAATTCATTTACTTTCATGTTTAATCCTTATACCAAGGATAACATCAGCCTCCCCCATGTCCTTCATGGAGAACCTTGATGACAAGAATTCCTTTGCCAGGTCAACCTGATTTTGGTCAGTGCCAAAGATCAACATGTCATCAACATATAGACAAATGATGACTCATTTACCAGATTCATCAAATTTGCTATACACAAATTTGTCAGCTTGGTTAAGAACATAACCACTAGACAAAACACTTCATCAAATTTTTGATGTCATTGCTTAGGTGCCTGCTTAAGTCCATAAAGAGACTTAATCAGTTTACACCTTGTTTTCATTGCCAGGCATGATGAAGCCCTGAGGTTGGTTCATATAAACCACCTCATCTAATTCACCATTCAAGAAAGTTGTCTTCACATCCATCTAATGAATAATCAGATTGTGAATAGATGCCATAGCAATTAGCAGTCTTATGGTACGTCACGAGCCACAGAGGCATAAGTATCAAAATAGTCTATCCCTGACTTTTGTTTAAAGCCCTGAAAAACTAATCTAGCCTTGAACTTTTCAATAGTTCCATCTACCTTCATTTTCTTTTGAAAATCCATTTGCAACCTAGAGGTTTGCAACCAGGAGGTAGATCAACCAACACCCAAGTGTTGTTCCCCATGATGGAATCCATCTCATCATTGATTGCTTCTTTCAGAAAGTAATATCCTGGGACTTCATTGTTTCTTCAAATGTTTTGGGACCATCCTAAAAAATGAAGCAATATGAATATTGGTCAGAGACCTCATCCCTTGTTTCTTCAATTAAATATAGTTGAAACTCAGGTCCAAATAACTTTGGAGTCCTGACCCTTTTACTTTTTCTAAGCACAGGTTCAGGTTGTTGAACCACAACCTCATCGGGGACCTCGATACACCAGGTGTTATGAGTTCCATTAGGATTCCTCATACTTGGTCTAGGGGTGATGAGAAACTATTCTCATCAAAGTTTGCATCCCTTGATTCAATTATGGAGTTAACTGAAACATATTCATTAGGTTCAATAACATAGAACCTATAAGCCTTGGAATGCTCAGCATATCCAACAAAGATGCAATCAATGCCTCTTTCACCCAAAGTCTTTTGCTTTGGATCGGAGTCATACAACATCCTACAACCCCAGACCTTGAGATAGTTCAGGTTGGGTTTCCTTTTAGTCCAGAGTTCATAAGGGGTAACCTTGTTCCTTTTGTTGGGAACCCTATTTAATAAATAGCAAGCTGTTAACATAGCTTCACCCCAGAACCCTTGATTCAGTCCACGAAAAGGACAACATGGAATTAACCATCTCCTTCAGCACCCTGTTTTCCTTTCGAAATACCATTTGCTGAGGAGTATAAGTCGTTTCATGGATTATACCAACAGACTGAAAATACAGAGTATCCATGTACTCACATCCCTATCGGTCCTTAATCTTTTGATCAAAGACCCAAGTTGTAATTCAACTTCAGTTTTAAACACTTTGAATTTATCTAATGCTTCATCCTTGGAATGTAACAGATAAACATAACAAAACCTAGAAGCATCATCAATAAATGTCACAAAGTACTTCTTGTTCCCCAAAGAGGAAGTGGCATGCAAATCACACAGATTACTGTGAATAAGCTCCAAGAGATTAGTCTCACGACTAACACCCTGAAAAGGTTTCTTGGTTATCTTGGTCAACATGCAAGTTTTACACTTTTTTAGTGTCCATGTCAAATGCTGGGATCAACCCATCCTTAGACATATCTTGCAACCTTTTATAATGAACATGGCCAAGTCTAGCATGCCACGGGGTAGAGCACAGTCAAGTGGTGGTCACACATTTGAATTTACACTATCGGTGGAAATAAATGCACTATCAGTGGAAATATTAAGCCTGAACATTTGATTACATAAATAACCAAAACCAATAAAACACCATGCTTAGAAAGCACAAATTTATCAGACTCAATAACTTGTTTATAACCATGATTATTCAAAATACTACTTGAAACCAAGTTCTTCCTAATATCGGGAACATGAATAACATCAAACAAAGTTACAATCTTTCCTGAACTAAACCTAAGATCTACACAACCACGACCATGCACCAAGGCTGTTGACTCATTTCCCATGTGAAGAATAGAACCATCATTCATTGACTCATAAGTCTTGAACCAGCTTCTATCTTTACACACATGAACTGTTACCTGCACGAGTCAACCCACCACGCAACATCATCATCCTGCACATAAAAGATTCAGATACATATGTAACATAATAAATCTGAAAAGACTTATTAAATATATTCTGACCTTTCAGTGAGTTGGCTGATCCACCAATCCCTGAACCATTAGTGCCTGATCCATTGGCTTTACCACCAATTTTAACACCCTTGCAGTCCCTTTTAATGTGACCAGTCTTGCCACATTTCCAACAAGTAGGTGTTGCCTTCTTATTGGGATCTGCCCTTGTGTTGTCATGATATTTGCGTTTGCCTTTGTTGTCATTGTACCTGGTGGAGTTGTTATGCTCCACCATATTGACAACTGATGGTCCAGCAGCATTGCTACTCTTTGGCTTGTCATTATCCTACATCTTGAGAGATTCCTCAATGCGCAGATGAATGCCCAACTCAACCAGAGTTAAATCCTCTTTCTTATGTTTCAAGGTATGCTTGAAATCTTTCCAAGAAGGAGGGAGTTTGTCAATGACACATGAGACTTTAATGGCATCATCCATGTTCATATTGTGTTGTGTAAACCTTCCAAGTATTCCAAGAAGTTCATTGTATTGTTCCATAACTGGTCTTGAATCAGTCATTTTGTAATTTGTGAAATTACTAACAAGAAACTTCTTACTTGATGCATCCTTAGCCATATATTTGGCATCCAAGGAATCCCACAGTTCTTTGGAAGATTCAAAGTTCTGATAAATATCAAACAGAGAATCAGACATACCATTGAGAATAAGACCTCTGCATATGTAGTCATCATTCTCCCATTTGCTCCTTCTCCTAATCTGCTCCACTGTAGCATCATCCCCATCACCAGGAATAGGTGTGGTTAGCACATACACCACACTCATGCTTGACAGCAAGAAGTGCATCTTCTTCCGCCACCTCCTAAAGTCTACCCCTTCAAACTTATCTAGCTTAGCAAAGTTTGAAGCCATGTGTTTCATTGCAGTAGTTGCCATTTATTATCACAAAATAGTTTACTTTGAATGTTGGTGTGTATCTCCCAGAACAGGGTTAAGACAATCAATGACAGTAGCAATACCACTAGGTGGTTACCGGATATCACTTGGAATCGTGTGATCACTTTCCAAAGTAAACTATTCGACCCTAATGCTTGGGTATCACGAATATCTACTTGGGATAAGACCAAATGCAGTTAGAGAATTAGGCACAATTCTATAACCCTTTCGCTAATAAGTGTTTACGTTTTCTGTGTGTGTTTCATGCATAATCAGATCTCCTATTTATAGGAGGTTACTCTTTGCTAGTCAAATGGAATTATGAGTATTAATCAGCCCATTAATAGCCTCATAATTATCCCCATTATAGCCGTTAGTGGTTACATGACCAATTAAACGTGGTCATTAAGCAGTTGTAACTGCCATTTAACAGTACTTTAACACTAGTAGTAATTTCATACCATTAGCAGTACTTTCACACTAGCAGTACTTTCATACTAGCAGTACTTTCATAGTGCTATCAGTGGAAATAGTGCTTATCAGTGGAAACACTGCTTATCAGTGGAAACCACAAGCAGTACTTTCCACAAGCAGTACTTTCTACTAGTACTACCAATACAAACCACTACAAGAGTCAGGGTGTTCATGGACCTTATGGATGTACACTCCGTACCTCCTAACCCATTACAAGGTGTGAACTAATCCCATAAGTGAACTAAATTTTCCAACAGATACTCCAATAATAGGCAATGTGGAGAGACACAATGGAGTGCATATATGTCGAACCAGATGAAAGCTTGGAGAAAAAGGTGTTTATTGGTACTTCAAGTAGTTTATTTTGTATCTATCAAATTTGTATTAATTTGATTTTAATTTGTACGTGATACTAGTAACCATTAACCGAATTGTAATTTGATTGGTTTCAGTATTTTAGAAATCAAAATCCAATAAGTTTGACAGAACTGATTCGACATAAACGGATACCTTCAAACTGGACACCCTATAAACGAAAGTCCCCTACAGACACATATTGTAGAAACTGCATGCGCCTACAATTTGACCAACCACATGAACGGTTTTGCAATTACTCTTAAAAAAAATAAGCTCTATAATCACTATATCTCAGCAAATACTTTTGCTAAGAACTACTTGAAACATCAAAGCAATACAATTAACCAGATAATATGTAGAAAGTTAAAAACCTAATTCAGTACATTACATGTCCATGATTATCAAAACTATAATCATAATCATCGTATCAACTGAAACCATCAATTGATATTAATCATTCTCTTTATTTAACGTTAACAAACACGATTTGATTTGTTAACATTTTTCATTATAAATAGAATTCTCATTAACATAAATCAAGGTCGATTACATGACACAACCTGCATGATGCAAGAAGAACAACTGAAATCTACAATAAACATCAAAATCTATGCATTGTTCGTGCATCAAAATGGTGCATGCATATTGTATAAAACTTCTAGCCTTTTTAATAGAATACAGGTAACCTCCATTCTTGGCTCTCTCATTGCACCATGGCAGAGTCGTCACCTATAGGGTTATAGAGCTGGCCTTGGCTCTTGAGATCGTCCACCCTTCGAACTCATTAGCCAACGGCCAGAAGCCTTGGTACATATGTACATATAGGGCAATAACCAAAAGATCCAAGGAGAACGTAACCAATAAACAATAAGGCAGCGACGTACAGCAAACCATTGGTGAGTAGCGTGTTGGTCATAAAAATAGAAAACAAGGAAAACGCCACCAATAACAACAAAAATGCAGAATAAAGAATACACTATAGGTACGATTAAGTCTTCATTCTTTTCCAACCCCATTGTGTTTAATTCGCTTGTTCTTTGGCTTACTTCTTCGTGTTCGTCTAATTCATTTTCTAAGTAATTTTTTTCCTCACATTCCTTTCTTCAAGGTACTGTTGTATTTTTGTTAGGCGTTGAGAAATTTGCTACCTTTCAAGTCGACAGATTTAAGGTTGCAATTATGTTGGAGACTTTCTGGATCTGTGACTTGCTTATTAGTACATGCAAAAAATGTCCTTTAGATATAACATTGGATCGACATACCTCTAATTCCATCCTTATTACTGAATCGACATATCTATTATTCATGGGTTGATGTATGGCCAATTATGCTTATAAACCCTAGTTTATTACTAGGGTTTAACTAATACGCAGCGATTACATGGTTTGGTACTGGTTGTTTTTTTTCTTGTTTCGATTGTGTTCTTTAGGTTAGGGTTTGTTTATTGTCGTGTTGATGGAGGGTGTGCCTAACGTTGATATGGATGCCTTAATGGATTATAGGCAGCTTGAACCTCATGTGGAGCCGGTTCCACATGATGTAAATCCTACTGTTTCTGCTTGGCAAGGGGATATGAATGCCAATGAGCTTGTGAAGCCGGTTTCACATGCGCCTAGTGAACGGACTGAGAGTATTGATGATTCGGTGTTTTGGGATGTAGGGCCTCTTGGTGTTACAAGTATCTTGAATATGCAAGATTTCCCATCTACAGTTTACAGTGTCGAGGACACCACTAGGGGGGCTAATCTGCCTAGTGGTGATGGTATTATTGTAGCTCCTAAAGCTGGAAGGGTACATGTTTCTCCTTTGCATACGAGTTATGCTTCTTCACCTAAGGACAAATTAACCGGTGCTACGCCAAATATTTAATCTGTTAGGGTTAATACATTACCTATGTCGTATGTTGGTGCTAAGTGGTACGAATTCTGCTAATGTTAATGGTGCTACGTCAATTGATTCGACGAAGCGCAAATCTAATTTTCGTAGGTTGGAGTGTAGTAAAAAGTCTAATGGGGTGGATCACTCCATTCCTATGAAAGTCGTTGAGGAGGTAAACTCTAAATTTGAGAATACCCTTTATGGTTATTTCCTTGGTAAACGTATTGATTTTCCGGTTGTTGATTATTACGTTCGTAATACATGGGCCAAGTATGGTATTCAAAAGGTTATGATGAATGCGAACGGGTTCTTTTTCTTTAAGTTTGCCACTCATAAAGGTGTTGATGATGTGCTTGAAAACAGATCGTGGATGATTAGGAATGTGCAAATTATTCTTAAAATGTGGACTTTGAATACTAATCTGCTTAAAGAGGTTTTGACTAATATTCCGGTATGGGTTAAATTCCATGATGTGCCCCTTGCTATATTTTCTGATGATGGTCTCAGTCTCCTAGCTACATTGATTGGTACGCCAAAAATGTTAGATTCTTATACTAGTCAAATGTGCTTTGAATCATGGGGTCGAAGTACTTTTGCTAGGTGCTTGATTGAAGTTAAGGCAGATCAGGTTCTTAAGAAGAGCATCACTGTTGAGATACCATTACTTGATAGGACAGGATCTACTATTGAAAAGATTCGGGTGGAATACGAATGGAAACCGCCTCGGTGTGATACGTGTAAATTGTTTGGTCATACGCTGATTGATTGTCCTAAATCTGTTCCACTTCCTAATCAGCCTAAAAAGACTGTTAATGATGGTTATCAAACTATCACTAACAAGAATAAGGGTAGGAATGGTGGTCCAAGTGTTCCAGGTAAGGGAGGTTTTACTAAAGTGGGTCTTAAATTTAGGTATCAACCTAAAGCGCCTCCTCCTGAACCCAAGAAGGTGGATAGTGCGAAGAAGACAGCCACTGATGTGGCTAGTACGAGTGAGACGAAGATTGCTACATCTAATCCTTTTGCTGCACTAAATACGATCGATTCTGATGAATGTGGCAATCCTACTAATGTAGAGGTTTCTGGTAATACAATGGAAGCAAAGGAGGTTGGGTCTCTCGAGACAGGTAATGTATCACAAGATCCGCTTGTGAGTGATTCAATGCTAGCTAACGTGATTGGTCCTACCCCTATTGTTGAGAAAATTAGAGAATTTGAAAGGCTTCTTATTGATGAGAAAGCTACTCTTGTTGATGATAATGGTAATCCTATTAAAAAGGTTGATTATCAGGGTTATACTAAGGATTTTCCGACTACTTCTTTTACTAAGAGGGTTAACCCATTCACTAAGGTAGGAGAGATTGTGGATTCTGGTAGTGATGATGAGGAGGTTGTGAACACCTTTGATGAGGCGAGTAATCTATTTGGTGGTGGTCATGATCGCGAAGATGACTATGATGACTATGATTATGATAATTATGCGGATCAGGTTAACGATCTTCCAGGAAATTTGGATGCCTATTATGACACGTATGGTATCAAGCTCCAAGGCCTTGGTAGGAAGTAATTTTATCTCCATAGGAGTCTAATGTTATATTTTGAGTAGTGGTTTATTTTCTTATATAGAGAATATGAAGTATCTTGTTATGTAAGCTTTTCGCTTATGTAACGGGCTGAGATATGGGATTCACCTATATCCTTTGTACTTAAACATTTTTTGAAGTAATATATTTACCGAGTCTTTGACCTTTTACCCAAAACAAATATCCCTTAGACCAAGTCAGCATTTTCATCAAACTTGTTTTAGTATATTACTATTTTATGAAGAAAAAAAATCAATTGGTATAACATGCGCACATTATTAATCTTTCTTTTAACCTTATTTTAATTTAGTTGTTAAAATCCTTGTGAATATAGTTGTTAAAATGTCCAAATGTTGATTTAGTTGTTAAACTGTAGTTTTTGTTAGGAAAAAAATGTTATTTTGATTTTTATATACATTAGTTTTGCTCATTTTTATGAGTCACAGATAAAATCACAGAAATCGTGCACTATAAATAATACTTTCTCTCTAGACCAAATTTCCATGGGAAATTTCTCACAGATTACTCACAATTTACACATCAAATTGTAGACCATATTTCCGTGGAAATTAGTTGTAGATTTCCCATTAATTTCACACAAGTTACACACCAAATTTTTGACCAAATTTTTGTGGGAAATTGGTCTCAATTTGACACAGATCAGCTACGATATTCACACTAATTGTGTTGACTGGACTTTCGTGAGAAATTTGTCGTAAATTTCACACATATTAGCGATGGTCACAAGTCCGTGGCAAATCTGTAACTAGATTGCCCACGGATTTCACACGGTCTTATTTAATAAAAATATATTAAATTAGTCTGTGTGAAATATGTGGATAATTACCCGCTCATTAGCCACAAGAAATATTGTTTTTATGTTCTTTTATAATTACAAATTCCAATATTACATTTTATGTCTTAATATTGATTATTAGTTTCAATTAGGGGTGGAAATGAGTCGAGCCGCTCGTGAAAAGCTTCCATCAATTTTTAAACGTAAAATTGGCAATGGTCAATCCACGAAATTTTGGCAAGACTCATGGATTGGTGGTCCTCCTCTTTGTTCTACTTTCCCATGGTTATTTCGTTTGGAAAGAGAGACTGATTGTCTTGTTAGAGACCGAGCACCCGTTCGTGTTTCTGAAAGCCTTACTGATTATGGGCCTTTGGGTCTCTCTTTTAACTAGAACCAGTCAAGACCCATTCGTTCAATAGCAGAACACCGGGAGGTTCATGAAATGGTTAATCTCATGTCTAAACTTCACCTATCGAGTGACCAATATGCCTGGAATGAACCATTAGTGAGAACAGACGATTCACTGTTAAAAGCATCCGTATTCTCATAACCAAACACCTACACCTACTTGATTAGTGACAACAGACGATTCTCTATTAAAAGCATACGTATACTTGGCCATATAGATGGAACAAAGCTTTACCACTCAAAATTAACATCTTTTCTTGGTGGATCGATCACTCACAACAGGCTTCCTACACTTTCCAATCTTGACAGAAGAAGTATTGATTTACACTCAATTTGTTGTCCTGTTTGCGATGAAGATATAGAAACTGAAGAGCACCTCTTTACGTCTTGCTATATTGCAATCAATACATGTTCCAAGGTGTTGGTTTTGTGGAATATCCCCAACATGACAATCTCTTCTCTTATTGATGCCGTCAACTTAGCCGATAGAGTCTCCCTTCCAACCAATCATAGAGTTCCCTTTGACGTTGTCGTTCAAACGACTCTTTGGATTTTATGGAGATTTCGGAATGAGATGTGTTTTTCTCCAAAGCGGCCTTCTAAAGAGTTGATCGTGAATGACATTAAGCTGTACTCTTTTAATTCGATATCGTGTAGGCTAAGAAAAGCTCATCTAAACTGGATCAACTAGTTTGATAACCCGTGTTCCTCTCTTTGTATGTAATCTTTGTACCCCCGGCCTCCTAGTGTCTTACTGGATGGTCCGTATTTTCTTTATTTGATATAAATATCCCGCTGTTAAAAAAAACACTTAATATATCATGAAATTATGACTTAATTACTCTTTTGTAATCTAAGTTGCAATTACAAAGGAACAAACAGGAAAATTAAATGAACTCTCGAACGTCAGCTTGCTAGTATAATTAAACATGAAATTTTGTTCGTGCTCGAGTAGGTCTTTAAAAGCTTGACCCATTAACAACACTAGCTGGACATATTTAATCTTCGTAAACCTGATTATAGTAATACTTTTGCTAGTATAGTTTCCACTTGTAGTAAAGGAGATAAAGTTTTTCATTTGTTCCAGATAAATTCTAGTCAAATGAGAATTTTTGTAGATGTTAAAAAAAGTAGTAACACAAAATTACAAATACACAAATTAGCTCTCAACTTTCTAAGGTTTAACTCTATGGTCACAAGTATGTTTCAAAGCTTCAATCTCGTCTATCTTGATGTTATTCATATCAAAATTTAGGATCCTATTTTTCCATTTGTTGATACAAAAGTTGGGCGTTCCTTGTTTGAGCTCCGGTTCTCGTACCAATTGAATATTGCTGCTTGAGACCTGCGCACTAAGTAAACAGAAAACACCATTAGGCTTATCGTGGGATTGTCTCCCACGATTATCCTGCGGCGTGAGAGTAAGTAATCGGTTTTAGGTTTAATAGGAGAGTTAGGGTTTTAGATCGTACCTTTAATGAGGGATGGGATTCCCCTTATATACACACGAAATCCTTGTTGGTTTCGTGTTCCCCAACCTTCGGCGCATCCCGCCTAAGTCGGTTGGTAAACAATTATCTCCAAAGTTAGGAGATATCCGATATCCTATTCCATAAATAACTTTGGGTTTGGGCCTTTGTGAGCCCAAACACTTATCAGCTTAGCCCAGTTCGTGCTGGGCTCACTAATAGCGGTCTTTTGTCTGGTTCGTGACCCGAATGTAGACTATACGTCATCACCATTCATGGAATTAATAAATCTTTTTTAACTCTTCTGTTCGTGGATAATTTGGTCTTCAGAGTGCATATTTTACTTCAAGGGTAACACATAAAATATAGGTTAAATATTTAACCGAACCACACAAAACTGTAAAACTGGATTAAACGATTTTATTTTATGTTTAAGTTCAAGAAAATGCCGAAGCAACAACTCCGGTTATCGTTTATCAATGAACATCACTAAAAATCCAAAATTGATCACAAGAAAATAAGATGTTCATAACTTCATATAACTTGATAGAAAACACCCGCTAAAAATTCATTTAAAAAAATTATAATGTTAACTTGACCGGTTAATTTTTCAACCGTGACATCGTAATTATTCTTGTCAACTATGGCTTTTTGACTTCAAAGTTCAAAGAAAATTTTATTTTTATTTTTTATTTTTTATTTTTATAAGAATGGATGTAGGTATTTATTTAATCGGTCAACTCATTCCAAAATGCTAATATACTCATCTACCATTGAAATGATCAATTTGCCAAATTTTATTTGCAAGCATTATTTAAGATTCCTTAATTCAGCTACAACATCTACCATTGAAATGATCAACTTACCAAATTTTATTTGCAAGCATTATTCAAGATTCCTTAATACAGCTACAAGTACTAGATTCGATAAATGTTTAAAGTAACGCAGGTAATGACTAAATGAGTTAGTCAACCTACAAATTAATTATTTCATAATTATTAATAACAACTATATTATGCAAATAAATTCATTAAAGATTATAATATATTAGTACAAATATTACTGTAATTCTTTTCCATAAAGTAGGCAACAGCATATTATATTATTTGCGACTTGTTGCACTTGAAATTTTTTGATTATAGTATAATGCTATGCAAGTAAATCACACAACATTAGGCAACTAATAGCATTCACTCAACATTAGCAAATTATATTGGTGATTTTGGTGTCATAAAACATATTGATTTACATAAGACAAAAAGTGATACAAAAGGTGATTTTCATGTTAAGCTCAATCAAAAACTAAAAAAAATGTGAAATGAAGTTTTATTTTTATTTTTATTTTTTATTTTTTATTTTTTATTTATTTATTTTTTTTAACAGTTAACTTAATACCGTCACAGGATAGTGGGGTCAAGAGGCCGCATCCCTCTCTAATGTTTAAGTTAATCATTGCCATTTACGACAATGAACTTAAACTATGATACAAACACAAATATTTAGACAATGTACGCATAACTATAGGTATTTCACGCAGATTCATTGAAAATCCAATGCTTCAAAGGAACTTAACTTGTACAAATTAGGCACTTCATTCATGCAGATTCATCGAAAACTTGAATGCCTCGAAGGATGTACAAATCAGGATAAGAATTGCTAGAATTTGGAAGTGGCTGCTGTATAACAAACCTAACTCGGTCATCACATGTAGATGATCATCATGGATGAAGACGTAATTTATCAAAATTTTGCGAGATCATACTATATGTTTATATGATTATATCATTAATGATGTATTCATATTTTGTTAATTTTTTGTTCATGTTCATAAGGCTGAAATTTTTCACGCAAGAGTATTAGAGGTAGATGCCCAAGCCTGTTTGTGAGTTTTGGGTCCGTTAAGGTTTCTAAGGTTTCTAGTAGGTATAATATAATTGCATTATAAATACCTATCAATAATACAATATCAGGTTTTATGAATCTAACAGCTAAGGTTAATTGTGACATGCTTACTTTCACAGAAAGCTAGTCAATTGTATTTCACGACTTAATTGCCACTTGTGTGTATGAAAAGGATTAATAACCTAGTATCATACGACGAGTCTCTCCTAATTTAACGGCTATTAAGATGATCGAAGACTTCAATATTAAAACCAAATTAACAACATAAAGGTTTAAGAAATGGTGATCTGTCATTTGTCGTATGCCATTAAACAAAATAAGCTAGTAAAAAGGTAAGAATGATATTGAACATGTCAACCCGTTGACATTAAGACCATGTGGCCAGTTTATATTCGTAACCTATCTATAAATAGTCTTGTAGCAAGATCAAGTGATCAACATCTTAACACAAAGTACATATATTTCTCTTTGCATATATACGGAGTACGAAAATTTTAGGTAATACATCTTCCAGGCTCAAAACAATGGGAGCCAGTGGCCAGATGAATGTTTCGAGTATCGAAACAGACATACTCCAACGTGTTCCGGTCTTTAAACCTCCATTTCGGATCGCTGATCTAAGGAAACAAATACCACCACACTGTTTTAAACGCTCTCTTATCCGCTCTCTTGGTTCCTTCTTTCGAGATCTTTTTGTAATCTATTCTTTATACTATCTCGCATTAAACTACATCCCATTGCTCCCTCAACCCCTCTCTTATGTCGCATGGCCACTATATTGGCTCGCCCAAGGTAGCATTCTCATGGGATTTTGGATCCTTGGCCATGAATGTGGCCATAATGCTTTTAGTGAGTACCAGTGGATTGATGATGCAATTGGTTTGTTCATCAATTCAGTTACCTTGACGCCATACTTTACGTTCAAGTATAGTCACCGAAACCATCATGCCCACACGAACTCACTTGAGTTAGATGAGGTGTACATCCCAAAACGCAAATCTGATACTTTTTTCTCTGAATATATGAATAATGGACCCGGAAATGTGTTCATTCTAATAATAAGGGTTACTCTTGGTCATCCCTTGTACATGATATTCAATACTTTAGGTATCTTTAATGACCGTGAGCGTGAGCTTCATCACGTTGTGCTCTCGGATGTTGGAATCATTGCAGTTCTCTATGCGCTATACCATCTTTTCGTAACAGAAGGTGTAAAAATGGCGGCCTTCTTGTATGGAATTCCTTTGTTTGCATTTAGTTGCATCTTTATCATCGTGACTTACTTGAACCACGCTCACCCATCAGTTCCTCACTTTGATTCGACAGAGTGGAACTGGCTAAGAGGTGCTTTATCGACCATCGATAGGGACTATGGGAAGTTGATGAACTGGGCTTTCCATAATACAAATCAAATTCATGTGATTCACCATTTGTTCCCCATGCTTCCACATTATCATGCATTTGAGGCTACACAGGCTATTAAGCCTATTATAGGTGACTACTACAAGTATGACGATACTCCAATACTAAAGGCAATGTGGAGAGACACAATGGAGTGCATATATGTCGAACGAGATGAAAGCTCGGAGAAAAAAGGTGTTTATTGGTACTTCAAGTAGTGTAGTTTGTATCTATCAAAATTGTATTTGTATTAATTTGATTTTGTACGTGATACTAGCTAGTAACCGAATAACCGAATTGTAATTTGATTGCTTTCAGTATTTTAGAAATCAAAATCTAATAAGTTTGATAGAACTGATTTGACATAAACGGATTCCTTCAAACTGGACACCCTAAAAACGACTAAGAAAGTCCCCCACAGATATATTGTACACACTGCGCCTACAATTCGACCAACGACATGAACGGTTTTGCAATTTACTCTTAAAAAAATTAGCTCTATAATCACTATATCTCAGCAAATACTTTTGATAAGAACTACTTGAAACATCAAAGAACCAAATACAGTAATATGTAGAAACCTAATTCAGTACATTACATGCTCATCATCATGATTATCAAAACTATAATCATAATCATCATATCAACTGAAACCATCAATTGATATTAACCATTCTCTTTATTTAACGTTTAACAAACATGCTTTGATTTCTTAACATTTTTCATTATAAATAGAATTCTCATTAACATAAATCTAGGTCGATTACATGACACAACGTGCATGATGCAAGAAGAAAAACTGAAATCTACAATAAACATCAAAATCTAGGCATTGCTCGTGCATCAAAATGGTGCATGTATATTGTATAAAACTTCTAGCCCTTTTACTAGAATTCCCGTAACCTCCATTCTTGGCTCTCTCATTGCACCATGGCTAGAGTCGTCACCCATAGGGTTATAGTGCTGGCCTTGGCTCTTGAGATCTTCCACCCTTCGAACTCATTAGCCAACGGCCAGAAGCCTTGGTACATATGTACATATAGGTCAATAACCAAAAGATCCAAGGAGAACCAATTAACAAAATGGCAGCGACAGCAAACCATGGGTGAGTAGCGTGTGGGTCAAAAAAATAGAGAACAAGGAAAACGCCACCAATAACTACAAAAATGCAGAATAAAGAAGACATTATAGGTACAATTAAGTCTTCATTCTTTCCCTCCCCCATTGTGTTTAATTTGCGTGTTCTTTGGTTTACTTTTTCGTGTTCGTCTAATTCAATCAAATCTTCTCTTTTCTAAGTATTCTTTTTCTCACATTCCTTTCTTCTAGGTAGTGTTGTATGTTTGTTAGGCGTTGAGAAATTTCCTACCTTACATGTCGACAGATTTTAGGGTGCAATTATGTTGGAGACTTTCTCGATCTGTGACTTGCTATTATAGTACATGCAAAAAATGTTCATTAGACCAAGTCAGTTTCATCAAACATCTTTTAGTATCTTGCTATTTTAAGAAAAAAAATCAATTGGTATAACATGTGGACATTAATCTTTCTTTTAACCTTATTTTGATTCAGTTGTTAAAATTTAGTTTTTGTTAGGATAAAACTGTTTAGTTTTTGTTAGTATATGTCAGTTTGGGCTTTTGTATGTGATTCAGTGATAAAATCACAGAAATTGTGCACCATAAAAATATTTCCTTCGTTTTACAAAAATGTTCGTTTTTTTTATTTTTTGATGTTTCAAAATAAGTGTTTGTTTTGTGTTTCAACCAATCAAAAAAGAGAGTTTAGTGGGTGAAGATGATATTTAATTAATAAAGAGTGTAGTTAACAGGAAATCTTAAAATTTATGCAATTTGAGAGTGGGCATTATTTATTTTGAGACGAAAGAAGTAACTAAGAGCCGAAGAGAAAGATCTTGATCCAATAGTAAGACATTCTCTTATGAAAACAATCTGATTCGATTTGACATAATTGAAAATGTCATATTTCTTTCAAGATAACTTGATAAGGCAAAAGTGTATTTCGGTACTTCAAACTCGGCTAACCCGGTTTTTTACTACCCTGAATTATTAAAGGTGCAACTTAGTACCTTGAACTTGTAAACTCGGCTTAAATTGGGCCTTGACTCAGTCACATGTTACCACATGGCTTAGCTTTGTTAAAACCTAACGATACAGTTAAGGCATTAGATTTTATCAATTGCCTCTTCTCCCGCTAAAAGTAATTAAACACATGTTCGTTGCATGGTAGAAACAAAATTCACGTGATCAACAAAGGTATGCTTTTATTCAATGAAATGTAATTTTTTCATGTGATCTTGAGGTTTATGTATACATATCAAACTAAACTCCTAGAATCAAGTGTGCATACTCACCGGCAGATCCACGATTCGGTCATGGCTTGTCTTCCTGAATAGTTTCGGTTTCGTTTGTATTTAATAATCAAAATTTTCAAAAATTAAGTCAAATACAGCAAATAAAACAAGTTTACAATTAGGAGAAAGTTTTAACGATTACATATACAAAATTTAAGGTAAGTCTCCAAGTTTTTGACAAAACAATAAACATATCTTGATTACCACAATTACAACTAGAATACTATTTAAGATATATGAATTTATAAAAATAAAAAGAAAAAAAATATATGCTCAAAGTTATATAACATAAATCCAATTATCAATAGAATGTTAAAGCTTTAAAACCTCTTGAACTAGTACGTATTTGTATATTAACTTTACTTCATGAATGTCAACACTGGATTTGGAACATGTGACTAATGTTCTATGCATATGTGTTTGAGTATATACTAGGATATGCACCATGTTTTTTTTAATATGTTTTCTGAAAGTATGCATCATATGTTTATTAGTCCATAAAAGAAATGCAAGCTGAAATAAAGAGGACGAAAAATAAATTTACACGATAAGAATTAACAGTTTCAGTTTCCATCGTTAGAAAAACTAATGGAAATAAGTCACATGTGATCACATGACCAAGTTAAGGCCCAATTTAAACCAGTTTACAAGTTCAAAGTACTAAATTGCACCCTTAATAATTCAGGGTAGTAAAAACCCCTGTTAACCAAGTTTGAGGTACAAAAGTACACTTTGGCCTATTTTGAAAGGGAATTGATTGGCACTCTCATTTGTTATTTGTACACTCAAATGTACAAATCGGTAAAACAACATATAATAAATGTACAACTGATTAATGCATAGATTTGAGTGTACAAATAAGAAATTGAAATGTACAAATCATTAGCTATTTTGAAATATAATACTTGATCCGGTTGCTTATCCTTTTGGAACTGAAAGAAAAAAAGCACAAGTTAATATTTATATATGTATCCTAACCTTTTCTTCTCGATCATACCTCATATATTGTTTATGATGTGTTAATTTGTGTATGTCATAAAGTAAATAAACAACATTAGATTTTTATTTATGTTTTTTATTTATTGTTATTTTTTTTTTTTTGGCATATAAAACTTAATGAATTGAATGAGCATTTTTCTTCAAACCCATAAATGTAAATCTTCAAACGCCGAAGATTTTTATAGGTAAAGAAACTATTCTCTCATGGAACAAAACATAAGGAATATATTTGCTCCAGAGAATAAGAAGCAAACATCAATAAAGCTACATAACTATTTGCTCCACTTTGCACTCTCTTAGGCTAGACACAGTGGCGAACTAGTTCGTCTGTGCCACATCAGCTTTCTCTCGACGACGACCTAGTTGCCACAGTGGTGACCTAGTCTTTTTTTTTTTTTTTTTTAATTCAAATATTTTTAAAAACAAAATTAAACTTCATTAATAAAAATACTTAACATTACAACAATAATTAAAAACTTAAACTAATAAAACGTAGACGTTACAATACTTATTAAAAACTGAAAACATCACAAAAACAAGGGAACGATATAAAACGTTTACATCGTTATTCATCCCGGAGACACCAAAGAACGCATGTCAAATCCATAAATCTTGGGAAGCGACCGCTTCCAATAAAGTGAATGGATGTGGCCCGTGATCACCCCTAACATATTGACCTCTCAAACTATTTGGGCAATTCTCCCAAGGCCAACCTGTACAATCAATGCTTCCCATCATCTCAGGAAACCCATGCTTATGCTCGTGATGAGCATATAATCTTTCAAGGTCCGAATACGTGGGCTTTCGCAAATACTCAGCACCATATAACTCCATGATAACCGTGCAAAAGTTATGGAGACAATCGCGTCTTTGTTGTTGCCCCACTTGAGATACTCACTCAATCAGAATGCAGGCTGCCGCGTATCCCAATTGACGAATTGCGTACACTGACCAATGGGGAAATACCAAGTAGGCATCTACAATCAGGAGTTTGTAGAAAATAAGGAGAATAATTGGTTACCTCTTGCACAATTTGAGTGAATAGGTCTCGGGGCATCGGAACCGCCGACCGGAATGTTTTTTCGTCATACAACGGTTCTTCGAGAAGGCGGCAACTAAACGATTATGAGCACCTACGATCCCTAGCGTGTGGTTTCGTTGAGCCTTTGGCAGTGACGCTTGATAAGTGTCCCAAGCATACTGCGTAAACTCCATAAACTCCGTAAACTCGCTCATAACTTCTTCCTCATCGGAAGACGAAGAATTAAAAATATCTCGTAAGACATAATTATCAAAATGTGTTTGAAAGTGTTTATGAGAAGTTGTTTGAAATTGTATGTTTAAAAATGTGTTTGAGGTTGGTATTTATAAAGTTGTAAAAGTGGTAAAGTTTAAATTAATTTTTTATTTTTTTATTACAAACGGGCTTAATTTTTGGAATTTGGTGGCTTTACCACTCGGTTGAGGAGGCAACCGAATTCCATCTTTCTCTCCCCCAAACCGACGACAACCGACGCCCTCACATTGGGTCGACCGGCCACAACCGAGGGACTCAACCGAGCATCACCGAAGCCATTGTGGCTAGCCTCTTGTAATTGGTTTATAAATGCACTCTTTGAATATCAATGCTTTAAAATCACAAATACCAAGAACACCGTTTCACTCTCCATATCATGCATTACGAACTTTAAACTGACAAGATCTTCTTAAAAAAATCTATTGTTAAAGTCTCAACGACATCACACGATATGTTTGGAACATAATCAATAATAGTAAGATATCAATCGATGTGTTGCGATATGTATTGCGAATCTTGCAATGGTATAATTAATGTTATTTATTTCAAACATCAAGTCTTTTGGGAAACCCGGTATATCGATACCATTTGCGATATCAAATTTCCTTATTATGACACCCACTGCATTTGGGTTTTTATTATTTCATACGAACATTTTTCTATACACTAGCTAAATAATACGGAGTACTACGTAACACTTATGCCAATCTCTATACAAATTTGTATAAAAATTTCCTTTAGAACATCGTAAAAAAACTATGTTTAGATCTGTTATGTTCTCAAACTAGGCCTTCGTCACTTTATGTCAGGTTGGAATTGTAATAAACTCGTCACCTGGAGGTCTTCATCACTTTACTCCATGAGGCCTCGGGCTATTTACCCTAGTCACTTTTCATGCGGGTGGAGTGGACACGACCGTTGTTTAATTCGGCATTATCCATACTCTCTTATCCTGTGAAAAAAATTAGGATTTGTGACAAGGATCCTTACGTGCGCACACGTATCTTTATTTGACTTAGATGCATTAGGGTTTTGTTCCACATCTTAATTCCAAGATACAAAAAAGCATATGACAAAGTAGGTTTGAGGAGGAATCCACCCTCAAACTTTTGGTTAACGTGGAAGGATTCTACACTCCAACTTATGTTAATGTGGTTTGGAAGCTTACTCTATCGTCTTTCCCATCTACGTTACTTGCATAATTTTTATATCAAAATATGTCCAAGTCCTCTTTGGATTCAATAACAATCCACGAATTTTGTGCAGTTTCTATCAACTGGGTTATTAATCCAACCTAGTTTAAGTCCTCTTTGGATTTAATGTATGGCCACAAATTTAATGTAGTTTCTGTAAATTTGATGTATTTTTGTTGTACGAATGTATTTTTATTATTTATTCTTTTATGTATAATACAATATCTATACTACAAAAATTAGAAAAACAGTCAAAGTTGAAAGTTGAAAAGTTGAAAATTTTAATTTGGTCAATAGAGAGAGAAATGCATAATTTAATTAATACTCTTATTAAAACACCTCATTACTTAAAAGTACAACAATTTATTCACATTGTACAACCAATTAAAAGAACATTTACCAAATTAAAAACAACCGATTAAAACACCCCTTACTAAAAAGTACAATAAAATTTTCATAACGTACAATCTAAAGAAGCTACAACATAATACAAAATATAAAATGTATAAATAAACTAATTTATGTTATTTTTAAAACACCCTAAAATAAAAAGTACATGTTACTATACACATTATACAAATTAATAAAACACACAAAACTTCATGCAAGCTAACAAGTTGATGGTACATATACTTTTGAAAACCGGACCGAACCGGACCAACGTGTTCAACCGGGAACCGGTGTCGCCATCGGTTCGGCTAACCAATTAAAGCCATCCGAAAATAAACCAGAGAGGACCCGTTGAAACCGATGCAAATTGATGAATCAGGTCTCATCGAGATCTATTTCTCCGGTTAATCGTCACAGTGTACCCGCCGCCGAAACGGGCAGGTACCCTGCTATATAATATATATAAAGGAAAAACCAAAAAGTAAATCATGAAAAGTTGAAACTAAAAGAGGAAATGTTGAAGACATATATTTCAGAAGGAAACTATTAATATACATCGAAAACCGGGTTGATCCGGGACGCTTCAAACCCTGCGGGTTGACCCGTTTTAATTTGACCTGTTTTCGACCTAACCTGTCGGGTTGACTCGGTTTAAATCGACTTGTTTTTTTACCGGAATGGTTCAACCGGTTGAACCACCTGGGTCGAACCGGGTTTCAAATTTGACAAAATTATATGAGAAATGATGAAGTAGTTGTGGAACCCGTGACAAATTTGAAAAAATGAGAGACCAAGTCATTGTAGTTTTTTGTTGTTTATTTTGATTTGACACATGTACTTTGTCATTTGTATAATGTTATTTTGAAAAATGTTAGTCTTGCACCACTTAAGGGACTAACATATATGAATCATCTTTTAAAAGTTAATATATATTGTATAGCCTTTTGTCCAGTATATCAATAATGTTATTTAAGTTTATTAGAATCACAAAAATTAAATAGTATTGTTATCTTTAGCGTTAATTATTTGTACACAAACAAATAACTTTGAACTATGCTTAAATATCTATGCAAATTGATAGTACAAAATAATCTTATTTATGGTGATAATTTATAAGGTTACAAGTTTAAAAGCCACACACCAAATGATAAACGCCAGGCATGTAAAAAAAATAGTTATCACTGCCTAAATTACCGACAAAGCAAGAAAAGGCGGTCACACACGTTGGCTATACTTCTAAACTACAATATAATATTGCCAACTACACAATACCGTTGCTTTTTGTAATACTTGAATTTATTATTACTAAAATCTTAATAATTTAAAACAATCCTATTAGAAAATATACTCCCACACTCACATCGACTCCACATAATTTACATCCACTCCTTATAATTTTATTGAAAACTGTATATTTCTACTACTATGCCACCACGCATCAGAATTATAGTTACTCGAAAATGATTCACTAACGCTACAAATACATTTTGTTGAAAGAAACTTATGGGTAAACAAAAATTTTGCAGAAAACTAGACACCGCTGCGTTAGGTAGCGGGTACCGTCTACTTATTAAATAAAATCTTATTCTCAACATAATTACTTTGTGTTTTGTTTCGCGTACCTACACGTGTTCTTATTTATTGTGTGCAATAATTAACGCCGTTTCTATATCCACCGAACCTTTTGGACTTCCATTTTAGTCACAGTGTTTCATTTAACTCCATTCCACTATATAAGCAACAAACATCATTCTTACTCTTTAAAATTCTCATCATCATCTATATCTTCCAAGTTTAAGCATGAGGTCCTCCTCTTCTTCCAACAATCGTTTCAACAAAAACAAACGTCCAAGAATTCCATCCCCACCATAATTACCATCAATGGTGTCCTCAGCATCAACACCAAACATCTTCCCACATGCAAGCATCTTAAATAAAAGTTTGGAGAGGTGCATACAAAAGGAAATGTTTTGGATTGAGCAATATAAAATGTTAATAAAGCAGTCATAATTAGTAAACAAAAAAGATGATAAAGTAATACGTGAGTTAGTCAAACGGGTATACATTCGGAACAAGGAAATTGCAATGTGGGAGGAGAAAATAAAGCAACATGCAAAGAGGATTTATGATCCTTAATCTTAGAATGCCTATCGTCTTATGTGATCGTGTTTTAATGGAATTCCTTTTGTGTTTTAAACGTTACTTTGTCGGCTCAATGGTTTATTTATAAGATATGTTACTTTTATTGCTCATAACAGACATGGTAATTACTTATAAAAAGTTAACCAAACTTTCATAATTTTACATTAATCCTTTGTGCTTACAATCGAAAAAAGGTTAAAAGTGAAGAAAAAACAAAACTAAGCCAAGAAATCTAAAAGTGAAGAAAATAGGCTAAGATAACAGCCGACATGGTCCTTAAAAATTCCAATAAAAAAGCCTATGATAAAAAAGAATTGTTAACAATCGTCATGTGTAGATAAGAATCTTCGTGCTCCTTACACCTCATTTTAAAAAAAGGATCCAACAAAGAGGGATGAAGGCCTTTCACTCCCAAATATTTGAACCTAAAAACTTGCAACCGTATGGGGAGTGTCTTTTTTATGTATGTAAAAATATAGTATTATAAAAGACAAGGTAGCATATTTATGGAAATAAAATATGTGAAATGGCCACGTGCATGGCACACACGATAATGGAGTGTATGAAACGTCACCAAGATGATGATGGTTTGAATTAAAAGCGTAGCAGTAAATTACTCTCGAGGTAATCAGAATCTCAAATCTATCGTGTCAGCAATACAAACGATATCCAATGATAGTGCCCTTTCCAACGCAATAATTATCCGGGTAAGTAAACCAACATATCGACATTGGCAAAACGATATCTACAATACTAGAAGATAGATATGTTCCCAATAGTTTCATCATCAACCTAACTGACCCCACAATACACCACACAGTAGACTAACAACTCTACTGTCATAGTTTATACCAGTGAGATACATCGATATAGTATTCAGAAGTACTGAACTTCGATTTATTTCATTGGGATTATTGTGATAAAATAGATAAGGTTAGGTGATTATCAGTTGTTATCAGTTAGTATCGATACTCTTTCTTCCCTTTATTGCATTTCTTATGCTAAAAATATATATGGTTTTGGAGGATGATCTTCATCATAAAATTTTATGGATATGGTGGTCACTCGCATGGTGTATAAAACATGCACAACCAAAAATAAACACACAAATGCTATGTAGAACAAACCATAAGTCCAGATCTCCTAATCAGAGATATAACCTAACCTAAACACATAGTAAGGGTGTTTATAGAACACTTACCTTTAATCATGCATGCAGTAATCTTCTACTCAAAGATGCAGTGAGTTGCGAGCACGAAATCGCCTCTTTCTTCGTTCTTAATGCTTGAGCGATCGGCCCAAAGGGTCATTAGGATCAATCGCCCCTTGAGTGGCGTCATCTATCCACCGGTACTGCATATGTAGAGCTAGGTTACGCCCCTTGAGTGACCTCCTTCTTCGTTCTTAATGCTTGACCGATCGGCCCAAAGGGTTATTAGGGTCGATCGCCCCTTGAGTGGCTTCATCTATCCACCGGTACTTCATATGTAGAGCTAGGATACGAACCTACGCAATTTAGGCGAGCACGAAACCCGGGTAATCGAAAAACAGTCAAAGTTGAGAGTTGAAAAGTTGAACATTTTAATTTGGTCAATGGAGAGAGAAATGCAAAATTTAATTAATACTCTTATTAAAACACCCAATTACTTAAAAGTACAATAATTTATTCACATTATACAACCAATTAAAAGCACATTTACCAAATTAAAAACAACCGATAAAAACACCCCTTACTAAAAAGTACAATAAAATTTTCATATGTACAATCTAAAGAAGCTACAACATAATACAAAATATAAAATGTATAAACAAACTAATTAATGTTATTTTTAAAACACCCTAAAATAAAAAGTACATGTTATTATACACATTATACAAATTAATAAAGCACACAAAACTTCATGCAAGCTAACAAGTTGATGGTACATATACTTTTGAAAACCGGACAGAACCGAACAAACGTGTTCAACCGGGAACCGGTGTCGCCATCGGTTCGGCTAACCAATTAAGCCATCCGAAAATAGAGCGGACCCGTTTGAAACCGGCAAATTGATGAATCGCTCATCGGATCTACTGGTTTACCGTTAATAGTGCGTTGTTTTATGCGGCGAAGCACCAACCCAAAAGCAAAAGAAAGATGTTGAAACTGAAAGAGGAAGCGAAGTAATATACGACAACCGGGTTAATCAAAGGGGCGGCTTCAAACCCTGCGGGTTGACCCGTTTTAATTTGACCTGTTTTCGACCTAACCTGTCGGGTTGACTCGGTTTAAATCGACTTGTTTTTTTTACCGGAATGGTTCAACCGGTTGAACCACCTGGGTCGAACCGGGTTTCAAATTTGACAAAATTATATGAGAAATGATAAAGTAGTTGTGGAACCCGTGACAAATTTGAAAAAATGAGAGACCAAGTCATTGTAGTTTTTTGTTGTTTATTTTGATTTGACACATGTACTTTTTCATTTGTATAATTTTATTTTAAAAAATGTTGGTCTTGCACCACTTAAGGGACTAACATATATGAATCATCCTTTAAAAGTTAATATATATTGTATAGCCTTTTGTCCAGTATATCAATAATGTTATGTAAGTTTATTAGAATCACAAAAATTAAATAGTATTGTTATCTTTAGCGTTAATTATTTGTACCCAAACAAATAACTTTGAACTATGCTTAAATATCTATGCAAATTGATAGTACAAAATAATCTTATTTATGGTGATAATTTATAAGGTTACAAGTTTAAAAGCCACACACCAAATGATAAACGCTAGACATGTAAAAAAATAGTTATCACTGCCTAAATTACCGACAAAGCAAGAAAAGACGGTCACACACGTTGGCTATACTTCTAAACTACAATATAATATTGCCAACTACATAATACCGTTGCTTTTTGTAATACTTGAATTTATTATTACTAAAATCTTAATAACTTAAAACAATCCTATTAGAAAATATACTCCCACACTTACGTCGACTCCACATAATTTACATCGACTCCTTATAATTTTCTTGAAAACTGTATATTTCTACTACTTTGCAACCACGCATCAGAATTATAGTTATTCGAAAATGATTCTCTAACGCTACAAATACATTTTGTTGAAGGAAACTTATGGGTCGTCGAAATTTTGCAGAAAACTAGACACCGCTGCCGCTAGACGCGGGCACTCGTCTACTTATTACATAAAATCTTATTCTCAACATAATTACTTTGTGTTTTGTTTCGCGTACCTACACGTGTTCTTATTTATTGTGTGCAATAATTAACGCCGTTTCTATATCCACCGAACCTTTTGGCCTTCCATTTTACTCACATTGTTTCATTTAACTCCATTCCACTATATAAGCAACAAACCATCATTCTTACTCTTTAAAATTGTCATCATCATCTATATCTTCCAAGTTTAAGCATGAGGTCCTCCTCTTCTTCCAACAATCGTTTCAACAAAAACAAACGTCCAAGAATTCCATCCCCACCATAATTACCATCAATGGTGTCCTTAGCATCAACGCCAAACATCTTCCCACATGCAAGCATCTCAAATAAAAGTTTGGAGAGGTGCATACAAAAGGAAATGTTTTGGATTGAGCAATATAAAATGTTAATAAAGCAGTCATAATTAGTAAACAAAAAAGATGATAAAGTAATACACGAGTTAGTCAAACGGGTATACATTTGGAACAAGGAAATTGCAATGTGGGAGGAGAAAATAAAGCAACATACAAATTGGATTTATGATCCTTAATCTTAGAATGCCTATCGTCTTATGTGATCGTGTTTTAATGTAATTCCTTTTGTGTTTTAAACGTTACTTTGTCGGCTCAATGGTTTATTTATAAGATATGTTACTTTTATTGCTCATAACAGACATGGTAATTACTTATAAAGGTTAAACTTTCATAATTTTACATTAATCCTTTGTGCTTACAATCGAAAAAAGGCTAAAAGTGAAGAAAAAACAAAACTAAGCCAAGAAATCTAAAAGTGAAGAAAATAGGCTAAGATACAGACGGCATGGTCCTTAAAAATGCCAATAAAAGCCTATGATAAAAAATTGTTAACAATCGTCATGTAGATAAGAATCTTGTGCTCCTACACCTCATTTTAAAAAAGGCCAACAAAGAGGGATGAAGGCCTTTCACTCCCAAATATTTAAACCTAAAACTTGCAACCTGCGTGTGGAGTGTCTTTTTATGTATGTAAAATATAGTATTATAAATGACAAGGTGGCATATTTATGGAAATAAAATATATGTAAATAATACGTGCATGTACATGCGATAATGGGTGTATGAAGCGTCACCAAGATGATGATGGTTT